>OY744533.1:33822857-33865357 GCA_963556195.1 Sepiola atlantica
TTGGAGAAAGCCTTCGACATGTTCGTCGTTATAAAACGTAAAAATAAGAAGTATTTTTAATTTTCAAAATTATCCAAAATCATATATTTTTTTATTTAGTTTGTAGTAGGGAATATTTTAATACACAAATTATTTTTTAAATATCTATAAAATGTGAAATTCGATATTTACGTTATTAAGGCAAAACGGTCATTTTGTTTTTATGAATTATGTATGACGACATCACAACACTAAGTAAACAACTTTTGCATTTGAAAACATTGTTTTTATCTTGAGTTTTTTAATATTTAAATGCTTTCGAGATGCTGTGTTTTATCTCGTGTGCAAATTTTATTTAAAACTTACAGAATTTCTCATTAGTATTAAGATTTTTTTCTTTCAGAGATTTTTTTTTAATTTGTACTTATTATTGTTTTATTTTTATTTTTCAGGTAAGTCTACAAACTTGATCATCATGATTGAAGTTTTGAAAAAGCTGTAGTGAAACAAGTTCCTTATTAAGTAATAATAAAGGTAATGTTTTTTTTCCATTCTTTTCTTCCTTTCTCTTTGGAAAAAGTTTGAATCCAAGAAAGTAAACCTACTTTCTCTTCGAATCTGCATGGATTTCTATAATAATTAAGAACTAATTTCATATTCACGCATATTTCAGAGAATATAATGTCTTACTTCTAAAAATCAGGCAGCGTTCTGGTGCAGTCTGCTGAAAATGAAAGCAACATTTCAGAATGGGGCAATTATTATAGATATTTGAATATGTTAATTCTCAATAAATCATAAGACTGCTTTCTTTTATTTAGTGGTGAACATGCTATTTAAGACGTAAGCATGACTGACCAACAAAAATGCTGTTTCAAACTTGTGATGGATCAGATTTAAGCATGCAAAACAAACGAAAATGCTATTTCAGACATAAGCATGTAGGATAAATGAAAATGCTATTTCAGACATAAGCATGTAGGATAAATGAAAATGCTATTTCTCCAATTATTGTGATTTTTATTTTTACTGCAAAATCTGGGTCTGATACATCAGTTTTTATTTATTGATCATTGGACTCTGTTCTCAAGAACAAAAATTGTATTTTGATTGAATTTCTTTCCAAAAACTACTTTGTCTGCCTCAGAACATTTTTCAACAATGACCTACATAGCAGAAACAGCCCCTGTTGTTAAGTTGTACATATAATATTGTTTTTCTCTCTGTCCTTAAGGTAGTACAATAGCTCAGAGGGTCGGACTGAAAGTCTAAAGTCCCATTTTCAATCACCGGCTTTGACATATTTCTTTCTGTTTTAAACGTTTACATGCTGTAGAGATTAAAATAACATTAGCTACATAACAAATACTTAGTTATAATAATTAGCTTCATTCAATAATTTAATAACCAAACGATATTTTACTAATTAAATTTAACTTTGAATTAAAAACAAACAAAAATATTTTGAAAATAAGAAACCGCATAATTTAAAAAACAATACGACACAAACTGACAATAAAAAGACTCCCAGGCAACTTTAAAACTTTTGAATAAATCCGATTCTAGGCTCATATTCAGTTGTCACAATCGCCAAACCAATTTTCATAAAATTTAACCGTATACTTGTTAAAATATTGAGATCTATTGACCCCCCATACCCCCATACCCCCCTCCCTAAAGTCTGACAGTCAGACCCCAAAATGGAGATCTGCTAATGGAGAGTAGAAAGTAAACCTTGTGTTTACTTTCCTCAGCATCATAACTCTCACTTCTCTTCTATTTTCTCCTTTAGTTCTCACATTTCATGAACGATGTTACTGACAAAGGGGGAAAATTGCTGTTTTTTTGGTGTGGCTGTTGTTTTGAGTGGGTGGTATGTGGAGATTTTAAATAGTATCATAGTATTCATCATCATTCAACAACCGTTATTCTCGATAAGTGGTGACTCCTTAATAAAAAATTAAAAAATAGAAATGCAAGAACGCATTGTATATACAACATGGTATCAAATTAAAGAATTGAGTTCTGTAGACCTGAATACACTTTCGATTAAATGGTAAGTCTTTTATTTTATTTACTTTCTGATGAGGCGGTTAGACACAAGGGTAGGTGGGGTTTTAAAAGCCTACTGAGCTACAAAAAACTATCTGAGCAGCCCTATAGGCATTCCCCGCCAGGAGCTCCTCAGGCGATTGGCAATAAACTAAGCCGTTCTCAAAGAGAGAAGGTAAAGCCTGGGAGTGTGGACCTCCTATGACTGAACAGAACCATATCTCATTCCGACAGAAAAAAGGCCACCAGATTCAAAATGACCAAAACTCTGTCAGACTGTCAAGTACATCATATCTTCCAATTGGTTAGTTTATCTTTCTATCAAGGTTTCATACAGATTATCTCCCTTACTTGTTCTCTCTTTTCACGTGGCTTCATGTGCGTGTATTTGCTGAGTAAATTATGAGAAGGAAACATAAAAACCCATGTGCAACAAGATATCGAACACATCACACCATCTTTCATAATCTAACTAACAAGGAAGTTGATATTTATTGCTGAGAGGCATATAAAAAGTGCAGGCCAATTTATGGGTCTATGAAAATTCAGTTCCCTTATCCTCCATGGAAAATATATTTTATGACTAATGTATAAAACAGCCGACATTATAAAGGTGAGTTTAAATGAAAAATGACACTCGTTATTTTTGGGCTATCTTCACTAATTTATGCTTTTTTTTTAAAGCATTTTTTTTTTTATTGCTGTGATCTACACGACAGTACAATATTATCAGCATATTCGATTTAACGTCCGTTTTACATGCTTAAAAAATTAAGGATCGTTCTTAAAAACGTAATCTTGTTCGGAAGTGGGTGATCATTATCGCCTGGCAGCCCAGAAGTTTACATGAAATTTATATGCGAAAGTGATGCCTCAAGTCTTAAATATTTTTTAAATTTCTTTTTACCGCCAACTTTTTCAGTTTGTTTACCTGTAATCGCCTAAAAAAGTAGAATCTCAATTTTTTGTGAATTAGCAAAGGGTGCAGTGCTACAGTTTTACCTAATACTGAAATAAATAGAAAAAATATGAATGCATACGGCAAGATTAAATCAATCAATGTAATGTTAGAAATGTGTATTTTAATATTGCATACAACAATCATGATGATACATGTTATGAGACGAAGACAAAAGACTTAAGAGACAAAGACTTATTTGGCCAAATCATGGATGCTGTTCTGATTGACCATCATCATCCTCATCTTCGGTTCAACATCCGTTTTACATGCTGGCATATGTTAAACGGTTTTTACAAGTTGACTTTAACTAAATCTTTATTTATCCCTCTTTCTCTCAAGTTCATTCTTATGACATCTTCCCATGTTTTTTTTTCTTGGCCTTCTCCTGTGAACTGGACTTGCTACCTCAACTGTTCTACATCTACTAACCCAAACACTCTCATTCATTCTTTCAATGTGGCCATACCATCAAAGTCTCCTGTTCTGCACACATCTTCCTATACTGTCTAGATTTAATCTACCTCTGAGGATAACGGATATTGAAAAGAAAAACAAGTATAACTATATAGAACAAATGTTTCGCTATTTATTTAAATGCAGCTTAAATATTCTGGTTTTAAGTGAGGATATAGTTTTTAATTTGAATGATTTGGATTATTTGAACTCTCATTCTCATCTAGGTTGTTATTTTCACAACGTTTTGGCCGCTGTAACTTCTGACCTTCTTCAGGCACAACTTTTCAAACTAAGGACACGTGACATAACAGGAAAGTCATTGGTAACCAATCCGTTTTAAGTGACAGTCTTCTTGATGTTAGAGGTTCAATCCTTATTACAGGCGATAATAACTAAGAATAACATGAAAATTAATTAACAATTCTACCTGGTCGTAGCTGACAGAACAAGAACAATCTGACCCCATCGATTAACTAAAGGGCTCAGTTGGAAATTCTATATAGGTTCCTGAGTTGACATAAAGATTCCCAAGTTTAAAAAGATGCACTTGAAGAAAATCGGAGGTTACATCGTCTGGAACGTTGTTGTGAAAATAACAACGAAGATAGTAGTCCGACTGATCCAAATGATGCAAATTACCAATCCTCATCTCAAAAATTCCGAAACATCTTTTTTTTTAATGTTTGTGTGTAGAACAAATAAGATGAGGTCAAATGGAATGATTAGATTGATGTTTAGAAATATGAAGCCAAATGCAGAGATCTATGAAGCATGCCAGAGAGACAGGATCAGCTATAAGATACCTGAACCTTAGATTTTGCTCACTTTACCCATCGTCTTGTTTGATACATTTCAAACAGATAATTGTCATATCTAATATATAAAGTAAAATCAGTCCCTTTCTTGCTTTTTGTCGTCGATAGCTTTCTTCCGACAAAATCCATATTTGATTCTGGTTCGTCAGTTCTTTTGGTGAATGTTTGCAGCATGTTGTTAACAATAAAATGTAATTAGATTCAATTCCCTCCAGAAAAATTCTTGATCGAGTCGGACGCCATCTTAAAAAATGGATGTAACTCTGTATTTGTTAATACAGAATTACTCCCATTTGTTTGAAACAAAAAATAATATTTTGGGGGGGGGGGGGGATAAAACAGCATAGTAGAAATAAATTGGAAGTAAAAAAACGACTGGTAGGTACAACTGCTATTCTTTATTGTAACGAGTAGAAATTGGATGATTGCATTAATGGTTAGAAATATTATTTCAAGGCAGTCTAATGTTTTAAAAGATATCAAGCTCTGATACGACCTCATATAGAGTATTGCATTCAGGCCTAGGATCTAATATCTATACATGAAAATTGGAATGTAATATTGAGATCGGAAGACATACAAAGAAAAGTGATAAAACTAATAAAAATAGAATTTACATTATTCTAACTACTGTTCTCATCTTCCTTATTATTTCCACAACGTTTCAGCCGATGTAACCTCTGACCTTCTTTATTAATTTAGTTACAAGAGATCTGAAAACTTAGGATTAAGTACTTTATTAGAGAGGAATAATGAGAGGTGATTTAACTGAAACTTTTAATATAATGAATTACATTTCTAACAATGGTGAACATTATTTCTCCTCAATTTGGAAATTAATTGTCAAAATAATTATAAGTAAATAAAATAAAAATAAATCTGTTCAGCAATTGAATTTTTTGATAATAGAGCAATACATCTTTGAAACAAGCGCCAGATCAGATTAAGAACAGGAACAGCATAATAAATTTTCAGATGGAATTAAATACATTCAGAAATTATTGTTAAAAACAGATATTAAGAAGATATTTTTTGGGGGAACTATTGGATAAAATGAGTAATAGAATTCCATCTGTATATTAATGTCATTCTGAGCCAATTAGGAAATGTGTTTGTGTTTTGTTTACATTGTGAAAGACGTGACATACTTGTATGGTGACATGCTAAACCGGTTCCTTTCAGAGGTCAACAGAAGCGAGATGCTGAATTTAGACTTGGTACTAATACATATGCATCAATTAAGTCTTGAGAGTTGGATGCTTGTTCTGAAGCAATTTCTGCATGAACTGCGGAAAACTAAAATAGTAATTTAAACAAGACCAACATGTCATGTTTATGAAAATACTAGAAAAAAATGTGAACTGTTGTGCAACCCATTGAGCTCCGGTAAGATTGTTTGAATCCGGAAAAAGGTGACTGGCAATAACCCCCCCTCCCCCCCATCCCGAAGGAGAAGGTAATGCTTAGGAGTATAGCCATCATCCTAGAACCCAACAAAAGAGTTAGGCTCCATGCAAATTAGACCCTAGAATTCGATTGTGCTAAGGATTCCCTAACTTGTATGTAAAGAAAAGTCTGTTATTTACGTGTCACCCATAGCAGCAAAATATGACACAAGGTCAGTTTAATGTGGGGAAAACCAGCTCCCTCAAGGGTGCACTCAAGAAAAGTACAAAAATAGCCATGAATAGACCCCTCGGCATTCCTGGGCCTCAGGGGACAGGCAATAAACTCCCTCTCTCTCTCTCTCTCTCTCAAGGGAGGAGGTAATACTTTGGCTGGTATGAAAAAAGTGAGTTTGCAAAGCCAGTTAAATTTTTAAACATAAAGACAAAAACCTAAATTAATATTTCTTTTTGTAATATCTCTTTCTCTCTTCAGCAATGGGTTAAGTAGTATTAATACTTGTGGATTTCCTTATTGTTTATAATGGATTATTTCAATCTTTTTATTCTGTGCTTTCTTTATTGCCTTCGAATCTTAATAAAGATAGAAAGAGAGAGAGAGAGTGACAGAAGCGAGAGTATTAGATACTGTATAGAATAAGAGCAGGGAAGTCAACTAACATACAGTAAGATACGGGTTACTTGATGAGTTAATAGTAAATTACAGCTAATTAGAACAATTAAAATGGATTTTTAAAAAACATAACTCAATCCAAAACTGAGGAATATTTTAGCATGTATTTTGTGTGATTAAAATGTATAGGCAATAGTAATAATAGATTACTTGTAATTGTCATCGTTTGACGCTATTCTCTACAACTGATTATCTATCTAATCGTGTCTGCTTGAATTACTCTTACAACATTTGGAGAATCATAACACAGGAGATAAAGTAGACTTTCCTACTTTCATGATCTCTTTCCAATAATAATTGATTCAAATACTCACAGAATTAATGAGGAACCCGGTGCACTGATACTCCCAGCCCTGAACCATATATTACCATTTTGATTCTTATTTTTTGCTTTCTATAATTTTCAATGGATAAATAAAACTAGCAGGGCTACCCGGCGTTGCCCGGGGCAATAAAAAAACAAAGTAGTAGAAATTAAAGAATGTGTGTAACATCTTTATATAAAAATTACTATAAAATAGAATGTAAAATAACTGAAAACGAGCCCCTGATAAAATCTCCCCCATAGACCCATAAGCGGTGGGTTTAGAGATTCGGCAATACTCCCATCATCTTACTCTGTGAATTTTGCATAAGAATACAGTTTTATAGGTTATCTATATTCTCTAACCTTTTTTAAACAAACCTAAATTGTGTTTTTAAATGTGAGTTATCGTTCTTCCTTAGCTATCCTCTAACAAATAAATTTCATTAAAAACCATAAATTGTTTTATGTACTTGAGGTATAATTTGCCGGACAACGCCGAATACTTTTCTTATATAAGATATTATAAAATGTACATGTATTTGTGTACGTACAGAGTGGCGGCTAGTGGCAGACCTTCACACAGTTTCTTACCCCCCCCCCTCTCTATGTAAATAGAATTGACGCTAAGAAACGTTAAATAAAATTAAAAGTTATCTCAAAGTATTACGTAATTAAAACAAAATATGACTCAGCATTTTCTAATTACTATAAAATAGAATTAAAAATAACTGAAACCCCCCCCCCCCCCCACCGATGAAATCTGCCCCTAGACCCCGAAGGGCTGGGTTTAGAGATTCGGCAATACGCCCATCAACTTACTCTGTGAATTTTACATCAGAATGCACTTTTAGATTTTATCTATATTCTCTAACTTTTTTTTCTATAAGTAACACACACAGACACACAAACATACAGACATTCAGTTTTATATAGAAGATAAATCAATAAAGTAAAATGTTTTTGCCGGTGGCGTTATTGAGCAAATTGAGCATCTGAACACAGCCCACAAAGATTGTGCCTCAGGATTGTCTGGATTTCATGTCTGTAGCTATTCGTTATACCTGCTAGTTACAGGCTTTACCCCCCCCCCTTCACATCTAGAGCAGCAAGGCGAAGTCAGGGAAGGTTTGACCCAGAACCGACAAAGGAATGGTTGTTGCACATGCGCAGAGAAGCAATGTTGTTATTCTCACTTCATGGATTTGCAGTTCTGAGCTTGCTTGTCACAGATGTAGAGACAAACCCTGATGTTGAGTCCTCCTGGATTTTTAGCCCTGACACTACCACGTTGACACCACCCACGCCACGGTGAAGAAGGGTTGGGCTTTAGGGGGAACTTATTGCTGCTGCTGCTGCTTATGGATGCTAAATATTTCTTAAAAGGTTCTCTAGGTAAAATATGGATTGGATTGGAAACATTCAGACTCTGGTGTTGGGCTTGGATTTTCCTGTCTCATCTGTTTCGCAAAGTGTCTCTTTATATGAGGAAATACTTTGCTGCACCATCTTCCCACCAAACAGTCCACCATAGACTTGCAATTACTTTGGAAACATGTAAAGCAAAAACGAAAATTCTATCTTGTATTATCATTTTTTTGTCTTCTCCTCAATATTATATCTTTTAGTATGAATATCTACAAATAGTAAAAATGCGCACAGTCTGTCAGGTTCAACAAAAGTAACCAAAAGGCCTTGGGTTACATTGATCTTAGACTGTTCCATTCATTAGATAGGGTAGGGTAATCACCTGTCACTATTGACTCCCATTTTAATTAGAAATTAATACTTTAAACGTTTACCTTTTTTTACTAAAATAGAAAAGCTAAGAAATGTATCTTTTATATACGCAGTTTTAAGATGATAGCATATAGAAAGGTTGTTGAGTTACGAACAAAATAAAAGATGATATTTAAAAAAATTGATCTTTGTATGTTAGAATAAAAGATGATATTTAAAAAAATTGATCTTTGTATGTTAGAATAAAAGATGATATTTAAAAAAATTGATCTTTGTATGTTAGAATAAAAGATGATATTTAAAAAAATTGATCTTTGTATGTTAGACTAGAAATCATGAAGATGTTATGCTTATACCACAAGCCATTCTTAGGATAATGGCTTGTTCCCGAGTTATGAATAAAATGAAAGACATGAAAATAAGATGCTGAATTTAAACTTAATTCATGCAAATGGGATTAAGTCATGGCAGTTTGATGCCTGTTCAGCAGCAATCGAGTTTGTTCATGGATGAACTGTGTGAAAACCTAAGCTCATAATTTAAACACGACAAAAATGTCACGTTTATGCAAATATAACTTGTAATTGTCGTTGCCAATTATCCATGTTCGACCGTTCCCTTGTTGCAATTGTGATGAATGATCAAAAGGTCTATGACTGACACTAGTCGAATCAATCGTGTCTGCTTGGATTACACTCACAACATTGAGAGAATCAAA
This sequence comes from Sepiola atlantica, assembly GCA_963556195.1. Classification (NCBI taxonomy): domain Eukaryota; kingdom Metazoa; phylum Mollusca; class Cephalopoda; order Sepiida; family Sepiolidae; genus Sepiola; species Sepiola atlantica. The sequence goes on from OY744533.1 coordinate 33,831,962, forward strand.
GCTTTAAACATCTGTTTGTTGGGTTTTACAGGCTCAAGTTATTCTATCGTGAAACTACTTACATTTTGTGTATATTTGTTTTGTGGGTCTATATTTTGAAAATGAATATTCTGTAAATATTAGATTCTATTTAATCAATACAAGTACTACCACTCTGACTAAGAACAATGGACCTGGAAGTAAAAGCAAAAAAGGGCTAAGTCTACCCCAGTTGTGTGCAAATGTGGCAGGGGGCAACAGTATCGGCCATTCATTGGACAGGGGAGTTGCATCCAAGTAGAAAAGAAAATAAGATGATAATTTGAAAATTTCAGAACTGATGAATTAAGGTTTGGAGGATAAATGTACTGTCAAAAGTAGATATTATACCCTTTATTGCTTATATATATATATGAAAAAGACAAAAGGAAAAACAAATTAAACACAGGAAGATATCATCAAAAATGAGAGATTTACTGATTTCATTCCGATCAACGAAAGTCTTCAGAAAAAGTGAAGATTTTAAATGTATTAGCAGAACAGAGGAACAAAATAAATATAATATATATTGAAGGATATGCGTTCCAAGACGAGTAAAAAGAATTCCCCAACCATAAGTTTTGCAGCACGTTTATGTCTGATTACAAAGATTAAAATCAAGATAAAATGCTACAATCCTCATTTAAAAATCTATGTAGTCTCGATTGTGACAAACGATAATATGAAAACATTTAAAAAAAAATTTTTTTAAATCAAAATAAAAAAAAGGAATAACTAATATTTTAATTAAACATATAAAAAGAGTTGCCTTTCTTTCAACTAAAATCTTTTTTTTTTCTGTATAATTTTCAAACATTTGCAAACAAATAAAAATTAAAAACTAAAATGACTTCACTGCATCACCGCAACGTTGTGTACATACAGCTAGTTATTTATAAAATATAGTGATCTACAATTTGCAACTCGTCAGTGTGACTGGACGTAGTGAGGTTCGAACCCGAACATCAGTCATGATAAGAAAAATAAGAGCAACAGATATAAGCAATTACTCTATTGTTATGCCTATGTGCCTTCCTATATTAAAATCAGCATTCTATTTCTTCAATTAGTTATCAAATTTGCAGACATTTATATATATTTAAATATATATATATATATATATATATATATATATATATATATATATATATATATACATATATATAATTAGTTGTCTGTAACTTTGGAACTGCCCATTATCTCTTATTACAAAATTGAAAATTTTCAACTACAAAAGGGGTAATGGAAAGTTATATTAAACACAAACGTCTCATAATCTGAAGATTAAGTTCCATCCCTGTACAGAATATATATATACAGGGCTTTATGCGCTCCACTACTTTGGGAGCTGCTCCCGCTCCTGCTCCAACACCCAAAATTGGAGCTGACTCCTCTCATGCTCCCCTATTTTCAAAAAGGAGCCGCTCCAACTCAAACTCCTATAAAAAGGAGCTCTTTTTCAACGCTCCATAATGAAAATGTACCTTCTTTCATAAACGTTCTACTCTGCCAATGAGTGGTCGAAGGATAGGGGTGGGCGTCAAAGGATCTCGTCAATATGGGTGGGTATGTCACTGTAAGTGTAAGACCGTAAGATAATATTTGACAAAATCTCTCTAATATTTTGAGATGTGCTAAGGGTTATAGGATTATACGTAAATTTTCGTTTCCTGAGGTATAAAATAGAAAAATCCCTGAAGTATTTTAAAACAACTTTAAATTTCATTACATTAACAACCTATTTTTTCAGGGGAGGAAAATTTGACCCGATATTTTTTCAATTTATTTTGGAAGGGAATTTAGATTTGTTTAAAGTAAATAAAGTTTTAATTTTAAACATTATTACTGATAATTTTCTTTTAAAGAAAACATTTCTCTGGGAGAGGAGAGACAGCCAGGGCAACATTAATCGTCGTGTTGTTGTTTAATATTTGTTTTTTTACGAATGTAACTATATTGTATAATGTATATTATTATTTATCACAGAGAAACGTGCAACTACTTTGAAACAAATAAGTTTATCCATTTTTTTTCAGTAGTACACTTTGGGGCGAAAAAAAAAATGAAGTTTTTTTTTAAAGATTGAATGAAAAAATATTGTTCATAAGTTGGCCAAAAAATATCAATAAATTGTCAATAAACAATTCAGAGATCCATTTAATGTCTTAAAATGTCATACAAAATATCTGGCCTAGACCTTGGAAGTTGAAAAAATATCGGGTCAAGAATATTTTCAAAAATTAAGGTTATCTTGTAATGAATGTAGAATGTTATTTTCACATAACTAGAAAAATGAATGTTATTTTTTATTTACATGAAGGAGGACTTTAAAGAATACTATTTGAAAAGTTTATATTTAAAAAAAAAAAGATTTATAATATAAAACTTTAATCTTAATGCACTCTCATTATTACAAATTGGCTACACGTTATTACCTACGCTATCCGGTCCGGAAGTTGTTGATCATTTTACGTTAAATTTATATAGGAAATTAATCCCACACACTCAAGTCTAAAATATTGGGGGGAGGTATATTCCTGTTTTGCTGATATTTTCCCAGACTGTTTACATGTAATCGTCTAAAAAAGTAGAATCTCATTTTATTTTTCGCTAAAATTAAAATACGATGGATTAAACTAAATGATCCAGTAATACAAAGTTTTCTTATTAAAAACAATGTTAGAACAAATAAAAAAAATGCATTTTTAAAAAAGTTTTGGGTTTATCATAAAGAAGAACACATCACAAAATAATATGGATTTATAAAAAATCAGTTGAAAATATTTTACGGCGTCGAAAGTATCAACTTTACCAATATACGGATAGTCATTTAAAAGATGTTGATAGATGTATTGTAAAATGTTAGTTAACTTACAGTTTCGAGGCGAAAATACTATACTTTGAACAGCAGACAAAAACTCAGTTATATTTTCAAGAGTTATAGCGATATGTGGTATTATTTCGTTGGAGTAAGGAATAATATATAATGAGTAGGGGTCAAAAGGCTTCAAAACAGATTTATTTAATTAATTGTTACGAAAACAAACATTACTTTAGTTATTATTACCCTTAAAGATTTTTTTAATACCTTTCTTTGAATAATAATAATAATAATAATAATAATAATAATAATAATAATAATAATAATAATAATAATAATAATAATAATAATAATAATAATAGCAGTAAGATTGAGTACAAAAATAAATTGTCTGTAAATTAAAAGAAAAATTGGTTTATTTATTCAATCAGCAATAAACATCCTTTTCATAAATACAAAAAAAGTTCAAATCTTTAAGAAAATAACTTCAAAGACATCTATAGATTCACTGGTGCATTTGAACACATTTGTTGCCAAATTGTTTCCTGTCTTAAGAAAGCTGTCCTATCTAAAATGTAACACATAGATGTATAATTCTACTTGCGTCTATAAACAAATTTTTTTTTTCGCAAGCTTTAGTTGTAGAACAATTTTGTCAGGCGAGACTGGGTTATACCATCAAAATGAGGAGGAAGAAAAGAAGAAAAAAAACTATAAGAGAGCCTCGGCTGACAAAGTTGTTCTACAATGAAAGCTTGCAAAAAAAATAATTAAATAAATGAATTTTTCATTTAAATTGCATGATTGTTGATTTTCAAAATATTTCACTTTAATACATTCTAAACCGTGCTTCAAAGATGTTGTCAATTTCCTTACTTAAAAAAAGCGCCAATCTGCGCATAACATCGCCAGGACTACACTTATCCTAACGTCTTAAGAACTTGACGTCTCTTTCTGCTCATATCGTGATTCGACCCCTCGGGGTTAATACCATCAAAATGAGGAGGAAGAAAAGAAGAAAAAAAACTATGAGACAGTCTCGCCTGACAAAGTTGTTCTACAATGAAAGCTTGCAAAAAAAAAATTAAATAAATGAATTGTTCATTTAAATTGCACGATTTTTGATTTTCAAAATATTTCACTTTAATATATATATATATATATATATATATATATATATATATATATATATATATATATATATATATAATGTATAAATACAACAATACAGCGAAAGTGTCTGTGGTTGACTACATACATCCTCCACCCCTTTGTGAGTTGCATACTGTATAAGAGCAATTGCCAGCTACCATTTGTGATAATGCAAAGCTTCTGGTAAAACACATAAAGCACTGTACGGTAGTTGATATTGTTTATATAAACAATAAGGTTTCCCTTCCTCATAGCTTATGCAGATGGCATAGTAAATAGATGCTTGTTTAGTGAAATTTAATCTTGTGTGTGATTGAATAGAGAATGGACACGTACTGATTTGTACAGGAATTGAGATGTTTGGTTTTAATCGAACTAAGTAGTTACCCAACCCTCCCCAAATTTCGCCAATTTTGACCTCATCACCAGATTCCGTTTCAGACAGAATCTATTTAACCCATAATTTAGACCTCAGCATGTCCTAACACTACGAGTCAGAGTGGTCATATGTAATCATGTCTGTAATTGCATCAATTGTATTACTATAAAACTCACCATTCATGTTTTTTTCATAATTTTTAATGTTTTTGTAATTTATTTTGTATACGTGTGTGAGTAATTCCTCTTTTTTGTTTGAGGCTACCAATTAAAAGGGTTCACACATCGTTTTATACCGCATTTGTACTCTGCATGCTATATTGCCATTTTTATAACTCAAAGATGGCTGCTTTCCATTCTACAGTAGCAATAAAAATACTAGCATTGTCATTCTAATAAAGTCACTATTCTGTCGTAATTTTTGTTAAGTCATAACAATGGTAAAAAAGTCATGGGTTAAAAAAATTGACCTTGGATTGTTTCATTCACTTTGTGGTGTAGACTGTTTATTCGTGTGCCATTTAATACATGATGTTCAATTTATTTGTGTTTGTGTAAAGGAGGCCGAATAAGACAATGTTATGTGGCATCAACTCTGTCTCCCCAAATCCGGCCCTAAGTATGAGCTTAAATTATATTCAGTAGTGAGGCTCCCATTTTGGGAGCTTTGGGAGTCTGAAGTCATCCCTTAACTTAATCTTAGGTCACCTCTGATTGGATCCCATCTATGGATTAAATAGAATCTGACGTTTCCAGACAATCTATGTACACAATATACATCTGTGAAACAAATGAATCTACAAATATTTGAAGATATGAAAAACTGTTACTAAAATTCTGCATTAAATTACCTCCTCCAAGGGTTGATATATCATACAACTGCCAAACCAAAAGAGTTGAACAATAAACATTCACCTCCACCATATGTATTTCTCTGCCTGCTTGTTTGTTCGTATTTCAAACTTGTATGTTAAACCTCCTACAAGTGTTGAATACTCAATCTTATGTCATCAAGTTAGCGTCACCATTGCAGAAACATGAAAGTACACAATCGTTATTTATACCTTTCCGCTGGTTGTTCTTTTTGCACACACTTTTGCTGTGATCATTCCAGACCAAAGTTTCTTATTTATACCTTTACAAAGACAAACTTCACACAAATCTGATGGAAGAAAGCAAGTAATTTATTTAACGTGATTGTCATTCTAAATCACTGACCAATGTGTGAGGGTAGGTGAGGGGTAAACAGAGAGAGATAGAGAAAGATCGAAATCACTAATTCATTATATCTTGTCAGCCCATGTCATTAGATGTACAATGCTTTGCATGTTTCTAAATGGACGACACTAGATATCACCCATTCTCTTTGAGCCATGTGACATTAGTTTTTAATACATTCCAACAGTTTGGGTCATTTTCACCTCGGCTCAATGAGTTAACCTTTACTGACCTTTTGGCTGTCACATTTCCTGTTATTTTCAACTAATTAAATTTTATACTAGATAATCTACCGTTCAATATCTAACAGTTATCATGTTCACAACATTTTGGGTGTTGTACTTTATGACCTTCTTCTTCAGATGCCTTTTCTTGTGTTTGATAGCCTTTCCACTGATATGATGGAAGAAAGTGAGTCATTTATTCGTCATGATCTTTGTTCCAAATCACTGACCAGCGGAGGTGGGAGGAAGGCAAAGAGCGAGATCAAAATCACTAATTAGCTATATCTTGTCAGTCCGTGTCAATATAGTCTGACACCGATGTCTGCTTCAAAACAGTCTGCTTGTTTTCTCTCACTCATAGTCATGTGATGTCATATTCGTTTTTCATACATACCCACAGCCTAACTGATTTTCACTCTGGGCCAGCGAGTTGACCTCTGCTGACCTTTTGCCTTTCACATATAATGTTATTCTCAAATAACTAAGATATGCACTAGTTAATCTGCTAGTTCAATATGTAACACACACTTATATCCTTAAGGGTCCTGCTTTTTTCTAAAGGGATAATTTGTAATATTATACACAAAACACTGGTGATTCATAAAGGTTATTGGATGAAATTGACCAAATAGTGCAACACAATAATGTCTTATTTAATGACGATTCCAAAAACATTTTAAAGAGGAGAAAAAAAAGAAATAAGCATTTTTATTTAGATAAGATTTATTATCTATTCATGAACCAATTTGTATTGATCTAATAAATCAATCAATCAGTCAGACAAATGCGCCTGTCTGGTGTCTTTGAATGCATCCGATTTTTGTCTCCATATAATCAACCCTAAAAAATATCTATATCTTCTGAATTGCAATATTTCTTAACTTTTTAACAGCATTACTTATCTAATATATAAAGTAAAATCAGTCTCTTTATTCCTTCTTTGTCATCGATAGTTTTCTTCCAACAAAATCAATATAAATATTTTCCAAATAAGCTTTTAAAATTTGTTTTCAATGTGGAGGACCATTGACGTGACAATTTTATGAAAAATGTGAATTTATTGTAATCTAAAATTTATTAAAATCTACAGGGTGTTCCAGCAAAATCCGACACTTGACAAAAAGAAAACGAAATAGGCAATAAAAAAAGTTGCTTATGCAGAGTCCTAACAGTTTATTCAGCAAAAGTTAGTTGCATACTACATTATTTTTAAATGTAACCACTATCGATGGCAGCGCAAAATGAGTCACACACTTTAGTGACCATGTCCTTGTCTATAACGGTGAACTCCTCCACAATGGCAGAATTCAAAGAGTTTACCGTGTTGTGGGCGTGCTTGTTGGTCTTGGTCTTGATCACACTCCAGAAAAAATAGTCAAGAGTGTTGAAGTCGGGTGAGGAGGGCGGCCACAATTCCGGCGACCAGTACTGAGGAATATGGTTGAGCAGCCACGCCTAGATCATCTTGACCTGGTGTGCAGGAGTGGAGTCCTGCTGGAAGAAGTAGGGGGGGGGGTCCAGCGTCGATTTCGTCCATTCAGGGCTTCTCCATACTCCTCAGCACCTCCTGGTATTTTGTTTACTTTTCTACAAGTGTCGAATTTGGCTGCAACACCCTGTATATACTACTAAAACTCTGGATCTTGCTTGTTATCTTGCTTGTTTGTCATCGTGCACACTGAATGGCGTCACAAAAGGTGAATGATGTAAATAAAGGATAAATACTATAAGAGAAGTAGTGGGTGGAGGCGAGTGAAGTAAATAATTAAAGGAGAGAGAGGATAAAAAACTTTTGATTATCATCAAGAAAGAATTATATATATTTACTTAGAAATGGATGGCGTTACGTTTTTTTAAACCACCATTCATCCTTTATCTACCATTTATTTTCAAGTAAATCATTTCTTGTAAAAACATGATCATCAACAATGTCAGAGTTAAGAAATTATATATAAGGTGAGTGGAAAGTGAACTTTTAGTTTACTTTCAGCAGCCTCATAACTCTCACTTCCCTTTTTTTTTTGTCCTTTAGTCCTCACATTCCATGAGTAATGTTTTTAGCCTTTGACCTTGAAGTAGTATTTCTTTTTTAGCTCCTCACACCAAGTGGCTTCATGATTTGTCTGGAGCGATTTCCATAACATATATATATATATATATATATATGTTAAGACTAGCGTAAATTCTTGAAAACTAACTAATATAGTGTCTGTAAAAAGTAAATTGACTTACAAGAAAAGTGATTTTCCACCGAACGACTTGGGACTAAAATGTTTTTTTGTTTTTTTTCTTTTTCATATAGTTTTAATGGTTGAAAAACTTCTGAGACTATATATTTAATAATATATATAACAAATACTGACCTAACGGGTCACGGATAGTCTAGTTATTTATACATTTATTGTAATATTAAATTTAATAGTGTACAATTCTTATTCAAAGATTTATGATTTTTTTAATGAATTCTATGTTTATAAAACATATTGCCATTCTATAATTATTGAATTAGTTATTCATTTCATTTGTTTTATTCATGTATAAAAGACAGAAGGCATCTCTTCAATCATCGGCTAATTACCAAAAATTACTGAGTGAAATGTTAGCAACGCTTGTAATCAGTTGTCTCTGATTTCATATCACAATAATGTGATAATTATTATTCATGGTAATGCTCATAGATCGCATTGTATGTGTATCGTTGTTGGTAGAACTCATTACCTCTCTGTAGATACTTAGATTGGCTGATTAATAAAACGAATTCTAGCATGAAACAGTCTGCCACAGATATTCCATGACATTTTGGGTCTGTCATTAAACCATATCCGTTGGTGACACCCCAATTTAAGAGCTTTGAAGAGTGTGGTTGCTCCCAGGACCACTCTGACTCGGAGTGCTACTTCTTGTCAGGGTCCCACTTCTGTGTTAAATAGAATCTGTTCTAGATATCACAAGAATTTATTTCATGAATAATTAGTTAAAGGAAACCCCATTACAAACTTCTAGCAATAATATTCTCTCCTCCCTTCCCCCACCTCTGGTCGCATATTTTTGCTTGTATAATATATATATATATATATATATATATATGTTCAGTTTGCTACCGAACAGCCGATTGTGAAAATTTCTTGTTGACATACGCTACTCCTCTTCAGGAATAGGTAATGCCTGGGAGGATGGTATCATGACCACAGAACAGATATTACACTACCCGCAAAAGAGGAGGTAATGCCTGGGGGGATAGTCTCATGACAACAGAATATATACTACACTAGGCCCCCTCCTGAATTGAGCATTGAAAGACAGTACTATAGTATATTAATAAAAGTAATAGTTTAGTTTCGGTTTCAGACAGACAGATACCAAATCTCCATTAGTAAAAGATTTGTAGAAGCATGATAACTTTTATCAAAATAACTGCATTTGGCATTAAATAATCCGATAAAAAAGTTGATATGCCATAAAACAAAGCAAATAAATAAGCATGTGGACACGTTGTTTACTTGCCTTACATTTTCTTTGTCATCTCTCACTGCCGTTCCTTTCGAACCAAGCGACTCCCATGGAAACCGTGCTTCTCCATCTATCAATTGCCCCTCTCTCTCCTATGTTCCAGTTAGGTTCATATTCTCATAATATTTAATGTACGCCTGAGGAAATTAGTCAACTATATTTGAAAATACATGGAATAACATTCTGACGCGAGACTAAGATATGTTTCTACAACAAAATACGTATATTCAACACATTTTCTTATCCTCAGGTATGTATCAAAATGGTATTCTATGTATTTTCAAATATACTTCCTTCAAAGATCTATGAAAATCAAACAATTTCAATAAGCCTCTAGTTGTGCTTCTCAGCTCCGCCATGAAGTAGAACATGATGCCCAACTCATAAATTTATATATTCAAGAATTTTTTTTATTAAAAAATATAATTCACTTTTATTTCTTTGGCTTTTTTTCAAATGTAAATACTCTTGTTTTCAGGGTGAAAATTATGCAGGAACTGTCCACCATTTGTTGATTAGTTACAATATTTAAATGTCATTTCTATTGGCTCTGACATTTTCTTTTGCAATTCTTTTTTTTATTATGGAAATTGAGACTGAAAAGAATTTTCAAATTAGATGTGCAGATGCAATTTGTCTTCTGCTTTAGTTAGGTGCACGTCAGAATGGCAGATTTCTAATTTAAAAAATAGGTTTTTATTACGAGCAAAGAAAGATGGAATTGCCCGGCAGAAAAAGCTTGCAAATTTGAAGGAATTTTTAATTGCATATTTCTTAATTTATTTTGCTCTTTTGCATTTTTTAGTTTATTTCATGGTACGATTATCTAAAAAAAATTTTAGCCTAAATCATGAACGCCCAAAATATTAACTCTCTGTTTAATCTTTTGGAATTTAATGCATTCTAATTAATTTTGATAATATACTCAAAATAAAGTGGTTTAGATACAGAATGTACCTTATATATTATTAAGTTATCTTGTCAGATTGTCCATGTTGGACCTAAACAGCAATGCATCTGACAAATCGATATTTGATTCTGACTAGCGGTTTCTTCTTTTTTATCCTTGCAATATGTTCTTTACACGAAAAAGTGTTATTTGCCCTAGTTTCTTTCTAAAAATAATTATTTCAGCAAGAAAGATTATTACAATAGAGACAATTTTAAATGATCCAAAAGGCTAAAAATGTAAAGGAAATAATGCCTATTTTAGCTGAAATGTTAAAATATTAATTATCTCCCTTAAATTTTGAGCTTTTTTTTCCATCACTATGGGAATTACATGTTATTATATGAAAAAAATTAAATTTAAACTAAAATGATATTAATGAATCCGGGATTATGTCATCTAGGTACAACTAGTATATACTACATAAAAAATTTGGCTTATCTTATTAGATAGCTATCAATATGACCATTGATGTATGTATAGGATAATCATTGTAATCTGTTGTAATGTGTCCACATATTACTCATTCATTCATTCATGCATGGAAATATTACAACAGATTACGATAATTGTTCCTAACATACATCAATGGTTACACGGTGGCTAAGTGGTTAACAATGCGTGGACTGAGAACCTGGGTGTGCCGTGTTCGAATCCAGCTCGTTCCACAGAAACACTTTCACCAAAAACCACACATGACCTTTTGTCTAACCTCCTGGAGAGGAGGTAAATAAAATACATCAATGGTTGCTTCTCCCTACTTCTCTTCCATCGATCCCTTTTTCTACCCCCATCTTCCATGAGTCCCTCCCCGCCCTTCTTCCATGAGTCCCTTCTCCCCCCCCCCCATCTTCCATGAGTCACTCCCCCCTCTTCCATGATTCATTTCTTTCCCCCTCTTCCATGAATCCCTTTTTCTTCTTCCCCCATCTTTCATGAGTCCTTTCTTCTCTGCCCATCTAACATGAATCCCTTCTTCTCTCCCCCCCTTTTACATGAGTCCCTTCTTCCCACACCACTAGGAAGATACTGTCCCCACCCAACCTGGCACGGAATTACCATTAACAGGAAAAAATCCAAGCAAAAAGGCAGAACAGAGAACAACAAAAGTTAGAAGAGCACATCAAAGAGCTCAAACCTCTTGAGATAGGTGACCAGGTTTATCTCCAAAACCTTGCAGGAAACAACCTTTTGAGATGGGAAAGAACTGGGACAGTGGTTGAAATCAAATCATTCAAATAATATATGATCAAAATAGATGGTAAAGGACGAATCACTCTAAGAAATAGTAGATACCTCCAAAAATTCACTCCATTTTACAACAAAGAAAAAATAAGCCATCAGTAGTGATCAACACAAGAACACCTACAATACTGACTAACCTTAACCCTCTGGATACACACAATCAAGAAAAGTCTACCAATGCAAGTGAAATTGAACATATCACAATCAGGGAACCCTTAATGGAAACAGATACCCCTGCACATGTATCACAACCAGAAATAAACATTCCAACAGAAAGAACACCCCATAAGCCAGCAACCCCAAACAAAAGTAAATCAACAGAAGCAACCGCTAGTGAAATGTTACCTTTGCCATTGAGAAGACTGATGCCAACAAATAAGCTAGGAAGACTCGAGTCTCTGAATGGTTTACACTTTTAAATCATTCATTTGATCAAAAATTACTAGCCATTTCAATATTAATCAAACTTTTTTTCTCCACTGAAGATTTTTTCTCCACTTAAAAAAAAAACTCCCTTGGGAAACGGAGATAGATAGGTATCAATATGACAATTTATGTATGTTAGGGACAATCATTGTAATCTGTTGTAATATATTCATGTATGTGCATGTATGAATGAATGAGTAATATGTTTTATTCGTATTGTTTCCTTATAAAGTCTGCTTCCATCATCTTTAGAAATGATGAATAAAAGATGAAGAAACTACACTTGCCTTATGTTCGCGGAGAAGTTATCGTACATCGCTATTTAATACAATGGTTATTGTTATAACACTCTAGCAGAACGGATATCAAACCCTTTGTGCATGCAAAGTCGCTGTCTTGATTAGGTTTCATTCCGATTTTGAGATATATATTTTTTTATATATATCTATATAACGTGAGGTATGTGTATTTATTTATATATTTGTATGTAAAGGATTCACTTCTAAACTAATTGACAGATCATTATGAATTTTGAAATACATCTGCTAAGAAAATCAATTTTACCTGTCCTGGACGGGTATCCTTCTCACACACACACACACACACATATATATATATATATATATATATATATATATATATATATATATAAATGCGTGTTTCTGACCGGTAGTATTTATGCTGTAATTTTCTCACACCTCATGATATTGCTATAAACCCCTAATGATTAAATAAAAATAAAACATATTGGAAAAAAAGTAATTCAGAAATGGAAGCTGAAGAGAAAAAAACCCTCGAAATTGCAAACAGTATTTCATAAATATTATTATTTTTAAATACCCCCCCTCCTTTTCTGGTATGCTATGCAGTTCAACCGCAACTTTTCTTGTAAATTCTTCTTGCAGCTCCACTCATTTCCCTTTCGATATGATTTTCAGCTTTGTGATGAGCCAAAAGTCACACGATATATAGTCGCAAGAGTAAGGGGCATGTCGACCAAGTGGTGGGTTGTTCTTGACAAATAAAACCTGAATTCTCTCCATAGAATGAGAGCCGATCGACATATGACTGATTTTGACACTCAGCATAAACGAAGGTGATATAAAACATTCAAGTGGAATTCTTTAAGACTATTCGCCAAACCTTTTCAATGGAAGCCATTCTGTTGCTAAAGTTGCTGCAAAGTACCTGACTCCTGATGCAATCCTCTACCTATATAAGAGTCAGATGCATCCTCAGATGAAATACTGCGGCCACATCTTGCAAGGTGCCACTCAAAACATTAGTTTTGCCTTGAAAGGATAAAATGAACTTTGCAGTCAAGTGGGGAGTATCTCTTTTGTCCTCTACAGTTCCTTTATCACAGAAGAGATGTTGCTAGTCTTTCTCTACTCTATCGTTATTTCAATGGAAGATGCTTGACTGAGCGTTAATCTCTGGTTTCTCTTTGTAAGACATTCACAGCAAGAACTCGTTTTATTAACACAACTGCACAAAAACATTCTTTTCTTCCTCCATGTGCCTAACATCAAACAGAATTTCCATGAACAGAGTTTATTTCCAAAAACTTCTCATCTGTGGAACACGGTACCATAGGATTGCTTGCCTGTGGGCTATAATTTGCTGATCTTCAAATCCAATGTTTAATACTTGTCATAAACCAGCGTCATAAGTCATCAAATTTTGTTAATTCCATTCATTATTTTCAGCAAGGTATAAACCCTCCTTCAAAAATGATGGCAAAAAATTAACCTTCGCCAGTGTTTACACAGATATTCATATTCATCATATAAAATAATTTCTGAATCAGTGAATTTAAAAAAGAAATAAGAAAGAAAGAAAACTTTTCAAACTGGAAAGTTTTTTAAGAAAAGGAAAGAAAAACGTATAAATCGGTATAGAAAGCAGAAAAAAGGAAAGAATCTCTTTATTGAAATAGATTGAAATCTGACTTCCTATTTCCTTCTTCAATGGCCATAAATCTTTTAAATGATTCGGCAGGCAGATTTATATATATATATACAAATTAAGACACATTGCCTTTTATTATAGAGTGATTCAGAAATTATTTTAACTTTGATAAGTAGTGACTCATTAGTAAAAAAAAAGCCAAAAACAAAAATCAAAGCGTTCGAGTAGAATTCCTTATGACTATTCGCCAAACCTTTTCAACCTGCTCCTTGTTTAAGCTAATGAATGGCCTGCCTGATCATGCCTCACCCTCCACTCAAGTGCGGCCATGTCTGAAACGGTAGGTTTGAACTTGAGTGTTACTAAGCGTTTGGCTTATAATGAAAATATTAAATTAAGCCGAATACTTAGTAATAATAGTATTTCATTTTCTTCATTGAGAAAATTAATTTCATTCATTAAAGTGGTGAAGTTGATAGCAAGCATCTGTTTGTTTTAATACTTTGACAAAAACATTGTCCGTAAACAAAAGTATAAAACAAGTTTATTTCTTCATGGTTACACTTATTTATATGTGTCCTTTGAGCGGTGTTGGTACAGTATCTGGGTATGTAAATTTCCATCTTTACCTAGCTTCTACTGCTTTATAGAAAACTACAAATACTATAAAAGTATGAAGAAAAATATTTGTGAAATTTCATAGAAGAAAAATAAGATACTTAGTATTTGCATGATAGTATAAGTAAATACGTGGAATGTATTTACGTATTATTTTTATTGGCAAAAACCAATAGAAATGATGTTTTTAAGCAAAAATAATTCGCTTCATTCTCTTGTGTTCAATCAGACTCTCATGAATAAAACATATTTATTTTCTAAGCATCAGATCTATTGTTGGCATTTACATACTAATACTGTTGCAAAAGGTATTATCACGCCGATATGGGTAAAATAGTACCTTGTGTTTAACTAATTGTTTACAATGAATTGTTTATAATAGGTATTGTTTTAATTGTTTTATCCAAAAAGGTTAATTTAATGTAAAACATCCAAATTTCGACAAATGCAATGACTGCCAAACAGCTGACAGATGGAATGATCAGAATGGCTACTTAAACGAAGCTATTCAAGAACTCAGAGAACATTTCCCACATAGAACGGATCTCCTAAGGAAGGACTGAATAACCCTGAACCGATTAAGAGCGAAGATTGGAAGGACAGTCAGCAACCTCCACAGGTAGGGACCAGCAACAACAAGCAATTGCCCTTATGGAAATCGCAGACAGACAATGAAACACATCCTGATGTCCAACGATGAATCCAGTATTGGCATGATAAAATATGATGAGTTAAATTCCTGAATGAAATTCAAACTTCACTGAGATAATCATATTTGTAGCTATGCACGAGATTAAGCTCGGTAAACAATCACCTTGTGTTGGTTGGATATTGGGTTTTGTTGCCTGTCAATCATCATTGGGTCATTTTATGCCAAAAGTATATATGCATTTTGTATACAATTAATTTGTAGATACATTTGTCTTGTAGATGTATATTTTGCAAACAAATAGCCTGTAAACGATATTTCTTATTTAACTCATGACAGGTACTACCACTCCAGGTCAGAGTGGACCTAGGAGTAGTGGTTACTAAGGGATGACTCCACGTTTCTATACTCGGCAAAACTCCTAAATTGGGATCTCAACACTGGATGCAGTTTTGTTTCGCACCCAGGATAGTTGCTGGGGAGAGGAAGGAGCTTGAGTAATTGATAGGGTTGGGAAATAAGGCAGGTATAAAAAAGGTAGAAAGTGCTGAAAAAAAAATTATCTCAATTTATCTGGCTGAAAAGCAACATTGTATCATATGCAGTGAAAAGCTGGGGAAATGCCTTCTTTAAAATGATGTTTTTTTTTATTTACTGAAGTGTTTTCTTCAAACACAAATTACTTAACGAAATTAAAACTACAGACTCTCGACTCTTACAATAATTAACCTCATTAGAAGTGAGAAGAGAGAAGTAATTAATTAAACATGTCTTCATTCTGATTCATCTTCTTTGATGTCTGGACAACAGTAGTAGAAGAAGAATGTTACAAGATAAAAGATATGTTAACATTATAGAGTCTGGCACATACGCATATTTTAACCACATCATAAAATGAGACCTACTATCAATTTATGTAGGCCATCCTTTTAATGCTGTCTATATCTGCCGCTGTGAATTGAATGAGAGCTCTAGTTCGATTAATTATGGTTACAGGGCCGGTGCTACAAAGTGCACGGTCCAATTAGAAAATTGTTAATGGCGGCTCTCTACCATACAAAAACTGAAGATCGATGCTTTATACGGTTAGCTAGTTCTAGCCCCAAATTATTAAGCGCTTGAGACTCCAGCATTAGTCACGATGGTATATTAAAGATTGAAAGCCTATATTACAGTTTTAATGTTTTATTACAATCCCTGACATGCTGTTTGTGCATAGGTCTAAAAACAGTAAAGAATGGGACTTCGACAATGGATACGGAGAGAATGTTTCATTTGTGCTCCTCTTCAGACTACAGTGTGAACAACAATGGCGGTCTCACAACTTTCCGACTGAAGCCGTCTATACTCTATTCAGGGGAGGTTAGTCGCATGGATTATTGCAGACTTTCTTGGAATTTTTATCCAAAAATCTTTCAAAAGTCAATTGTTTTTGTAATATCATTTTCTATAGATAACATTTCCAAATACATATCAGTAACATGAAAATGGTTTTGCCGGTGTTTATTAATCTTTTGTTAAATTATTCATTCAAATTTTGTTGAGTTTTTTTATTTCCCAAGTTTTTAGACAACAGTCGTCATTATTTGTCTCTTTTTTGTCCCCTGAACATGCCCGACAGAAAATTTTTGTATGAGTTTAAACTGAGCACATATGCATTCAGTGTTTCTCAAAATATTTGTAAAGATGTAGTAAAGGAAAATTTAATTCCAAAGATGAAACTCTTGAAGATTTACCACGATCTGGAAGATCAAATGATGATGTTGGTTCGATGAAACTCTTTAGCGTTCCATCGAACTGACTTCAAGTTTACCCTGTCTAGAACTAGCCTCACAATTTCATGTGAGCCAAGAAAGTATAAGATTACATTTACATCAGTAGGTACGTGCAAAATCAATGGCCGATTCCCAAAATGAAAAAACATTTTGACCCCCCCCCCCCTCACTTAAAAATACACTAAAATTCAGGAAATCAACCAACTTTACTGAAATTTTCAATATTTATTAATCAACAATCACGGAATATAATGAAACCATTATTCTTTTTAAAATCTTAGTGAAAATGTATTATTTTTTTAAAAGAAAATACACCTTTACTAAAGTTATATTTTTATATATTAATTTTTAAAAATGCATGATTTTTTACATGTTGCTTATGTAAATAAAGCATCGTAGATGTTAACAATTAAATTTTTTTTCAAAATATTTCGTATATATTACGAAAAAGGCCAGTAAATACCGTGTTAATAAAATCACTATAACTTGAAGAAAAATTATTTTTTTGAATTAGCGATATTATTATTGAATAAAGCATTGTTTAATCAATATTTTCACACACAAAATAATATAATTGCAAAAAATATTTCATGTGATTTTAATGATTAGAGTTTTGGAGAAAATAAAAAATGCAACATAATTATATTTCTCTTTCATAGATGAACGTGGCATCATCAGCGCAAGAAATTTTTTTTATAATCTTGAAAATAAACAAAAAATTGACAAATTTGAGACCCAGGAAGTTTACTAAAAAAAGAATTTAAAAAATTGGATAATTTCTACTAACGATGAACTTTGATTGATATGGTAGCCCCGTTCTGTAATAATCAGGTGGGATTAGCCTTCCAATAACGACTTACTTTTACACAGGCCTCAAATTTTTATTTTTAGAGATTCAACAATTTCGTTAATTTCACAATTCATCGTCAATTATTTGGAAAGATTTGTATTTGTTTTGTCTTTTTTCATTAATAAATATTTAAGAAGTTTAAAACAATTATTTATTAATAAATAAAGAGAATTCAAACATGACATTTTCTTTCAAAATTGAATTCTGTTTATCAATAAATAACTGTTTTAACTTTTTTTTTTCAATGAATAAATTGTCAGTGTAGTCATTGACTTTAATTTACTTCTTCACACTTAAAAAAAAACAAAAAAACTTTATTTTAAAAAGAATCAATGTCATTTATCGTTACGACATGTTAATAATAAATCGAGTAACTAAAGTTTTAAATCATGTAAAAAATTGATAAAATTGACGCAGTTCGTAACGTAAAAATAATTTTTAACATTTAAAATAACTTTTATTTAAAATTCTAAGGAAAAACATTGGTAAACAGACGTCATCAATAATTTCAGAGTATTACTAAATTAAAAACTAATACCAAGTTAAATATGAACCTTTTTAATTAAAAATAAAGTAAGATCTTAATTGCAAATATTTTAATTAAATAAGCATTTCCTTTTTATTATAACAAAATAAGGTACTTAAATTTGTTTATAACCTTAAAAAAGAATAAAGAAATTAATGGATAATAATTTTTCAACTTCTATAAACTATTACAAAACCCATTTTATATATAAAGTTAAAAATGATAAATTATGACATTTTTGTCTTCCATATATTTTGCATGACGAAATTCAAGTCCTTCGTTGATAAGTAATGGCAGATTTTACTCATTTATGACATTTGGAGGCATAATTTAGCTAATTTTTAGTAAAACATGGGAATTATTTTTTTTAAATTCCGTGTCTTATGACTTTAATTTAATAATTATCTTTAAAATAGTTCCCAAAAACTTATATTTATCTTTCAAGGGATTTTTACAAGTAATTTTTTCAAAGTTCAAAATTCACTGAATTTTTTGTTTTTTTGTGCCATATTTCATTATAATTTATTTTTCACACGTAAATATGCAGTTTTTTTCGTTTAGAGATTAAGTTTAGGCTTTTATCTTTCAAACACAATCAAAGTTTACACGGAAACTAATTAAATAATTAATGATAAGCGCTTTTTAATAAGCATAGTCCGTACAAGAAGCCGCCATGTTTACACGTATATATATATATATAAACATGCGAAGTTATCTTGTTGGATTTTCAAAGTCACACTCAAATAGCATTTAAACTGACAAATCAAACTTTGCTTCTGACTCACCAACTTATATCCGTTATTGTTGTACCATGTTATATGCAATATAATAATGAACTTCACTGCAATTTATTTAAGTGTTTTTAGGGGGCATAATGTGAGTACAACCTCCCATTTGAAAATTCAAATATATAAGTTTTGCATTGAATTTCATCCATAGTCATTAGACACCAATTCAGCAATATTCCCTGAATTTCACTTTTTCCTTCAGACCCATTAAGCCTTACATATTAGAAATTTCCTAGAATCAAAATCATGTAATGGATTTTGATCAAAATTGGAATAAAGATTCTGACAAAAGTTTTAATGTAATTTGGGTTATTCGGACTACTGTTGAGTGTTATTCTCACAACGTTTCGGCCGCTGTAACCTCCAGCCTCCTTTAGGTGTAGGAGGCCAGAGGTTACAGCAGCCTGAACGTTGTGAGACTAACATTCAAGATGAGAACAGTAATCCGAATAACCCAAATTATACAAATTATCAATCTTCATCTAAAAAATTCAGAAACAAAAGTTTTAGTATCATTGTATCTTGATTTAATCTTTGTAAGGGACATAAAAATGGTGCAAAACTGTTTTATTCGGGGAATTAATTTTATCCGTCCCAGGACGGGTATTCTTCTAGTTATATATATATATATATATATATATATATATATATATATATATATATATATATATATATATATATATAATGTGAAGGTTTGTGTATTCATTCAGTGTATGAAAACAAATAGTTCATGTTATAAATGTTAAAATAACGTCATAATAGTCTGTGAAACAAAATAAAATGATTTGCTTACTTATCCATGGTGAACGCATTCCTCACTCTAAAAGCGAATAATTTACTAGACTTGCATCCTATTTAAAAAACAAAAATGACGTTGTTGAATACACATAAGATAAACATTTTTCATTGCCAATATTATTCGTTGAAACCCAAACAAACAATTTAACCAAAAAGAAAGAATGAAAAGAAGCCACTCCACACTTGGCACGTTTATTGGATGCATTCTAAGTAACCTCCTGTACTCAACGAGTCCATCGAAAATATATCGTTCACATATTTAAGAGAATATTAAGAACGAGGCCTTTTTTAAATGAGTAACAACTATTTTTTTTACTAGTGGGTCATTACTTATCAAGGCCAAGAGCCACTCAAGGGTAAGGGTTAATTAGACGGAATTATTGCCAGCCGATCGATGAGGAACACTGTGGGAGTACTAACATTGAACTGTTAACTCTTTCACAGCTAACATTATGTCTTAATTGGTATGAACTGCATCTTAATCGGTTCGTGCAGTTATTTTCTAACTTTCGTCAACTTGTTCAGCAACTTTGTAAACTTTAGAAAAAGTTTGAATTCAAAACTAATGCATGATTGAATTTAATAAAATTTAGAAAAGTATTTAAAATTCGTATTATTTAGCTTCTCTGGACTACTACTTTCATCTCGGTTATTTTCACAAAGGGGCATTTGTTCGAACCTCGAAAATCTTTATGTTGAACTCAGGATTCTATACAGGATGTCGATCTGAACCTTTTATTTGATCCACGGGGATAGATCGTCCTAGTTCTGTCAGCCATACTCAGGTAAAAATGTCAGTCACCCTCTGCCTCATTTTTTCTTTCTCGCTGATGACGGTCGGTAAGAATTCTTGCGAGCGATGTTAACAATAGTCTTTCTTAGGTTATTGACTTTTTTTATTAAATCATTTTAATTAATTACTGTTAATATCGACGAAACTATATCACATATGCAGATAAAATAGTACAATAAAATTAGAAATGAATAACATCAAATATTAATTTATTATGAACTGTTTAAAAAATAGATATGCAACTTAGCCATTCTAACGACTGTCCTTAGATCGTTGCTCTCTACTATATATAGAGTATTTCAAACTTCTATACTGTGTTATTAATGTAAATAACAGTAACCCGCTTTGAAGGTAATATAGGAGGGATAAATGATAAAACTTTAGCATTTATTCATTTTATCTATATAACCCAACAACTGTGTGTATGTGTTTGTGTGTGCCCTATAGAAAGAAAGATTAGAGAATTTACATGAAATCTAAAAGTGTATTCTCATGTAAAATTAACCAGAGAAGATAATGGAAGTGTTTCTGAATCTCTAAGTGCACCTCTAAGGTGGCTATGGATCAGATTTAGTCAGGGGGGGGGGGGGTTGGGGTCGAGTTTTTCAGCCATAATTTGGAAGGAAAATTTTCAATGTATTCCTTCCAGAAATGATTTGGCATTTTCTTTATTTAACGTTTTTTAACGTCTCTTCGGACTAAGGTGGGGGGGGGGGAAGAAACTCAGAAAGGGTAGTTTTAGTAGTGCTCTGGAGGCCTCCTTAATTTTATTTGGGTGGTTTCAGTAGCACTCTAAACAAGAGCAATAAATGTAAGATTACAATATGGTAATCCAAAAGAGCTCAACATCCTAGATAGAGCAGATGTGTTTAAAAGCAGTGTTGCCCGGGAGAAAGAACTTCTCTGTCTTTTGTTAACTCGGTGTTGCTCGGGAGCCATAATAGTTATAATACTCTATTATAGTTGGTAAGTGGTATAAGTTAAACCAAATTGCTCAATATTCTAGATAGAGCAGGTGTGTTTACTCGGTGTTGCCAGAGAGTCATCAATATCCTAGATAGAGCAGGTATTTTTAAACACCCGCCAGAAACATTTTCACTGTATTTTGTTATACTATTGTATACCAGAAAAAGTACCTTGATGTTACTTATGAGCCAGTGCTCAATATTTTGGATAGAGCAGGTGTAAGAAAGTATTACATTTTCAATGTGGTATATGCTTGATGGAGAAGGGGAAGACAGGAAACTTAGCGTTGCCCTGGAATACACTAAAATAAATATAGGTTATCATTATATTATTAAGGAAGAGGAAGAAGATAAGAAAGTCAGCATTGGTAGGGAATAAATTAAAGCAAATATAGATTTTATTATATTTTTGAGGAAGAAGGAGCAAAACCTTTAAAACTGAAAGCGTGAGTGAATGACACCCATTATTATTATTTTCAATGCATTAAAACAAGAGAGAAGGATGGGCTTGTAAGAGGTGAAAGAGTGGTGGGGAGAGGGATATGGTAAAACGGAGAAGGGGGAAAGAGAGAAAGATAGAGAGACAGATTGAGAGAGGTAGAGAAATAGGAGTTTTAATATAAAGATGTTGCACACACTTTTTAACCTCTTCTATTTTGTTTTTATAGCCCCGAGCAACGCCGGATAGCTCTGCTAGTATATATATATATAAAACTCAATGTTTGTGTGTATGTGTGTTCCCTATAGAAAGAAAGGTTAGAGAATCTACATAAAATCTAAAAGTGTATTATTATGTAAAGTTTATCAGGGAAGATAATGGAAGTATTCCCAAACTCTTAAGTGCAGCTATGAGGGGGCTATGAAGGGAATATGTGAGCATAACTCCCTTAAAACTTCAAATATATCCTATGTTTATGAAATTTAAATCATATGTATAAAATTTATGGTGAAGAAAAGAGGCGTTGTCCCAAAATCTTCTAACATAAGGGAGCTATGGGGGGTCTGAACCTCCTTTAAAACATTAAGTATACCCCATTTTGATGAAATTTATATAACATATATAAAATTCTCTGGGGAAAACAATGTAAGTTGTCCATAATCTCTAGTTACCCTCTATGTGCCGAATATCTACATGCCTCCACCTCTAAGTGAGCCATGGGGAAGAACCCCTTTAAAACTTCAAATACGTCTATCCGATTGTTGTTATGAGTGCTATTTTAAAAGTCTACTTAACAAATGTCTGAATTGTTTAGTTAGTAAAGTATCAGACTGACATATTACGGAGTGTACCTTAAATATAAGTGTATTCACATGTACAATTGTGTACATAATGGAAGGAGTTCTGCGTCTCTAGCTGCCCCTTAAAGGAGCTAATTACACTATAGTAACATGTTACACAATGACATTAATCTACTTATAATCGTTAGGTTAAGAGTATTAACATATATCTGAATAGCTCAGTGGGTAAGATATCTAGCTGACAACGTCGAGGTTGCTGTTAAAGTAAACTCTCCTTAATATGATGTTGTATATGATGCTATCTCACTCTCTACCATGGGCAATGCCGGGTAACCCTGCTAGTATATAGTATAAAGTAAAGTGCTATTTTCCCCTATTTCATATTAGACAACCTAATAAACAAAAGCTGCAAAAAAAATTACTTTCGTTATGAATTTTCCCAATAAATTGCTCTGTGTAATAAAATACAAAAATTAACTTAATCGATTGCATTTTTTATGTCGGATCAATTTTTTTGTTAGTGAGAAAAGGTGGCAAATTTTGTATTTTCTCATTAACATGTACTTCACCTGCCGCATATTTCACAATGGGTATTTTATTTAGTAGGATGCATAGTTTTTCGCTTCACCAGTTGTTAACACTATGAGTGCACATTGTAGTAACAATCTTTCACATTTTCTAACTATCACATATTATTATTGGTGAAATTTTTAACCGGTTTATAGCTTATTATGTAGTTTACAACAAACACTGATTGTTTATTAGTAATATTTTTTCAATTATTTTCATTTATACCACTTTATGGTACATATACACTTTAGATACGACTAACAAATAAAAAACATTACTGTTATTCTTACAGATAGTTGCTTTCATACATTACATTACATTTAAATGTTAAAAGAGAACTTCAGAATTTGGTACAAACACCAGTAAACATTTTGCTTAATATTCTTTCACGGTTAATTAACTTTTAGGAAATGTAATCATAAACAAAATTGTTCGGAGTTTTATTAACTATTACAGATTTAGCAGACGACAGAAATTGCTGTCTATTTTGTCAACGTCTTAATAACGACTACATAGTTGCTACAAGAAAAAAAGACACTTACAAATTTTAGGGACAGCACCAAATGTATTTGTTTTGATTTCAGAAGAGCGACAGTTGCGTCAACGGCAGATAATCCTGGATTTTTTTTTTAAATTAACGGCAAGGAGGGTCAATCACTGAATTTAGTATAGAATTTCTCCAAAATAATGTAAGAAAAATGTGTAACAAATTAAAAATCGTTTTTTTTCAATTTGTTTTTCGGGTTACACAAACAATTATTAAGTAATTTAAATTTGTGAAAACGGACAGTATCTTTGAAAGTGTTTTTTTTTGTTTTAAACGAACAATTATTAAGTAATTTAAATTTGTGAAAACGGACAGTATCTTTGAAAGTGTTTTTTTTTGTTTTAAACGAACAATTATTAAGTAATTTAAATTTGTGAAAACGGACAGTATCTTTGAAAGTGTTTTCTTTTTTTTTTAAACGAACAATTATTAAGTAATTTAAATTTGTGAAAACGGACAGTATCTTTGAAAGTGTTATTTTTGTTTTAAACGAACAATTATTAAGTAATTTAAATTTGTGAAAACGGACAGTATCTTTGAAAGTGTTTTTTTTTGTTTTAAACGAACAATTATTAAGTAATTTAAATTTGTGAAAACGGACAGTATCTTTGAAAGTGTTTTTTTTAAACGAACAATTTATTTACAATATAATAAAAATTTGTAATAAATTAAAAATCATGTTTTTTTTTTCAATTTGGGGTAACAGGAACAGTTTTTAAGAAATTAAAAAATTTGTGAAAATAAACAGTTTCTTTTAGAATCTGATTAAAAAACGAAGTCTTTATTTACAATATAGTAAAAAATTTGTAATAAATTAAATATATTAAAATTATTTGAAACTTTGCGATTCAGGATTGTCTGCCGTTGACACTACTATCGCTCTTCTGAAATGAAAACAAATAAATTCGGTGCTGTCCCTAAAATACACAAGTGCCGAAAAAATGACAAGTTTATTCTGATTTTCTTTCGGATAAAAATATTACGGCTACAGTAATTTTTTTCACTGTGTGCCCACATTTTAATAATATCTGCAATTAATGTTGATGCTTACATTGCAACATACCTTAATTTTACACCATCTTGTTCCTAATGTACCATTCTTGTTCATTTATTAAACTTCCTTTGCTAATGACCTATTTAAGCATTTTACGGGGTGCCATAACTGCCAAAATCGTTGCACTATAACTACAGTAACTACAAATACATGATTAGAGTTGAATACGATATTATATAAATACAAGGTTTTAAAGAAACAATTCACTGCTCGCATTTCAAAAATTATCTTCATAGCACTCTCAGTCTGACATAGTAAAACAGAACCCTTGCTACTCCATTTGGTTGCAATTTCTTTGCTGTGTTGCCCACATCTTAATAATATCCGCAATTAATGTTGATATTTACATTACGCCAGGCCTTAATTTTACACTACTTATATTTAATGGTACCAATGTTGTTCATTCAGTAAACATTTTTCGCTATTTTAGTGATTTATGGAATATCATAACGGACAAATATTTTGTCCATAGCTTCAATAAACAAATATATTATTACTGTAATTACAGTCGAATATTAGGTACGTACAGAGAGATAGAGAGAGGGGATATTTTTATTTTCTTTATGTTTTTTACCATCAACAAAAACGTAATATGGGGTTTACGGATGGAACCAGGAGTTTCTTAGCTTCCTCAATTTCCACGTGTCATGCCAGAATACCAATCCCTCTAGTGTATATATATATATATATATATATATATATATATATATATATATATATATATATATATATATTCCTATTTCCAGTGTTAATCATAATAAAAGATCGAAACACTGTTTTCTTTGCTGTTTTTATTTTGTGAACCCGACGGTATTATTATGAATGTATAGCACCAACCCATATTCTCCATAATGTTATTCATTACAGTGCCATAATGGAATACTTTTTATGTTACACACACACACACACACACACACAAAGAAAAAAATTCTTTAAAAACAGAAGCGCAAGCAGTATTATATTAGTAGAGCAAATAGTTACCCCGTGTATTTCTTAGTTCTTTCATGATTTTTAACCGCGACGATAGAGCTGAACCAAGTGGGGTGTACCATTTGCACGGATTAATTGCATAGCAACTGTCATAGTTAAACAATAGATATAAAAGTATTCTTTTTAATAGTGGATAAAATACTTATATTATTGCTCCTTTGGGATAATGACGGGTTTTATGCATTAATATGAGAGCATGTCTTTAGAATTATCATTGAAATCAATCCGACAGTGGCTTTGTTGCTGTCGGGCTGAGGTATTGTTCTGGTCAGTCCTTAGAGGTCCAACCTCCCAGACTTGACTTTCTCTCTGAGACGAGGTTAGTTTATTGATAATCGTCTGAGGTGCCCCTACCGGATAATGCCGATGAGGTTGCTCAGGCATTTTTTTCTCAAAATCTCACCTGAATCTCCAACTAGCATTAGTTCCGGATTCTTCCCTCATCATCATCATCATTATCATCATCATCATCATCATCATCATCATCATCTACTACTACTACTACTACTACTACTACTACTACTACTACTACTACTACTACTCCTCCAACAGTTTTCCTAGAGACGTATCTATTTCTTATGAAATAATAATACTCTTATCCTGTTGCACACCGGGTTCGTCTTTCTTTTTGTTGTTGTCACGTTCATCACACATCCTTCATCATTCTCTTTTGACTTGTTAACGGAGGTCATGATACATTAGACAACAGACCATTGTCACTTCGATCTATTAAAAGACATTTCCCCAAATTCAAAAAGTCGGGAAATTCATTCGGGTGATGCTTTTTCTCTTTTAGCTTTCATATGTATCCTGCTAATATTGTGTTATTTGAGTATCGTTCATGGTCGAATGAGAGGGTGCATATGTGTGTGTGTGCGTATGTGTGTATGTGTGTGTGTATACTCTTTATTTGAAGGTTCCTTCTGTTGCTCTTATGTATTGTTTTGTGAGTTCTGCTTTTTCACTGTAGCTTTGCATATAATGTTATTCTGTAGGCAGGATGCTTGTAGTGGGCACAAAGTAGACAGGACTATGTGTGTTTCTACAGTTTCACATTCGTTTTTGTTCCATGGGTACTTGGGTGCTTTTGGTTATTATTTTTTGGGGGTTCGTTATGTATTTTTTAATGTTTTGTGCGCAAGAGACGCCGATTTTTAGGTTACTCTTTTGCTAAATTTTTGTAACGTTTGTTTGATTTGGGGAAGTGCTTCTCTCGAAATGATTTCCCCATGTTTTTCTTACAATGATGGTTAAACCATATGACTTTTCCTTTTCTGTATTTTTTAATACTTGGTTTTGATGGCGTGCGCACTAGTGGTTGCTTGTATCTGATATTTTGTAATGCTTTATTATAGGATATCTTTCTGCTGTTGGAAATAATAACATTAGAAAAGTTTCAGGGAGTCTGTGGCTGATGGTATTCACCTGATAATTGATGATGTGGGTGGTTTGATGAGATGTTTATGAATACGGGTGTGTCATTTTCTTTCCTGAAAGGTTTAAATGGCTTCAGTGTTATATATATATATATATATATATATATATGTATATTTCGGCAGCAAGTCATTTATTATACACGCGTCGTTGAAGACCACAGAGTTTTCTTTCTTCGCTATCTTTCTTGTTAATTTCTCGACGCGGCGAGCGATTCGTCAGTTTTCTGGTGTTAATTGCTGAAGTATGGCACCTAACGTTGTATCGTGGGCCATTCTATAAATACGGCTCTTACTAATAATAAGACACAGCCCCTTGAAGACGGTCGCGAGACCGAAAGCACTCGAGGAATGGCCCACGATACAACGTTAGGTGTCATACTTCACCAATTAACACTAGAAAACCGACGAATCGCTCGCCACATCGAGAAATTAACAAGAAAGATAGTGAAGAAAGAAAACTCTGTGGTCTTCAACGACGCTTGTATAATATATATATATATATATATATATATATATATATATATATATATATATAAGCAAAAACTACTCTTCATCCGGTGCCTATTACTTTAGCTCTAAGTATTCTTTTTAAATATATAACTTACATTTTATATCTTTAATGCAAATCTATTGTAATTTTAAAAATGAATAGTTTTCATTTAAATTATCTCCCTTGAAATCAATTTAAATAATATTTTAAGAAAGGCTTTGGTAATACTATTGCATATGAAGGAAAATAAGACAATAAAATAAAAACTGAATAACACCAACATTACTTGATGATGAACTGTTTAAAAAATAGTTATGCAAGTTAAGCATAAAAAATAGATGTGTTTTGATTTGTTGTCTACTATATATACAATATTTTAAAAGAGCCGTTTTAATGGTAATATAGGTGTGATAAATGAAAAGGACTTTCACATTTATTTATATATATATATATATATATATATATATATATATATATATATATATATATATATATATATATATATATATATATATATATATATGAGAGAGATATAAAGGAAATAAACAAAGAGTAAACGAAGTAATTTAACAGAATCTCGAAAAGCATGAATCTCTGTTGAATTATTTTTATTCTATATACTTTTTTCTTTGCTTATGTCTTTTCTCCTATTTTATCAGACATTTATGCCTTTAAACAAACCTTCACATACACACACATATATATGCACAGACATGAAAGAAGTAAATATACACCCACACAAATAATTAATACATGTTCAAAGTTTCTGCTTCCTTCTCTGACGGCTAGCACTCGAAGCCGTACAAAGCAGCAGTAAAAGTTTGAAATACTGACATTTTATACTAAGTGACATTCTATTGTTTTGAATATAAATATATCTATCATATATCACTATTTAAGTATGACACCGGCCAAAGAAGCATTAGAATTCTCAGAGTTTCAGAGGATCTATATCATTATCATATTCGGTGAAGGTGGACTTAATAAGCATCAAATCGCAGAAAATCTAAAATAGCATTTTTATTGTGAGACACTCAGGTTAAACAGATGCATCTCGAATAAAGTTAGTTTTATTGAAGTTAAGAAAGTATAAAATTCTCTGGCGATTTTTAGATTCTGTAATCTGAGCTTAAAATTGTGGCCATCGTCATCGTCATCGTCATCATCATAATCATCATCATCATCATCATCATCTTCGATTTAACGCCCGATTTACATGATTGAATGTGTTGGCCAGATTTTTATTTATCCCCCTTTCTCTCAAGTCCATCCTTATCACTTCCTCCCATGTTTTCTTTGGCCTTCTCTAGTGAACTGAACCTTCTACATCAACTGTTGTACATATATTAACCCAAGAACTCTCATCCAGTCTTTCAACATGGCTATACAATAGAAGTTGACTGTTTTGCACACATCTCTCTATACTGTCTATATTAAATCTTCCTCTGAGGTCATCAAAACTTAGCCTGGCTTTAAGACTTACATTACACATCCATCGTATCATTCTCATATGATTTCTCTCCATGCAACACATGTCCTCAACCCTCACTGGCAAGGTTTCACTTCTATACATTATCACACTTATTATGCGTACACATGCTTGATAGACTCTTCACTTGGTCGCCAGTGGTAATTGAACTCTTCTACTCAAACACATTTAAAATATGTTTCAGAATTTTTTAGATGAGGATTAATGATTTGAATTATTTGGACTACTATTCTCATCTTGGTTGTCATATTCACAACGTTTCGGCCGATGTAACCTTTAACCTTCTTCAAGTGCGTCTTGTCGAACTTAAGAATCTTTATGTCAAACTCTTGAAACTATACGGAATTTCGAACTGAACCGTTTATTTAATCCACATGGGTAGATTGTCCTCGTTCCATCAGCCAGGACTGAGTAAAAGTGTTAATTTTTCGGTTATTCTTCATTATTATCGCATGTAATAAGGATTGAACCTTCAAACTCCAGCAGACTCTCACTTAAAACTGATTGTTAACTGTTATGTCACAAATTCAATCAGTTCTAAGTGACTTCTGGGGGTTGAAGTATTCATCATCATTCAACTGTCAATCTATTCATCTCATTAATCCTTTATCCTTTGGTAATGTTTAGCCTTAATAAGTGGTCACTCATTAGTAAAACGTACTTGTGAAATCAGTTGATGCGGTTTTTAGGCGGTTTAAAAAGCTGGTGGCGAATGCAGGTGCTCATATTGAATTTTGAATAAATCCCAATCCTATACACTTTCTTATCATTTTCATTTCTTGTAAGAATTATAGTTCAGTAATAAATTATGAGCACTAAATAATAGGGAGTTCTTTTCCAATCATCCAATATATATATATATATATATATATATATATATATATATATATATATACATATATATAATATAATATATATATATATATATACATATATATAATATAATATATATATATATATATACATATATATAATATAATATATATATATATATATACATATATATAATATAATATATATATATATATACATATATATAATATAATATATATATATATATACATATATATAATATAATATATATATATATACATATATATAATATAATATATATATATATACATATATATAATATAATATATATATATATATATACATATATATAATATAATATATATATATATATATACATATATATAATATAATATATATATATATATATATACATATATATAATATAATATATATATATATATACATATATATAATATAATATATATATATATATATACATATATATAATATAATATATATATATATATATATATACATATATATAATATAATATATATATATACATATATATAATATAATATATATATATATATATACATATATATAATATATATATATACATATATATAATATAATATATATATATATATACATATATATAATATAATATATATATATATATACATATATATAATATAATATATATATATATACATATATATAATATAATATATATATATATATACATATATATAATATAATATATATATATATATACATATATATAATATAATATATATATATATATACATATATATAATATATATATATATATATATATATATATATATATATATATATATATATATATAAAGTCAGGTATGTGTATATGTTTTTATATTTCTATGTACAGGACTCATTCTTAAACTAATAACCCGATTATTATGAATTTTGGAACACAGCTGCTAGGTTTAACGGTGAGTAATGTGGTCTATATTTAGTTTAATTTAATTTTATGCAAAGGGATATTAAAAGTCTTTCGTAAAAATTTTAACAATAGATATCAGACATCAATTAATAAATATTCCCAAAA
This sequence comes from Sepiola atlantica, assembly GCA_963556195.1. NCBI lineage: Eukaryota > Metazoa > Mollusca > Cephalopoda > Sepiida > Sepiolidae > Sepiola > Sepiola atlantica. The sequence goes on from OY744533.1 coordinate 33,863,279, forward strand.
TTTCAGGGTTTTTTAGTAAAATAAAGGGTTTTTAGAGGACATAATATGGGCACAACCTTTCATTTTGAAGATTGAAATATTCAGATTTTCATTAAATTTGATCTGTAGTAATCAGACACCAATTAAGCAAGATTCCATGAATTTCAATTTTTTCTTAAGACCCCTTAAGCCTTATATATATATATATATATATATATATATATATATATATATATATATATATATATATATATATATATATATTAGAAAATGGAAAAGTCTGAATTACAAATTAATAAGAAATAATGAAACAACAACAATCTTATAAGAAACAAGTAATCTTTGGGGGGAAAAAGCTGTAAAAATCTCCTCCAAGCTCTTAGAGGCCATTGCTGAATGCTACAGGGCCATGAGGAGCGCCCTTGTAACATTCAATTATGGTCACACCCCACTTTTAGTTCAACCAGGTGTTACAGCCAGCTCTCGTGGGGAGGCAGGTTAATAGAAGACCCTAAATCGTTTATACATTCAGATGGAAGCTTTCTTTCAAGCTTCATACAAGCAGAGAATTTCAGCACGTAGATTCAGAAGAGAAGTCCCTATTTACTTGGTGCACCACGGGGGCAAGGTCAGTTTTTAATGTGGCAAAAATCCAGTTCACCAAAGAGGGGTACTCTGGATTGTGGCAAAAATTAAAATGGCCTTCACTGATCGAGGACAGAAAAGATGAAGTGCAGCATCAGAACAGATCACATCTTACTCCAAGCGAAAAGGTCACGGAAACTGTCGCTTTCATGCTTTTATGAGAGGGCATAATAGAGGAGCGATGGCTATAGAAGAGGAGTGGCTACATAGATGACCGAATGAAGATAACCGACCCTGACATATTATATTAGAAACTTTCGTTATAAAAGCTGTAGATAAGTTGACAATCAATGAACAAAGTATACCATCATTTGAATCATTCTATATGGCTGACTTGTTTCAAATGGCTTACTTGTTTTTTCACGGTATCAAATTCGAAAGTAATTTTGAAGCTGTGAAACTGACGAATGGAAATTCATTTCTGTGTGAAATGAAAGTTGAAAGGCAAAGGTTAAGTATCATGGTTCATTTATGCTTATAAATTGAAGGAAAACATTAATATTCTCACATGCATCTAAGTACAGATGTACTTTTATTTAGATATATGATGCTAATTATAAATATAGATGTATACGTATATAAAAATAATAAAATTAAAACTCAGTTTTTTTTTATCAAGCAACAATTTTCACAGGTTCTGCATGTGAATTAACTTTTTGTAAGTAAAAATATGACTTTGATGAAGCTTCTATATAAAAAGCAGAATATTTAAACTCTTAGTCTTTTCCGGTTCTGTGAAGAAGTAAAAAGAAATTTATACGTTTCAAGATGTTCATCTTGATTCAAAAAGTCACCGAAGCAAATATCCGTTTTCCGTTGAAAAAAAAATATTTGTGTGTGTATATTAAGTTGTTGATTTTCTTTTTTTTCTTAAAAAAAAAACATTGGTTTCTAAAATAAAATCACAGACTAGCTTTCAAGATGGAGACTAAAGTAGCTGAAAATGTCAGCAATCAATGGTTTTACATTTTTAATGTAATTAAATATAATTAAAGTATAAAGTAAAGTGTTGAGATAAACCACATATATTATTTATTTTTGCTATATAGGATATTAAGTCCTGATGTCTTTATTCGGCTCTGTTCTGATTTTGAGAAGTTATTTTTCATGTTATATATATATATATGTATATATATATATATATATATATATGTATATATATATATATATATATATATATGGGTCACACCACATCATTAAGAAGACATTGTTTAAGTGTATTTTTTAAAAAAAACAAGAAACGTTATATTTTCTATATATTTATTAAATGAATAAAATAATTTTCATAAATATATGTCTGAGAATTCACTGTGAAACAACCTTTTCAAAGTGTAATTTCCTTTCTTTCTTTCTTTCCTTTTTTCTCTTCATCTTGCTGATGTTAAAAGTCACAAGAATCTCCCATCGTGGTACCAAAACAATATTCAGTGTCTGGTGTTGTTAACGTCCTCGTAC
>OY744533.1:33872857-34050357 GCA_963556195.1 Sepiola atlantica
AGGTACTTATAGGAGGGATCACGTGAAGGTTGCCAACATCCTAATGAAAGTGTTTCTGTGGAACGAACTGGATTCGAACTTGGCACACACAGGTTGTCAGTCTGTGTCGTTAACCACTTAGCCAACGTCACCTCCCCAATTCTTTTTGAAGAAACTTAAGCAAAAAATCGCACGTTCGGCTAGAAATAATTATCATCAATATTAATAAAATTGTGTGACAACTTCACATGTGTGTGTGTGTGTGTTTTACTTGCGTTCTGTTTTCAGTGCTTCTCTATCTTACCTACATATATATATATCTCTTACCTACACGATTTATAGTTAAGGTCTCTAATAATATGTTGTCCTCAGAGTGATGATCTTTGTATGGTCGGCTATGTAGACAGACCTTTTCCATAGCCATTGCTCCTCTGCAATTTCCTATTATGGTTCCACTTCTATGATTATGTTTTAAACGTCATTCCAAAGTTAGAAACGACTATATATATATATATATATATATATATATATATATATATATATATAGTCGTTTCTAATCTCCTAAACTAATGAACAGATCATTATGAATTTTGGAATATATATTCTAAAAAATACAGTGAGTAATATGGCACCTTATTTTTTCTAAATGTTAACATTCATGGGTTGTATATATATATATATATATATGAAGTTTTTTATTTCTATTTATTTTTTATGAACCAATCCTTATGAATATTGAAACATACCCTGAAGAAAGAAAAAAAACATAAAAATTTAAACCTAATGCTGTATTTATTGCTTATACTCGCCGTGGGACAGGTATTCTACTAGTAATATATATATATATATATATATATATATATATATATATATATATATATATATGGGAAAAGGAAAACCAAAAAAATAGATTGATTGCTATTTGGGTATGACTTTGAAAATCCGACAAGATAACTTTATATGTTAGATATATTAATCATCATCCACAGACAAATGTTTTGCCATATCATGACTATTCAATGCGGCTAGACGTGGGAGTGTTTCAAGCTGAGATTCGAAAGTTGATCGTTAGATCTGCTATTATGTCCGTTATAAAACAAAGACAATTATGATGTTATATTTGTTCACATTACCAACTGCGTAGAGCTCAATTCTCGTACGAAAAGCAATTAATGTTTTATGCTAAGTGACAGCCGTTGGTTTCCTCACTCAGGATCAAGACCAAATACATATTTATATCATCCAATCAAAACTCATGTTGCCATCGGGTGTGACCAGACGAACGATCGTTTTCTTATTCAACATTAGTTAAGTAATTTATTTATTGAGGTCATCCTCTTACTATTTCTCGTCGAATTCGCTATTTTCACCACCACCTAATATATTCAATGTGCAAACAACAACCCAGGCTAGCAAGATTATCAGAGTTTTAGTATTATATAGATGTCTCTAATATGTATAAGTCGTTTATATATATACACACATATATCTATATATATATATATATATATATATATATATATATATATATATATATATATATATATATATATATATATATATATTTCCACAATCAGACAACGCTGCAGCCCTGATCGTGGAACTAATGATATATATAATATCATTTCACATTAAAAAAACAAAAATCTAATATATATATATATATATATATATATATATATATATATATATATATATATATATATATATATATGGGAAGAGAAGGATGAAGGTAATCCGACGTGATGGGAAAATGAAAAAGGAAAACCAAAAAATGGATGTTTTTTATGTGTACATCAACGTTTCGTCTTTATTTATAAGACTTCATCAGGATGATAAAATAGACGAAAAAATATCGACGAAACGTTGATGTACACATAAAAAACATCCATTTTTTGGTTTTCCTTTTTCATTTTCCCATCACGTCGGATTACCTTCATCCTTCTCTTCCCATATATATATATATATATATATATATATATATTAGATTTTTGTTTTTTTAATGTGAAATGATATTATATATATCATTAGTTCCACAATCAGGGCTGCAGCGTTGTCTGATTGTGGAAATATATATATATATATATATATATATATATATATGTATATATATAAACGACTTATACATATTAGAGACATCTATATAATACTAAAACTCTGATAATCTTGCTAGCCTGGGTTGTTGTTTGCACATTGAATATATTAGGTGGTGGTGAAAATAGCGAATTCGACGAGAAATAGTAAGAGGATGACCTCAATAAATAAATTACTTAACTAATGTTGAATAAGAAAACGATCGTTCGTCTGGTCACACCCGATGGCAACATGAGTTTTGATTGGATGATATAAATATGTATTTGGTCTTGATCCTGAGTGAGGAAACCAACGGCTGTCACTTAGCATAAAACATTAATTGCTTTTCGTACGAGAATTGAGCTCTACGCAGTTGGTAATGTGAACAAATATAACATCATAATTGTCTTTGTTTTATAACGGACATAATAGCAGATCTAACGATCAACTTTCGAATCTCAGCTTGAAACACTCCCACGTCTAGCCGCATTGAATAGTCATGATATGGCAAAACATTTGTCTGTGGATGATGATTAATATATCTAACATATAAAGTTATCTTGTCGGATTTTCAAAGTCATACCCAAATAGCAATCTATCTGACACCAATATTAGATTTAGCTTATTTTTTTTCTCCTGCTATGTTTTTAGCATGAATATAATTTATTTCGCTTTGGTGTTTTTCTAAAATAGTTATTCCTGCTGTGGAGATATTTTGGCTTACTCACCTAAACAAAAACGTGAGTTCATACGTCCTTAATTAAACATAAAGTTTCGACATTTCTTAACCTATTTCTTCAATTAAACTATTCTTTGTTACAATTAATTGTTTATCATAATATTTGGTAACACATTTTTCACTATCTTCATTTTCACTTAGATATGCGTTTATATTACATGCTACAAACGTAGAGTATTTTAAAGGCTACAAAGGGGCGTTTCTTCATTCATAATGAACGAACCACCATCACCATCTTAGACTCTTATAAATACGAAACGACGACCTTTCACATCGTGTAATTAGTTTTACCTTTTCTTGCTATTTTTCCTACTGTTGTTACAATGTCAATATTTTCCAAACAGAGGCAGGAGAAATGTAAAGTGGGGTTACATTTATAGCTTGCCGACAGAAACAAGCAATAACAAACCTTTTTCATCAACTAAAAATAAACTTAGTGCACTATTTATCAAAAATGTTAATGACGGATTTACATGCTTCCTTATATTGACATGTTTACTGAATGAGCCGCGGATGCTGAAATTGATCTTTTAAAACTTTTCCATTTTTTTAATATTTTCACCAGTACATTTCATAAATACACCTTTATTTCATTCGTTTCTTTCTATTTTTCTTTTACTATAGACGAATAATTATTTTAAAAGAACGACCAAATAATACATCGACAAAATAATACTTCATCTATAACACAGACTTTTAAAAAAATGTATGTGTTTATCAAATGAGCCGCGATTGTTGATAACGTAAATGCTGTTTTAATCTTTATACAATTCTTGTGTAAATAACTTACCAAACCTTTCAGACATGAGGATTTTTAACATTTATTTTTAACACTAAAAAAATTACAGGTTTATTCCTATTTCTGTCACCTAAATTACTTATGGGTGAAATGGGTTTCGACTTACTTCAATTATGAACTATTTTTTCTTTCGTTCCTTTTGAATGCATGGATTTGTGTATGAGGCTGATCCGAAAAACGACCCATCATCATCATCATCATCATCATCATCATCATCATCATCATCATCATCATCATCATCATCATCATCAGTGTCACGTCCTTTAGGAAATTGATGTAATTACTAAATGAAACGCGGATGGTGCATTTCAAGTTTACCACATTTTCATTATTTCATTAGCTTTTTGTGGAGCTAGAAATTTCGGCTTTAAGATATTTTGGTCGAGTTAGTAAAACAAAATGTAAAACAAAAAATACAACAACACTCAGGCAACATCGGGTATGTAGAGCTTGTATATATATATATATATATATATATATATATATATATATATATACTAGCTCTGCCTACCTGACATTGGATGCAGTCAAATTATTTTAGTTTTTTCTTAGTTTTTAATTTTTATTTGTGCGCGCATTTTTTTAACTTATACAGAAAAAGAAAGAAAATTTGATTTGTAAGGGTAAAAACTATTTTTATTCTTCGGTCAAAAGTATGAGATATTCCCATATCTGATTTTAAGTTTTCGGTGATTAGTTAAAAAATGTTTCATAATATAGAGTGTCTGGGCCGGGAAAAGTGATTTATTAGATAAATTGTAGCAGAGTGCGTTATTACATTGCCAATAACATCATTTATAATGCCAAATAAATGCTACATATAGTGGAAAAATATTAATATAAATATAGGCATACAATTAATTTAGGGAGGTAATATGGGTATTACAACACGAGTTAAGTATAAAACATAATCACAATTAACTTTAGGTATACATATTCTTCAAAGTACTTTTAATCCTCATAATACTTTATAATGAGATAATTAGCATCATTTAATAGAAAAAAATAAATATGTAATAGATCCTTTCGGAGGTTTGATTCATATCTAGATAATTATAAACTATTTTTGTTGTAAGGGACAACCCCCCCCCCTTAGTTTCGCATTAAATAGAAACTTACTACTTAAGTGAAGAAATCTGGGTAATTAATCTTATCTTAGTGTTAATTTAAACGGTTTATAAATAAATACTAAACATTTTCCACCAAAACACCGAAGTATAACAATTTTAATAATTGCTTGAATGGATGGCTGAATATATATATCTAGCTCCCAACTGATGAAGTTAACAGAGATCAGCTCTGCACTTAGTTTCGCATTCAAATGACATAAATAGGCATTTGCAAGCAAATTGATGCAACTTTAAGAAAGTAAATATTACCCTCAAGTAAATTCGAATTTTTATAAATAAATAATAGAATTTATTACTCATTTTAAGGAATATTACTGAATTAAAATTTATAAATGTCCACACAACTTTTAGGATGTACTAGCTCTGAACTGAAAAATTCAAAATAACGTACCAGTGAGTTTCCCCACATATGAGTCTGCTCTTTTTTTATTTGTTTTCGCCCCAAAAATGACCCACTGTGTAGTGTAAGTTTATTTTTTAAGACATTTTAATCTAATGAACTTTTTATTCTTTGTGGATTTTTCTAATGATTTTGTAGTGTTGCAGAGACGATATTGACATAAAAATGTTGTTTGGCTCACGCCAAATGAAACGGACCGTAAAAAATACATCTCACAGAAATGTTATGTTTTTTTGAAATGTTAAAAAATAAAAATACAAATAAAAAAATAAAAACATGGTTATTGGAATATAAAATGAATCTGACTTATATATGCTCTGTTGTTACTGATTGACAATCATCGAGCTGAATCTTTTAAAGAAACTGCTAATTAAAAGGCACTGATAGTATATACTAATGCATATATTGTCATAAATAATTATATATATATATATTTATATATATTTATATATATAAATAATATATGACTATATGCCCCTCTTTTTGGGTAGAGCTCTCATAAGGAAATCGCCAACTGCAACTAGCTTTTAAGCCATTGCTCATTGGGTAAGAACAATTTGAGCTCTCTGGCACTTGACAATGTTTATATTGAGATTTTGCTTACATTCAGCAGGTGCCGGATGATAGCGCAGGGGTTAGAAGCGCCGACTGTCAGCTTAACAGTCGCGTTTCGATTCCGGTTTGAGGCACTTACTTGTCACTGAAGAGCTGTGATGCAGCATAACAGTCTGTATGTTGGATAGAGATATATATATATTAAAAGAATATCCATCCAAAGACTGGTAAAATTAATTCGCTGAACAAAACAGTTTTGCACCACTTCTATGCCTCCTTATGAACATTACAATCAAGATATAATGATACTAAACCTTATGTGTAGAATCTTTATTACAATTTTGATCAAAATCCATGACATGATTTTTTATTCTAGAAAATAAAATTCAGGGAATCTTGCTTAATTGATGTTTAATGACTATGGATCAAATTTGATGCAAATCTGAAATATTCAAATCTTCAAATGGGAGATTGTACATATATGCCCATAAAAACATTTAAAATACCCCAAAGAAAGTGAAATTTGCAGAATATTTATGAATTGATATTTAAGACCTATTGTTAAAATTTTACAAAAAACGGAGGTATCTGAATTTTCATGATGGGTTTTCATCTTCTTTTAACTCCTTTGCATAAAACTAAATTAACCTAAATATAGCTCACATTAACATCCGTTACGCCTAGTAGTTTGATTAATTAGTATAGAAGTAAATCGCATACATACAAATATATAAATATATGCACATACCTAATATATATATATATATATATATATATATATATATATATATATATATTACTAGAAGAATATTCCTAAACAACTAAACATTTTAATCAAACAAAACATATATCTTAATGGACACCAAATTCCCACGTACATATGCGCATATGTACTATGCATATATGCGCATATGTACATATGCATGCAAACAAAAGGAATCAAAATGAATATTAAAACTAAACATACACAAATCAAGTCTGAAGTCTAACATGTATAATTTTAATATGTATTAGTTTTTACAGATCTTATTTTAACTATGAACATTGTATAAGAACATGATAGACGCATGTACGTGGAAGACTATATTAGTAATAAAAAAGAGAAAGTCTCTTTGCAATTCAAACGTAAAGTGTCACCAAAGAACAGTTATAATAAGTGTTCTTCATACGATAAGGAAAAAGAAAAAAGACTCTTAAATGTATCTGATGTTCAATTATTCCTAAACGTTTAATATTAATTCATTTTTTATCAAAAAGTACATTTTTTGAAAAAAGACAAAGGACTGTCCGAAATATTAATATTAAAATGACACCTATAATTTACAAAAGGTTATGTATTTTTCAAATTTGAAGAAATTTGTCATCTTTAGCCGAGAAAGAATTTTATTATATACTCAACAGGGCCACTCAACATCACTCGGATCCTAATTTCCGTAAATTACATAGATTACAGGAAAAAATAAAAGTAAAACTAAACAATCAGCTTAATGGGACAAAATCAGGTGAAATGTAAACTCACAACTTCTGTCTCTCCCCTTCTCTCTCTTTACATGTCTTTTCCCCCCACCCTCCTCTCTCTCTCTCTTTACAGTTTTACCCAGCTGATTGGGGTCCTAATTTCCGTAGATTACAGGAAAAAATAAAAGTAAAATCAAACAATCTGTTTTATATTGTCATTTGAAATGTCTAAGTTCATTTGGGGACAAAATCAAAATTAAAATAATTATGCCTGGATTTAGATTCTAACTGATAAACGCTTTCTCTCTCTTAAAAGTTGAATGTCAATCAGTCAAAGATAACTAAGAAAGGAGAGAAAAAAAGAAATGGACAAATCAAGGCTTTCTTTCCCTTTTTTTCACGGGTGAAGATCGAAATAATTATCTGTTATTAAATTAGTACCTGGTGATTTGGGTAGAAGTATTAGGACTTCTGACTCTGAGAGTAAGAACTCCTGTGCCTTCCTTTTATTTTAATAAAAAATAAAATATTGCTCAGGAGTGAATATAAAAATCGATGAAATCGATTGAAAAATAAATTTATTTTAATAACATTGACCAATATTTGCCGTAAATCATTGACAAAACAGATTTGTTCTAACTTGTAGTAAAAAAGTTATTAATTACAAAAGTACAAGGAAAAAATCTACTTTGCTTTATATATAAGAAGATATATCAGTGATTCCCAAATAGTTAAGGAGTTGATATCTCAAGGAATTAAAATAATAAAATATGTATAACTTAAAATGATTGTCTTTGTTGTCCGTGAGAGAAAGGTATCCAGAGCACAACATCTGCCCTGGCTCCGGATAGCTAAACAGCATCCATAGATCCATCCCTTCCATCGAAGGGCTATGTAACACAAGAGGCAAACCAGTTTGTTATGCACATCTCTTATTTTTACAAAAGCTGATCTTCTTATTTATTGAATATCGATTTCTCAATCTTCAAAATTAGACTTACTTTTTTCATTATTTCTGTTTATGTTCGTTAAACAACTGGATAAATCAAATATGGGCAATCTGCCATTTTCTTTTGAATTTTGTATTAAAAAAATGGCTATTTTTAGCAAATAATGTCTTTTGATTTATTTAACTTTGTCATCTTCGGAAATAGTCTATTTTTACAAGCTCGTTTTATTTTTCGGATTTTTCAGATGAGGATTGATAATTTGTATTATATGGAATATTCAAACTACTATTCTCATCTTGGATGTTATTCTTACAACGTTTCAGCCGATGTAACCTCTGATGGTCTTCAGCTGCATCTTTTCGAACTTGGGAATCTTTATGTTAAACTCAAGAACCTATATGAAATTTCGAACTGAACCCTTTATTTAATTCATGGGGGTAGATTATTCTTGTTCTGTCAAACAAGACCGAGTAGAAGTGTTGATTACTTTTTTTTCCTTAGTTATTATCGCTTCTAGTGAGGAATGAATCTGCTACCTCTGGAAGACTATCACTTAGATTGTTAATCAACGCTTTTTATCGTTGTGTCACAGGTTCAATTTTAAAAAGTTGCACCTGAAGTAGGTCAAAGGTTACGTCGGCCGAAACATTGTCCAACTAAAAACCAAGATGAGAATAGTAGTCCAAATAATCCAAATAAGTTCGTTTTTTTAAGGTTTAGCTGACCAAATATAGAGTCAAGTTATAGTCACATTATAGGGTCAAGTTATAGTCACATTATAGGGTCAAGTTATAGTCATATTATTGTTCTATATTCTTGGGATAAAAACATAACTTGTTTCAATTCTTCATATCCTTCCATTTTATTCCAGCTGGACACTACTCTTACATAATACTGGCTTGGCACAGCTTGACCAGGTGTTTTCTTACCAGTCGGGGATATGTCCTCGATATCAGTCCGACAATGACTTTGTTGCTGTTGGCTGAGGGATGGCTCTCTTCAGTCTCAGGAGATCCACCCTCCCAGGCTTTACCTTCTCTTTGAGAAAGGGTCAGTTTATTGCTAATCGCCTGTAGTGCACTAATCCTAGTGCACTGGCTTTTCACACCTGACTTTGTGTCTAGCCTCCTGAGGAGGAGGTACATAAAAATACTTTGACCTTGTGTCTAATCTCTTGGGGAGGATGCAAATAAACTTACATTATAAGGGGGGGAGGAGTTAGCCTCCAAATGTAGGAGCATTTTCGGGTGGTTGAATCTAGAAAAGTGTCATATAGCAACAGTAATTTTTGTTACGATTGCTATGTTGCCATATTTTGCCACGTGTAACGTACCAATTACATATCACACACAAACACAACATATCTCGTGCTCAAAGCTGTGCTAACCACCAGATGAACTACGCGATTATTTAGGGCAGAAACATTTGGGCAAACTTGAATAAAATTCAACAGTCAAGAAATACTGTTGGAAACATCGTGATTAGGAATGAAAACGGTAAAAATGCAACAGAAACAAGTGGAACTATTTGTGAACTTTCTGGTGAAGGTCATGGGATTTCAACGACTCGAAGATTGTTTGCAAAAATTTATATGCATATATTTTATGTATAACGATGCATACTCTAGGCTATATATATATATATATATATATATATATATATATATATATATATATATATATATATATATATATATATATATATATACATGGTTGTTTAGATAAAAATATATTTATTTCAGTTTTCTTCACGCTTTTTAATTTAAATTTGATGATGCATAATCTCTGTATTAATAAAACTATTGGAAAAGATGTTGTATTTCTCTGTGTGTGTGTGCGTTTCTCGCCCATATGTAACTTTGATAAATACGCATTGTTATTTACTATTAATCAGATATTTATTGCAATCAAAAATAAAATGAGGGAAAACTAAAACACTTTTTACAAATCCTATTTAAAAGAAATGGTAAACATGACAAACTTATAAGATAAAATTGAACACATGTTTTTTATTCGTTTCGACTAAGTTTTTGAACCCTACTTCCAAGAAAGTTTTCATCATCTCCGCATTAATAAAGTTATCGGACAAGATCTTGCGTGTATACATGTTTCTTGCCTATACGTAACTTTGATAAATACTCATAGAATTATTTTTTATTTAACATTAATCGAAATTCTATTGAAAATAAATCAATTAATGGAAAATTAAAACGAATTTTTAAAAATCCTATGTAAAAAATACAAACATGACTATATTTTGATAATCTGAAATAAGGAAATAAAATGTGATTTATTTTTAATTGAGATGAGAAGTTTAACTTGTCGTAACTGACATGCAGAGGGTGGGGCGTGCATCCAATCATATTCAAACTATCTCTCTTTCTCATAATATTTATCAGTACTAAGACTTATACTTGAGTCTTTGAGCAAACAATGAAGGAGTTGGCCGCGGAAATCACCAATGCATAACCAGACCTCTGCATGCACTGCTTGTAATCAGCATTTAAGACCAAATAACGTTATAATCCTCGAGTACAAACACTGAAACTCTTCAAAATATTCATTAGTTTCGGTTCAGGAACCTCTTCATTTCATCTAAACAAACAAAAATTATGGAGAACAAATTTAAATGAATCTTTTCATCTCAGAGACTTAAAAGCATTCCAAATATCTGAAGTAGTTATCACATATTAAGTGAAAATTTTATTAAAATTGAAGCTTAACAGACCGATAATCGTACCGACTGAACTAATGCATGGTTGTGTAACAGAGCCATGTTATTAATGAGATAGACGAAGGTGTCACCTAATGAACCATCACTCACGTTAGCAAGTAAAACTAAAAGGAGTGAATGTGACAAAAACAAAAGGGAGACAACTCGTTAGTAAAATATAAAAGCAAGTGATTTATTTTAAAAAATAAATACAATTGTGGTTCAAGACTCAACAGAAAAGACGACGAATCGTATCAGAGTAGTTTAGTGAATAGTGTAGTCGTATCAGAGTAGTTTAGTGAATAGTGTAGTCGTATCAGAGTAGTTTAGTGAATAGTGTAGTCGTATCAGAGTAGTTTAGTGAATAGTGTAGTCGTATCAGAGTAGTTTAGTGAATAGTGTAGTCGTATCAGAGTAGTTTAGTGAAAAGTGTAGTCGTGCAAATGACTGAAATCGTTTACTATGTTGTTTTATGGAGATTTTGTCCTGAAAATGAATTTATTACATGAAGTAGTTGGTAAGAAAAAAGCCCAGTTTATTGCATGTAGCAATTAGTAAGATGTTTATCCTGAAAAGGACATTAAAAGTTGAAGCGTCTGGTTTCAACTGTTGCTATTATTGCTAGTGGATAGGTCGTTGCTTGCTGAAAAGGCATGCAGGGCGGAAAGAAACTTGAGACACCTGTCTGACTAAAGTTGCTTATATAATATTTGGGCTCGAGTTGCCGTTTTCTGATTGGTTGAACCCGGACCCTTCCTGTTTTTTGATTAGTCTATACGTAAAATGAAAAATAATTGTCTTTTTGTAACTTGCACCAAGTCTGTCGAGGTGATTACTTCCGAAAAAGTCTGCAGTGTCAACCGGATGTGCAAGGTCAGACAGTATTATGTCTATTTCCATCACTTTCGCCTGATCTGTTGCAGATATTACTTCCAGTAAAGTCTCCACGTGTTTGAGTGTCAACCGGATATGAAAGATGCATCTAAAAATGCTATTCAAACTTAAGCATGGGGAGCAAAAGAAAATGCTATTTCAATCTGAGCCGAAGAGCCCGAACAGACAGAGATTTTTGGACGCATGTAAAATAAAATTAATGATTTAGATAGCGGCACGTTGACTCGGCATATCATGGGTCGTCTAGTAGGCTTAAAAAATATTAGCGAAAATACGAAAGTAGACTTAGATCTGTAGGTGTTGATTAGGAGATACTTAGGGCCGTATATGAAAATGAATATATTTCACTGCTTATTTTTATTGCAAATCGCTCCAGACAAGGCATAAAGCCACTTGATGTAAGAAGCTAACAAGAACGAAATATAATTATCAAGAATGAAAAATGATTAAGTATTATGTTTTAAAAAAATCAACTTATTTAATGAAAACCGCGATAAAATATAAAAAATAAAGTTGCTCACGTGGATTCACTTTCTGTAGCTTCACGACATCGTGTTTTTGAAATTGTACATATCTAATTTTATATTGCAGTATACATATATATATATATATACATATATATATATACATATATATATATACACATATATGGATATATATATACATATATAGATATATATATATATACATATATATGTACATATATATATGTACATATATATATACATATACATATATATACATACATATATGTATATATGTATATATACATATATGTACATATATATATACATATACATATACATATATATATATACATATATGTACATATATATATACATATACATATACATATATGTATATATATATGTATATGTACATATATATATACATAGATACATATATATATATACATACATACCTATATACATATATATATATATATATATACATACATACCTATATACATATATATATACATATATACATACATACATATATACATACATATATATACACATATATATATATACATATATATACATACATATATATATACATATATATACATACATACATATATACATATATATACATATATATATACACATATATATATACAGATATATATATATACACATATATATACACATATATATATATACACATATATATATATACATATATATATATACATATATATACATATATATATATATATATATATATATATATACATATATATATATATACATATATGTACATATATATACATATATATAATAAGGAATGAGGGAAAATAAAATACCTTCAAAGCATGTTAAAGATGCGATATTAATTTAAAAAGAAGAATCGTAACAGATTTTAAAAAAAAAATTTTATAAACTTTTATTTTTAGTTCATAGTAATTACAAATATTTCGCCAAATAATATATATATATATATATATATATATATATATATATATATATATATATATATATATATATAACGATACTATACTTCCCAAGGAATGAAAAAAAAACATTAAAATAATTAATTGAATAAATGTGTATGAAATGTGTGAATGCCGTTTCATAATTTTAAATAAGTTTTAATATCTTTAAATATACATATCATTTTTATTTTGCGGAAATTTCTATCTATCGCGATTGTGTCTGTGACCGTGAGCACTGGTGATTTACTTGCTTCCTACTGCAACAAGATGTGGCACAAGGACAGACGATGGAGAACACCAGATCCTCGAGGGGGGGGGCACTCTGGCTGGTACGGAAATAGGCAGGAACAGACATGTTGGCATTCCCTGCTGACAATTTAGATCCTGGTTTGTCGGAATGGTTGCCAAAGCGAACCTCCACTAATATGAAATATGCTAGGGAGCACTATGTATAGACATCCTTTGCACCTGATTAGTCTCTTATTCTAGTATAATTATACAGTAAAGGTTTCTTATACTAATGCTTTTTTGTTGATTCATTGTAAATAGTTATTGAGGTTGATTTTGTAATTTTATATTTGTAATTAGACACTAGTTTATACTCGGTGTTGGTACTGTACCTGGGTATGTCAATTTCTACCTTTACCTAGCTTCTACCACTTTATAGTTAGTACAAAGAAAGATATTTGTGAAATTTTGTGGAAAAAATATGCTACTTATTATTTGCATGATAGAGTAAGTAACTACGATGATGCATTTATGTATTGTTTTTATTGGCAAAAAACCTTCAAAATGATTTTTTAAGCAAAAAATAATTCACTTTGAACTAATGCTGAATAACTTTTATGTCTACGTTTTTACAGATTATCAAAATAAAAATCACTTAGTTTAAAAAAACATTTATGTAATGTTTTTTTTTTATGTTATGTTAATTTTTTTAAATTCATGAAACACGTATCCAGTTTTGAAAAATCCTTGAAACTTATGTGAGATTCAGACTCGGGTATTGACATTTTAAATCTACTGCCTTTAACCAGTACAGCTACAAACAAATACACTGGAAAAAAAACCACTAAAAAGCCGGCTTATATAAAATCTGACAAGTCCATTCGCTGAGTCTTGATTGGCTGATTGGCTGCTAGTCCATGGGTGGATAATCTAATGGAAGATTTCTTGCTTGAATTAAGAAATATTTTATGCCGATAAGTGTCAATTTGATTCTAAACCTTAGTAATGTGTATTCTGCTGCCTATTCTTTTCTTTTTGTCAACCAATCACATGTTTCTATTTGCGCATGAAAAGACAAACTCCCCAACACTATAACTTGTTAATAGTATATAAATAAAAGATTTTTTATTGAAATTTTTGCCCCTCTCCTCACTGCATGTTCTTCATAGGGTTTTTTTATTAATGATTTCATAGAGAGCGCGTTTTTGTTTTGGTGGCAGTCGAGTAAAAGACAAATAAATGCTTTGTTTTTTGTGGCAATCGAGTGTTTGAACCAACGAGTGTGACGAGTGTGAAGTTATGCTAAGATAGCGATGACCAGATTTCCCTAAACATTATTTTCTATTCTTGTCCCACATCTATTTATATAAAGTTAGGTATGTATACATGTTTATATATTTGTATGTACAGGATTCACTCCTAAACTAATAAACCGATCATTATGAATTTTGAAACACAGCTGCTAGGCGTAGGGGGTCGTAATATGAGCTATATTAAGTTTACTTTAGTTTAATTTAGTTTTATGCAAAGTGGGTAAAAAAGGGCTGAAAGGTCTTTGTGAAAATTCAGATAACTCTGATTTGTATGAAATTTAAAAAATAGGTATAAATTAAGATTCCCTAAATTTCAGTTTCTTTGGAGTATTTTTTCAAGGCCCTTTAAGCTTAAGCCATTAGTTTAGACATTTTCTAGATGAAAATCATGTAATAGATTTTTATAAAAATTTAAATAAGGAGTCTAGACATAAGGTTTAGTAGCATTACATAAAATTGTTGCAAAACTGTTCTTTTAGTAGAGTAGAAAGTGGACAACCTTGGGTTTACTTTCGGCAGCCTCGTAACTTGCTTCCTTTATTTTGTCCTTTACTCCTCACATTTCATGAGCGATGTTTCTGAAAGAATTGCTGTTTTCTGGGTCAGAATCTATCCATATAACACTTATTGTTGACTAGTTTTTGACCTTGAAGTGGTATTTTTTTTAGCTCTTTACATCCATCAAGTGGCTTCATGCCTTGTCTGGAGCGATTTTCATAAAAAAATAATAATTTTACACTTCCTGGGACGGGTATTCTTTTAGTTTTGTATAAAAATAAATCTAATGCAAATAAATATTGTTTGCTCCGGTCTTGCAAGTGTTTAAGAATAGAGGACTGAAGAGAATTACAGGAAAAAGTTTGAGAGAAACATAAAATTGAGATTTAGGAGAGCAGTATTGATACGTTCGTCTCCTTTTCTCAGCCATAAATTTGAGAAGCCAGACTAAACCAACCTAAAACGAAATTTACTCATTTCCATATTCATCATTTCCTTGATAGCCTGCGGAAAAGAGAAATGCTAACCAGTTAACCTTTTTTTCTTAAGCTATTTGTTTTATTTGTGAACCAATCTCTCATTCGAGTTTTTGACTATAGACTCACTCAACCGAAGCAAAATGAATACAACGTTTGGCATGCATTGGCGGCCATTTGCAATTTACAAATTATGCATACGTGCCTCGATTTTACTTATAATAGCATCAGAAATAAATATGCATGAATGAAAAATAAAGATGTGCCTGATATCACAGACACTTCATTTGTAAAAGCGGTTACGAGTGGATAGTCGAGTTGGTTCTTCTAAAGTTATGAAGTGACGTTAGAGTTGATCGTTTGTGGTTAAGTCATTTTACATTTGCTAATCCGTTGTGGTGGCTCTCATATTAACCCTGCGCTCCAATCAAATTAGTTTTACTCACCGTTAGTAATGTTTTCATTAATTGGATGAAATGCTTTATAAAAATCGGTTATATGGGTCAATAAAGAAATTTCAATCATTTTAATATTTTATTTTTTTGTTTAATAATGTATATATATATATATATATATATATATATATATATACGTACATAAAAGTAATCCATGGACACGTGTTTCTGCCTATCAACCGTCATCAGCATGACTAACTTGATCATGGATCGAACCTATGATTACATTGTCTGTAGTCTGGATTTTTACCACCGGACTATCACGATTTTTAATCGCCGTTATTATCGTCAGTAAAAACAATAATAAATATGTAACTTAAATATTGAGGCGATAAAAATCGTACATATTTCCACGCAAGGCGTCATAGTCCGGTGGTAAAACTCCAGATTAAAGAAAATGTAATCATAGGTTCGATCCTTGTCCAAGTTAGCCATGCTGATGACGGCTGATAGCCAGAAACATGGATTACTTTTATGTACGTAAAAAAATTAATTAAAAATACGTCATATTAAGTAACGGGCGACTAAAATGCTCTTCTGCATTATTCTTTAGCGTTTAGGAAGTGGGGAAAAATACAAAACGTTGACACTATCGCCTGTAAAAACAATAACAAATACGTAACTTTTATATATATATATATATATATATATATATATATATATATATATATATATATATATATATATATATATATATATATGGTGCAGTTTATGAAATACTCATAACTGAAAGCTCTCTCCAACGCCACGAGTGCATTGAAAGCCGCCTCATCCTTTTCTCATCATCGCCTAACGTTAATCTCTGGTTTAGCTCTTACTCTTGAAAAAAAAAGATCTTGCAAAAATCACTCCCAAACAATGTAATATATCCTCCCTGCCAACTTCACTATCAACTCTGACCTTGACTAATACCGCTTATTTTTATTGTGTATTATCAATTTTTCATTTTTCTTTTTCCAATTAACATCTTTTTCTCTTTCCCACATACTGCATATTTTCAAACTGACATGCACATACCAGCATCTCATTTTGCGTTTCATTTACTATTTTATTTGTACTTTCTCAAGAAATTTCAAATAATAGCTTTTTTTTTACATGTTAGTATATCCGAAACGAGTCAATCACTTGTTTGTTTTTCTTTCCTCTGGATTTTTTTTTTTTTCTATTTTGTCTTTCACTGCATTTTGTCTCCACAATGTTACATTTTATGACATATCGTGTGTGTATTTTATCCTTATATATATATATATATATATATATATATATATATATATATATATATATATATTATTATTATTATGTCATGTATCCACATAAAATGTTATAAGATATAATCTTTTATGTATCGATTTTCAGTATTTACTTCAACAATGCCCAATACGTGAGTAGAACTAGGTAATAAGTTATGAAAATATATTATGGTAATTAAGCTACACAGAGGTTTCCGCGTTTCATCCCCGTAAGGAATCGTCAGGCTAAAATGCATGAAGTTCGTGTTGCCGGGTGTTTTTATATATACACGTGGGGTTTAGTCTAGCTAGTTAACCAATCGGATTCTTTGTTATTCCCTTCCATGGGTTAATGTTTCCATTATTCAATCGTTGGGATTCTCACAAACAAAGGTTCGGTTGATTTTACTTCCTATTCTATTGTTCTGTTTTCTATAGGGAAGCCCATCCGTTTTTCTTTGTTGTGTCGAAATAATGGATGGCCTTATTTTAACACGTGCTTACTTGTATTTCTATTTTAGGTTTTAGTTTAGTTTATTTTTTTAATTTATTTATTTGTTCATTTATTTATTTATTATGTATTCTTAACCTAAAGTAAATTTTATTCTGTATAAGCAGTTGTTAGCTATTTCAATTCTACAGTTTAATAGGTTTTGGGAGGTCTTTAAAGGTTAGGATTTCAAATTTCTCATTCAGATATAATCTACAGCGATCGTCTAAATTTGGGCTGTCGTATTATTTTCCATTCGAATTTTGTGTGAACCTTCACTTTCTTTGAGCACCCAGTCATGGTTCGCTAGTGCTGTTTTTATTCAGCGTTTTTTGTTTTTAAATGTGCTGCTGTGGTCGTCATATCTGATTTTAAAATGTAGGGAGGTTATACCTACGTAGTACTTCTTGTTATTTGGTCTTTCTTTGGCAAATATTGTGGCTTGGTAAGCAATACTTTTGGTTAGGCATTTATTTTGTAGTTGACCAAGTGTACGAGTTACGCAGTTACAGCTTTTCTTTTCATTTCTATTTGGGTAATTGCTATTAGGGTTTTGGTTATTACTCTTTGTAGTGTTTATATTTTTTTTCTTCTTAGTGTTATTTTTGCTACATTAGTCACTTTTTTACGCAATTTGTTATTTTTTCTCTGCTGTTCTCGTTTAGTATTTTGTTATTGTGTGCCTTGATTATCATTTCTAAATTTTTGCAGCAGATGTAGGACAGTTTAGGTTATTTTTATTGAATATTTTATGCAGGGGATTTGTTATGGGGAAATGTCTTTAAATGAGATTTAGGAATTTTTTGCCCAGTTTAGTTTTTAGCATCTGATTATAAGGCGGTGTATACCAGATTATATTTCTTTTTCTTTTATTTCTAATTTTATTATAATTATTGGTGTGCTGTTTCTTATATTTCATTTCGATATTATAGAACCCACTATTTTTAGAGCCGTATTTTAAATGTTGCTTGTTTTTTTAAATACATACTCGTTGCTAGAGTTATTGATAAGCCTACGTTCGATAGAATTATGGATCTGTTTTATGATTGATGGAGGTTGATTAGACTTTGGGTTAATGCATATTAGATTAACGTTATCTTTTAAATATAGCTCGTAAGTATTTTCATTTAAGTTTAAAGTGACATCTAAAAAGTGAGTTATTTTTATGCTAGTCAGTACTTCTACTCTTAGACCTAATTTTTTATTACCATCTATTAATAATGGAGTTTATGTATCTGTCTGTCTGAAGCCGAAACTCCATCAGAGTACTATGACTATTTATTAAGTCTGCCAGCTTCATTATATACTATTAAAAAAACGACATAAACACGATACGCATTTCCCAATTTACATAATCAATTGCGTTTGAACTTCTAATAAATTAGTATTCGCAAATATACACTCATGATTCTTATCTTCAGATTTCAACATGTATTTACGCCATTTTGCTCGCTAATAATCTTACTTATAAATTATAATTATTTCTTTTATTATTTATTTATAAAATGAGTTACGTAGTTATTTCCTCTACGTCCAACTGATTGAACAGCGTACCTCCCTCTGAACGGGCGCGTTCCTCTACGTCCAACTGATTAAACAGCGTACCTCCCTCTGAACAGGCGCGTTAATACTTTGCTAATTTATTTTATTAAAACGTTCTGAGTTTGTTTATTTTCATAATCTTATTCGCCATTATGTTTTAAAACACAAATTTATTGAATCAAATTGTTTAATAAACACACACACATCATAAAGAATTCAGTTTAGCTAAACTTTTTTTTTTCGAAAGTTATCGCGGGTCCTGCAGTAAAAGAGTACCAATTTTTTATTGATAATTTTCATATACACCTTTTTTTCCGATTTGAAAATTAGTGTTCGCTGTATTTAGTTTTTTAAATTGTTGATTTTACCAAATTTATTGAATGAAATTGTTTAATTAAAATAATAATTGATTTAAAAATTACTATTTAAAAAAACACACACACACATTATAATGAATTTAGTTTTTTTTGTCAACAAAAAAAAACAACACATTGTACTTGAAAACTACATAACTGATTTTAGAATAGTTTTCGCTGTAATTTGTTCTTTTCAATTGTTGATTTTAATTTACGTACACCTTTTTTTCCGCTTTGAAAGACATAAAATATTACTTATCATATTCTGATGTGGATTTGGCGCAAAACGATTGAGTGTACAGAAAAGCGAGCAGAAGATAACTTGGGGGGGGGGGCACCTTTTACTGGGCAAGTAAATAACTGTTTTTAGAATCTTATTCGCTGTATTTTTTTATTGTTAATTTTATTTTAGGTACACTTTTCTTTTTTCTCTTTGAAAAACTAAAACTATTATTATTTATTATTTTGTAAATTCTTACGTGGATTTGGCGCAAAACGATTGGGTGGAAAGAAAAGCGAGCAGACGATAACAATGCAAACTTAATTGTTCTTTATATTAATGTTGTTATTTATCATGTGCAATACATTATTTAAATTAATTGTAGAAATAAAAAGCTCTACCCAAATTACATACTAGTGTCATTTCTGATGCGGCAGCCTCGCAAAAATATGCGACCGGAGGGAGGATATATTTGCTGGTATATATAATTGTATATATAATGGTATATATAATTTTCTTGAAGTCTTCTCCCTTGACCTTGTTGGAATCCCTTATTATAGCTAATCCATCATCTCTATATAGGCCGATATCTGTATTGTCAAATATATTTGTGAGTGTATATAGAATAAATAACCATACAAGAGCTGATGCCTCCACAGAGTCAAGGGCACCCATGGGCAAATCAAAGGAATTTGTGATTTTTGTTTTAATCAATCGGTCATTATTATTGATTAAAACTGATCTTCTACATTTTTTAATGATGTGGATTTCATCCTTGGATATATCGGTATACATCTCGGCAAGCTCTAAGGCGATGTTGAAGAGTTCTTCAGATATGGATGCATAAAAATCCACTATGGCAAATTGTAGGTAGGTACATTTATTTTTATTTTCGATATTATTAAACCAAGTGATTGCTTCGGCAGTATTCAACCCACTGGTTTAATTCTAGGTCTTTTTTTATTTGCTTATTAATTCTAGATAGAATTGTTTTACTAATTCTTCCTATTTATGGTTTGGTCGGATTAATTAAGCGAGTGCTGGGGTATTGTAATTGAGCACTCTGTCAATTTATGTAATTATAATCAGATTTGTATGATAAAATGTCGCTTGGAGCTAACTCAACGAATCGTTTCCAATTAACAATGTGGAAGAATTAGCTACACAGAAGAATAGAGTTTTAATGATAGGAGTTGAAAGATTTTAATACTATTTAAACCAGGATCCAAAAATCAAATTGTTCCAACAAAACGAAATTACTTTTTTACAAACGTTTCAAGAGAGAATTTGCTAAATGGGTTGGCAAAAGTTCTCAAAAAGACAGCAGAAATAAGTAAATACCCTTCCTCTTTTATCAGAAAAGCACAGATACTAGACAATTAGATATTGGTACTATTTTGAAAAGAACTTATAAAATAGCAAATGGGGTAAATTCTAGTTATCTAGGTTGTCCGATAGTCCTGGTCATAGTTACATTTTCTCTTGGGGTGGCATGAAGATATAATCTCAGATTTATGTATTCCATTGCTGAACTTTTGTTGTTTTAAAGATATTTTAAATGTGCTTTTCTGATGAGAGGGAAATTGCACTTTCTTGAAGTTTATTGCCAGTTTTACTATTGAAATCAGGTTTAAATATTAGTTAAATATTATTTAGATCTTTAAACTTTATATATATATATATATATATATATATATATATATATATATATATATATATAAAGTAAAGATATAATTATACAACAAATTATGGCTAGAATCCTTATTTCAATTTTGATCAAAATCCATTATATGATTTTCAATCTAGAAAATGTCTAAAATTGAAGGTTTAAGATTAGAGGTATTAAGAAGAAATTGAAATTTAGGGAATCTTGCTAAATTGTTGTCTAATGACTATGTATGAAATTCAATGCAAATCTGAAATATTTGAATTTTCAAATGGGATGTTGTGCCTCTATTATGCCCCCTAAAAACCCTTTAAAATACTCCAAAGAAACTAAAATTTGGAGAATATTTATTGTTAAAATTTCACAAAAATCGGAGATATCTAAATTTTCTCAAAAGACGTCCACCCCTCTTTCCCCCCTTTGCATGAAACTAAATTAAATTAAATGTATCCCACCATTTACACATAGCAGCTATGTTCCAAAATTTATAATGATCGGTTAATTAGTTTAGGAGTGAATGCTGTACATGCAAATATATAAACATATACACATACTTAACTTTATTATTAGATTACCTCCCTTAGTGTTAGAGGCAAAGGAATAGCTATTTATATATAGAGATATTGAAACAGAGACCCTACACATTTTATATGTGAGATTATTATGATATACTTATATCATAAAGTTTATTACTAATTAACAAAGTCAATGAAAATATAAACTCTCAGAAGCCAGATTTCTTTTGTTATATTTTCCAGTCTAAATGTTTCCATGAGAAAAAGCTAAGATAATAAAAACATTAAAAAAAGGAAGTAATATTCCTGAAAATCTATCTTAGGTCATTTTAAATTGATCTTCCTCACCCGGCAGTCAATCAAAAACAGTATCCAATCACTTTCCTTAATTCTTATCTCTACCTGTGTGGAGCTCTCCAGAATTGGAAACCACAAATTTGACATCTCATCATAGAAAATGGAAAAGAAAACCATGACAATGTCTTTTCTATTTGTTTGTTGATCTATTTAATTTTTGAGTATTTTCTTTTCTTTTTTTGAAATGGAATTCCGGCTTTCCAGAGATGTCAAATATCTGCCTTCTTAGATTTCTATTGCAAATTATGTGAGGAATTATTTAAAATAATTTCTTTTAAATATTCAACAGATGATAATTAATATTGGTTTTAGATATGTCGCACCGTCTTAATAAGAGACTTTATGTTAAATATTGGTGGGTACGATTGCTCATTCATCATCATCATCATCATCATCATCATCATCATCAGTTTAACGTCCATTTTATATGCTGGCATATGTTAGACGACTTTACGAAATTGACTTCAAAACTAACCTATCTTTGGGCAGGTCTTGATTTATCCCTCTTTTCTGTCAAGTATCACTTCCTTCCGTGTTTTCTCTGGTTTTCCACTGTGAACTGACCCTGCTACCTCAACTGTTATACATCTACTAACCCAATAACTCTCAGCTATTCTTTCAACATGGCTATACCAACGAAGTTTCCTATTCGGCACACATCTTCCTATACTGTCCAGATATTCCTCTGAGGTCATCAGATCTAAGCCTGTCTTTAAGACTCATATTACACATCCATCCTATCATTATCATAGTATTTCTCTCCATGCACGCATGTTGTCAACCCTCACTTGTCAGGTTTCACTTCCATAAATAATCACACTGTGTACACATGTCTGATAGACTCTTCCCTTTATTGACAGTCGTAATGCTTTGCTGATGAGTAATGGCCGAAGTTCCCTGAACGTACTCCATCCATTCCTAACTCTTACAACGATATGACGAATGCAGTGAAAATATATTTGCTTAGATAAATCTGGAGTTATGTTGGTTTTAGATGCGTCCAAACATCTGTCTAAGAGGCTTCGTCAGTTGGTTGATCGGTTCATCAATCTCTTCGTCTGTTACAACTCGGTTTGAAATAATATTTTCAATGAGCACATCTTATTTTGGATAATCTCTATAAGATACTCTATCTGTTAGTCGGTCTGTCATGCTTAACTTTGAAATAGCATTTTCATTGATAAACACACAAATTGAATGCATGCATATTAAGAATATCTATTACTGTTAAGTTAAGTGACATTGAGTCTGGTCAGTACTAAATGGGTGACCATTTAGGAGTACTCGGTGCTGTATGTCATCTACCCCGACTGGGATATACATGCAGCTGGGGACCACATGTAAATTTGATATTCCCATAGAAACTTCCTCCTTCGGTGGAAGTCGACTAAACCTGCCCAGGGCACATACCACACCAGGTATTATCGTTAAGTTACACATTTTTAGTATACACTATAAAAATGTGTCCCGTTTAGTCACCTATTGAGCCCGGGTAAGATTTTTTGAACCAGGAAAAAGTGAGTTTGCAAAGCCAGTTATTATTATTATTATTATTCATCTTGTTTCATGCTGAGGTTGGACGTTGTGAGAATGACTTCCAACTTCTCATGTCTGTTGCCATTTCTCTTGTGCCACCCGCTATGATCAGGTCGTTATTGACTGATCCCCTTCATGTCTTAAATTACCTACTGTGTGGCTTTAGGCCATCGACATTGATGTGGGACACACTTTTGAGCATTTCAGAGGACACACGGTAGGTGACGTGGCTGTACTTGCTGTTATGCAATGTAATTTCTCATGGAGGCCTTTACAGTGAAACCGGCAATTTTCTCCATCCAAGGCACTGCAGTCAGGATCGTGTCGTTTTGATGTTTCATTGTCAACCATGCCTCGCAGCCATACAAAAGTTTAAAAAAATAAAGACCACATCTATTATTAGCTTCTTTCTGTTCTCTCTGCCTTTGTCTATCTTTTCCTCTTCAACTGCATGTTAAATAATATTACTGCCTGTAATGATATTCCTTTTTGTTTATAATGGACTATTTCAATCTTTTTATTCTTCCCTTTTTTATTACCTTTTACTATTACTAAACAGAGAGAGACAGACAGACAGACAGACAGACAGACAGACAGACAGACAGGTGTAACGTACTAAAAAATCTTCACTTACATTTTATTATATCAAAGAAGAAAAAAAAGAATACATTTTTTTTGATTTCATATAATTTTATTTTTAAAAAATCGGGAGGTAAGATCGAAACTGCACACTCGATGTTTCTAATCTGATACTTTCCCAACTAAACAATTCAGACATTTGTTTACTCGACTTTTAAAATAAGACTCATAAAAAAATCAGATATATGTATTTGAAATTTCAAGGGAGTTCTGTCCGAAGAGTCACTTAGATATTCGTCACATAGAGGGTAACGTAAAGAGTTGAGACCACTTACTTTGTCTTACCCGGAGGATTTTATACGTATAATATAAATTTCATGAAAATAGGATATATTGAAGTTTTAAAGAAGGTTCCCACCCCCTATAGCTCCCTCGGGTTAGGGGGCATTTATAGATTCGGGAACATTTCCATTGTCTTCCCCGTTAAATTTTACATAAGAATACACTTTTAGATTTTATGTAGATTCGCTAAGGTTTCTTTTTATAGGGAACACACAAATATCACACACATATACGTACAGATATTAAGTTTTATATATATATATATATATATATATATATATATATATATATATATATATATATATATATGATACTCTGCATATCGATATATATATGATACCCTATATTTCAATTAATCATCGATACCTGTGGTTTCCGAAGGTATCATGCGAAATTTTGCCCATTAGGCTAAAGAATACTACATGTGCTCCATTCATCAATCAGTTATTTGATGGTGGATATTAAAGACTATAGAACTCTTCACTGTTTTGACGTCAAAAAAGGTCGTAATGTAAAAAGTAAAACCGCAATAAATTAAAATACGTTTGAATAAAATCAAATTAATCAATATAATCAAATAAATATTTAAAATAACTAAAAGAAGTAATAAATAAAAATATTTATAAAAAGTAATTTCATCTCATCTCATCTCAATCTCAATGTATATAAGGCAACAATCTGTGTATGTATGTCCTGCTAAAACTTGAATAGTACACAACAAACACCCACAAAGTAGGAAAATAATATCAAACAATTACAAAAAAGATTCATTGTTTTAGGGGTAAAATAACCATTGTTTCTTTTAATGTTATCACAATGTTTAATCTTATCTTGCGCACATGACGTCATAGTGATCTCTACATGAGGTCATAGTGATAGGTTATGGTAATAGTGTTACGCCATCGTCATTGTTTATTTTTATTACGTTTCTCTTTGGACTATTGTACTTATCAAAAGAAAGGGGGAATCAGAAAGTGTGATTTTAGTAAAGCTCTGGAGGCCTCCTTAATTTCAAATTTATAGAAACAAGTACTTGGCATTATCCGAGAGAAACGTTCTATTGGCATTATTATCCTTTGATTGGAGAAGTTAAGCAGCGCATGAGTGACGATTTAAGAAGACCAGCTACTGTATAATCTAAGTTAAGCAACGCATATCCTAGCCACTACTAAATGGGTGACTATTTTGGAACTTTAGAATAGGTGCTGTACAATCGACGTTTTGGGAAAGAATCATTTTTCTCGTTGAATTTTGTTTTTCATTCATTTTTTCGTTCCTTTTTCATTCATTATTTTTTCATTCATTTTCTCATTTATTTATTTTTTCAGTTTTTCATACATTTTTCATACATTTATTTTCATTCATTTTTCATTCATTTTTTTCATTCATTCATTGTTTTTCATGAAATTTTCATTTTCATTCAATTTAATTCATTTTTCATTCTTTTTTCCATTCATTCATTCATTCATTCATTCTATTCCATCAATTTTTATCGTTCATTTTTTTATTCACTTATTTTCATTTTGCCTTAATTTTTTAAATTTATTTTGCATTAAATTTTTTAAATTCAGTTTTCACTCGTTTTGTTTTTCATTCACTTTTTATTCATATTTTCATTTATATTTTTCATCGATTTTTTCATTAATTTTTTTCTTTCTATTAATTTTATTCATTTTGCATTTATTTTTAAAATTTATTTTTCATTCATTCGTTTTCACTCATTTTTCATTCATTTTATTTATTTATTTTCATTTTTTTTTATATTCACTTTTTCATTTATATTTTCATTCATATTACATTCATTTATTTTCATTATTTTTTTTTCATTCATTTTTTTCATTCATATGAATATCCTGGATAGAGCAGGTACTAACGCAAAGTTCTCATAACAGTGCTCAATATCCTAGATAGAGCAGATGTGTTTAAATGCAATGTTGCTCGGACTAAAGAACTTTTCTGTCTTTTTTTAGAATGTTGTATACCACTGGGAGCCATAATCCAAAGTGCTTAATATAATTTATCATCATATTATTGTAAAATTGAACATTAAATTAGTAATTCACCGGGACCATATGTTCTACTCAGTATTGTCCGGGATAAAAAAAATTGTAAGATTACAGTATTACTTTGGTAAGGGATATATAGTAAATCTCTTCGGATTATTGACTTCATCAACATCACATACCTTCTTAATATGTTAACATTCAGATGGGGGATACATTAGAAATTGAGCGGAACTATTTGTTCTAAACGGCGTTGTCCGGGATAAAAAATGTAAGATTACAGTATTACTTTTGGTAACTAGTATATATTAAATCTCTTCGGACTATTTTCTTTTTCAACATCATTTATCTTCATATCATTGTGAAATGGAAAGGTACAACAACTAGGAATTGACCGGGACTATTGCTTCTACTCGACGATGTCCGGAATTAATACTCATTATCAACATTTTTTTCTCTTCATACTTTGATTTTAACGGTACTTTTAGCAGTTGTGTAAATACATCCTTACTAATATTACAGCATTATATTTATTGAATGACAAAAGTTAAATAAACTTTTGTTCAACTCGGCGTTATTCGGGAGCAAATAAATTGTCATTATCAACATTATTTCTCTTCATACTTTGATTTTAACCGTTCTTTTGGCAGTGCTGTGAAGACCTCCTTACTAACATTACAGTGTTATATTTGGTATGTGAGGCGGGTGGGAAGCAACCGAAACCTTTGTTCTACTCGGCATTGTTCGGGAGCAATAACATTGTCATTATTAACATTACTGTATTATATTTGGTAAACGAGGGTGGGGTAACAGAATCTTTTGTTCTACTTGGAGTTGCCCAGGAGCATTAAATATAAATTACAGTATTACAATTAAATCTCTTTGGACGATTTTTATTATCAACATCATTTCTCTTCATATTATTGTGAAAGCAGGTAGGGGGACGGAATTACTTGGTATCAAGAATTGCATTGTGTTTTGTTCTACTTTGGCGTTGTCTAGGAGCAATAGATGTAAGATTACAGTCTAACATTAAAAAGGATAGTTCCAATAAATGAATTACATTATTTTTATTTTCAACACATTAAAACAGAAGAAAAGAATGGGATGGCCGGAGGAGGAAGAGTGGATTGGGGAGAGGGACGTAAAAATCGGAGAGAAGGAAAGAGAGACAGATAAAGAGACGGCTAGAAAGAGAGGGGGAGAGTGAGAAGTTTTAATATAAAGATGTTACACAGGCTATTTTACTTCTTTTTTGTTTTGTTTTTTATGGCATCGGGCAACGCCAAGTAGCCTTGCATGTGACATATAATTAACCGTTGACCCTTCTAACTGTTAGGTGAAATTTTAATGTTTATATAACCACTATTAACCACCGAAGAATGCTCAATTTGTTTTTATGAAGAGTTAGCATTATCGCTAATGGTAGCTGACGATTTCACTTACCACGGTGCTCAACCTTTTTTTCTTGTGAAGCGATCTCCAAGAAAGCATGAAATCGAACAGAAAGTGAGACTATGCTAATTTGTATCAATTGTATTCATAGCTGAAGGGTAAGAAAACAGAATCGTGACTTTTTAGGGGCATTTTTGCTAAATAATCTCAAAGCTCAGTTGGAATTTGATCTCTACACAGAAATCCCACCATTTTTTATTTTATTATTTTATTTAGTTTGTTAACCACTTCTTAGTATCTTGCAGTCCTGTATTTTATATATGTATATAAGACTGAACATTGTTTTCACTGTTCATAATGTTGGTTTGAATATTTATTTGGTAAAGTTGCATTATAGTTAACAGCCGAGAAATGGAAAAACATTACACGTATTAACTTTCACTAAACACATTCAAATTTAATTTTATACCGACTGTATACTTTTAACGTTCTGAAACTGCTTTAAAGTTGTTGTTTTTTGGGTTTTTTTTTTAAACAAGTTGTATCTCGAAACTGAATGAACTATGTAGGCAGTTATATTTAATTTTATTACGAAGTCTGAAATAGAGTTTTTATCGAAATCTTATTTTGAAATAAAACAGTTTCAGGACGTTAAAAGTAAACACATCGGTAGAAAATTAAATTTTAATGCGTTTGGTGAATGTTATTAGTTGCATTTAAAAAAATTCATTTTTGATTCAACGAAAGAAGAAATATGAAGACTGGGAAAGTTTAATGACGCAGAAATCCGTAGTCGTATTGAACAATTGTGGGTTGTCTGAGTTGATGTTCAGTGATATTTTTATGCATTTGGTAATTATTCTGGTATTGCTGTAGTTTTAAAAATGTTTGGAAAGTAAAAATCAGATTTTCATTTAAGAAGAAAGAAGAATTAGCAAGTTTAATGAAAATAATCGTAAAAGTTTAACTACGCTGAAATTGGGGAAAAACAAACTCTTGGAGAATCGACGCCAGGTCAGAAAAAGGAGGAAAATAATCGTATTTCTGGCATAAATATGTTAATTAATTTTTTAACGAAAAATGAGTATCCATTTGTGTGAACCAACAATGATCCATAAATAATGGCTTGTGGTGTATTCGTTCCCGGCTTTGGATCAGGTATTTTAGACGACAGTCGCGTCTTTAGAGATTGCCAAGCGCCACGCTAACAATTAATATATGTATAGCTAAATTGGCGAGTGAACCAGATCGATACAAATATGTACGTTTTGAATGGATCACCATTTAGCAAGTGATAAATTTTAATAATAGAAATGTGTTAATAAAAAAAGATAAAATGTAAGTTAAAGAATAAAACATTTATATATAAAACAATTTTACAAAGAAGTAAAATATAAACGATCAAAGTTTGTTGAAGGTTGAAAAGTTTTCGAAGAGGAAAAAGAACACGAGCGTTAGGTTTGTTTTCAAGTTAGTTGTGTGTGTGTGTGTGTGTGTGTTTACATACTTGGCTTAAGCTGTTATTGTGAAAACAGCAGCCGTGCTTAAAAGTGGATTCTTGGCTTCAAGTGGGTGTTTCTTGGACGAGCGGTAGTTGTGGATACGAATCGAGGTGCGTCCTCGGTGTCGCCAGGAAAAAAACCTCTGATTTTGTTGACCAGTTCACTGTTTTTATAAGTGTTTCATTTCACACCTACTTGTTACTTTCAGACTAAAAACACTTGTGAACTCTTTTCACTGAGTTCACACTCTGCGACAAAATGTGTATGTACTTATTTTATTAGCAAATGATCTCGGTGATTCCCTCTTCAAGAAGAAGGAAAAAAATGAAAAGGAAAGATGAGAAACAGAATAAGTCGAAAAAAAAAAACTAGAAATAAAAATACAAGCTAGCACTTTCATTCAATGCCCGTTCACCTCATCGATCTTTGATCTGCCATAGGCTTGCAAATGTGATAACACAAATAGGTCACTAAGTGTTCTCGGCCAATCGTAAAAGAGATGAAATACTGATAGTACGTTTTCAAATAAGTAAAAATCAGATTTTCATTTAAAAAGAAACAAGAATTAGCAAGTTTAATGAAAATAATTATAAAAGTTTAACGACGTTGAAAGTGAAAAAATAAATTTATTTTACGAAAAATGAGTATCCATTTGTGAGAACCAATAATGATCCATGATTAATGACGTGCAAAATGGGGTAACGCAACAAATCTTAATGAAGATAAGGTTATAAGTTTAACAACGTGGAAATTGAAAAATCAAAAAAAAATCGAAGATTTGCATTGGAAGTGTTCTGTTATTTACCTATAACGTTTACAGTGACACGGGAAAAATCGTCTTCACTTTATAAATATAATTTATATATATATATATTGAAAACATGAACTGAAAATCAATATTTTTCAAAAATGCTCAATACAAATAAGAGCTTTTATAAATAAATTAAATAACCATTAGAAACGGTCTATATATAAATATTAAAAATGATATATATAGTTATATAAAGGTACATTTGACTGCTTCTATTAGGTCATGAAAAGTCAATTTTCACATGCTTACATAAACTTTTTTCTTTTAATGTCTCTTAGTTTTCTTTATTTTCTTTCTTTCTTACTTTTTTCTTTCTTTCTTTCCCTGTCAATTTTGCTTTTCCATTTGTAATGCGATCTCTGATTAAGAACATCTTTTTTCTGAAGAAGGTATATAACATACCGAAACGTCATATGGAATAAATAAAGTCTTTTTCACATTAAAACACACATTTCTAGTCATTTTTATGCCATACTACATGACGCGTGACCAGTTGGCTCAACGTTAATGCATTTTACATTAGCAAATACATTACATAGTTAGAAATGAGTAATATATATTAATTAATCAAGTTCACATGTATTTATAAAATGAACTTAAAACCAATATTATTTCAAATGTGCTCAATACTAGGTAGAGCTTTATAAACATTTATTACATAAACATTTGTGTGATTGTGTGGCTAACATTGAAAATAAAAGAATAAGTTTAACAAATCGGGCGATGATGCCAATATGACATTTTATATATTTGTTGGCCGACCCCTTACCCTTTCCTGTCTGCTGTCTGATTGTTCTCCTAACCCAATACATATTTTTGCTGATAGTGAAATTTCAGACTGTTTTTGACAGTTACAGGTGAAAATACCTTGTTCAGTTGGAAGCGTGACTTCAAACCTGCTGTGTTGTTGTTATTGTTTTTGTTTTTTTGGTTTTTAGTTTGTTTTTCTTATCTACCTATTGTCTAAATTTATTTTCATAATTATTTTTTGCTCTGAAGAGGTGATCTCATCGAAATACGGCTGCAGGTGTGTTAGCCACACAAAAGTTTACGTAATATATATATATATATATATATATATATATATATATATATATATATATATATATATATATATGTCTCGGAAGTTTCTCAACTATATAAAAAAAACAAAAAACATTTCAGTTCCAAGTCGTTCGGTGGAAAATCACTTTTTTGTAAGTCAATTTACTTTTTGCAGTCACTATATTAGTTTGCTTCCAAGAATTTACGCTAGTCTTAACATTATTTAAGGGATAATCAGTTGTTTACCATGAAAAACTGTTTCTGGAATTTAAAAACAAAACAGTATTTTATTTCATGGCTTCCCAGCAGAGTTGATCAGAGACCCCACTTCCCTTAAAAGACAAGAACAAAAACGTTCCGTATATTAGATCTAAGTTTTGTTCCAGATAAATGTTTTGCTAACTTATTTAGTTATTAAAAAATGTCCTCCTTACCTGTGTTGTTCGTCTGTGTCTAAGAAAATGTATCCGTTATTTACAAAAAAATTGCTGTATTATGAAGTGTTCGGACGAATCCATTGCACTACATTTTAGGTGATTTATAGTTTTATGTATTTTTAATTTTATGATTTTATTATATTTAATTTTATATTAAAAATATTTAAAAATTAAAAATATATATACATGTATATACATGTATTTTTGTTTATTATTATTATTATTATTATTATTATTATTATTATTATTATTATTATTATTATTATTATTATTATTATATGTGTTATATATACGTTTAAACATATTCTACATTATTTTTATTTAGATAGTTTTGGATTTGTTCTATCAATTTATATTGATTAATTTGATATGACTTAAAGGCGTTAGGATGGCGAGTAATTGCCTTATTTAATTGTCTAAATATTTTATTATGATCTCCACCTTGTTTAATTATTCTTATTATTAAGACAGAAATTGGGGGTATAAAATCTACTAATTTTAAGGTAACACGAGCAATCCTCAGAAATTCGGACATAATGCTCCCGTAAAAAATATACACAGGGCAGGTGCTATTTTTATGTGGCATACGCACGATACGAAAAGAGAATGGATTTCTTTTATCAAACAGTTTATAGATAAATATTTTATCTTCAATTTTTATATCCAAATCAAGAAATGTAGCTTGTGTTCCCGTATGTTCACCGTTTAATTTTAACTTTTAAGGATATATTAAATGTTTAGTATTTTCAAACTCTTCGTTATCATTAATGCATAGAAGGTCGTCAATATATCGTTTACATCCATGATAACTATACGCTCTAGATATATCATTTTTTATTAATGATGACATATTTATATATATATATATATATATATATATATATATATATATATATATATATATATATTCAAGTCTATGTAAATATAGATTTGCCTAAAATGGTGAAGGATCCAAACCCATTGGAATACCTATTGTTTGGAGTAGTACTTTATTTCCTATCTGAAAGTAACTCTCTTTTATACGGTGACTTATAAGCGTTGTCAGACCAGTTTTGGAAACGCTCGTCTTACCATTTTTAGTTTTACACCAAAGATATATATACAGGGTGATTCATAAGTCACTTCACTTAGCTGTTTAAAATGATTACCATATTAAGCACAAGCATACTATGAACTTTTGATAATTGTTATCTTACTCTCTAATTACTGCTATTTGTTATTTTAAATTTGTTCGTTTATATATTTGTTTCTATATATATTTATTTCATAATCAATCAAATATGCTACAAAGAGTCGTAAATTCCTTGCAAAAAAGAATGGAGCTATGCATGCAGCACGAAGGTGGACATTTTGAAAATCTGCTGTAATTTAAAACTCCCATAAATAAATGTCTTGAATAAATTTTCTGTTTTGTATTACTGTATTTTTTAACTTTAGCATTTCAAAAATAAATAGTTAAGTGACTTATGAATCACCCTGTATATATATATATATATATATATATATATATATATATATATATATATATATATATATGTATAAATATATAATTTAATATTTATTTATGAATATTATTATAAAGCCAATTTAAGAAAATTAAAGTTGAGCACTGTTAGGAGATATTAAAAAATAGACATTAACTTAAGGTACAAAGCAAGGCTCCGAGTAAGTTCATTGAGTTCTCTCTAGTTTGTCTTGATATTTACGCTATATTTGGCATAAATATAACTTAACTTCTCCGTATCACGCGCTAATTTCTTATGGCCGAGAAGATAGAGTGAAAGTGTGTGGAGTCAAAGCTGACTCTGTGAAGCAGGTTCGCGCATTGTGACCATCTGAAATGGTCACTTCCCTGGACTGATGAGAGCAAAAGCTCGAAACGACGTTGTCTGTAGGTAAATATAATTTAATATTTATTTATGCATATATATATATATATATATATATATATGTACAGGGAATCCTTGGATTATGAAGGTCTCAACGTTTCGTGTTTACAATGTTGTCTCCATAAATTATTAACTAATTCTTATGTCAACATTTGTGTCATAAATGCGAACTTTGTGCGGAAACATGTTTGTTGAGTACGACGGAAGAATATGTCATCAGCAAACGTTGCACTGAGGTTGGCATGTTGTTTACATTTCTCTTGGACACCATTTAAGTTCCTTGCAGACTGGTTTGTGCTGTTGCTCTTGCTTGTTTATCGTTCTGATTTTAATCATGATTGCCAAACGTAAAGGTAACTGCTAAACGTAAGAACATGAAAGCCATAATTATAGAAGTGAAATTAGACAGTGTGAAATGCCTTGAGATGGTTATTTGCATCGATAATCGGATTACAACACATTGTTAGCAATTCTCACTGAATTCCACTACTTCTTCTTCTATTCGAGAGCTTGGGAGTGCTTCCTCTATCTCAATGACATGAAGCCGGTAAACTGGGCAGTGTTATTATTTTTTTAAATTATGAGGTTGAGGTTTTCTTGGAATCTGTAATTTTTGAAACATCACGATTTTGAGACAATAACAGAATAAATTAGTTTAATTTCTCAGATTTCCTGCTTGACTGACTTAAAATGTCTGTTTCACGATTGTTTGTTAAGTCCTAGATTGATTTCAGATTAATGTCAAGTGGCTGGCTGTTTAATATGCAGTGAGCTCACCTTATTAACTCCAAAGGTTGCCGGCCATTGCAAATGCCAAATCAACCTTCGTGTAAATTCACAGTCAATGCTTTCTGAAATTCAATTCCTGCCATTTTCTCTTGTGTAAATACTTCTACTTCATCATACACAGAACAGTGCTTAAAAAACCAATAACACTGAGTTGTTTGTGGACAGTAAAGCTGAGTTTTAATTGAACCAGTGTCCAAACAAACTGCTGTCAAATTGTTAAGAGTTCGTAATTAATAAATACGAGATAGGTGAAATGTGATTTTTGCAAATCTGAATTTCGCCTCCAAATAAATAAATAACCAGTTGTTTTGCCAAATTAATTCTCTCTGGTATAATGTCTGTTATATCACAATATGGGCTTTTACTTTTGTTGCATAGATAATACTGAGACCCCAAATAAAAATATGGAACGTGTCTTATTCTCTATTATATAAAGGAAAGTTGTCTATCTGTGTGTCCAGCTAAAAGTTTTTTAAAAATCCACATGACACACCCCAAATCTCATATATTTTTCCACTATTGTTTCGGACAAAATATAAGCCCATTATTTTTCTATTCCTTTGGAGAGCAATTAGTCAAATCTGAATTAGTCAAAGGGTCGATATTTAGAGCGATTTTTTAATGTCATGTCGTAATTCGTCAACGGCTTTTTCCAGTTGCCAGAAAAAGCGAGAGAATGGGATAAAGGAAGAGAGTGCAGGGGATAGAAATAGATAGATAAGGGGATAGAGGGAGAGGGAGAGAGAGAAAGTTTTAAAAGAAAGATGTTACACACGCTTATTAACTCTTTTATTGTGTTGTCCATTCTTCCAGGCAACGCCGGGTAGTCATGCTAGTTAAATAATAATGCGTAGTGAAACTTGTTGTGGGAAGTATTTTCGTGTGTTGCTTGCACCTGCTGTTTTGTGTGACAACTAGGAATCATGAGGTTCAAGCGATTCCTTATTTGAAAAGTACATTTTGTGTGACAACTAGGAATCATGAGGTTCAAGCGATTCCTTATTTGAAAAGTACATTTTGTGTGACAACTAGGAATCATGAGGTTCAAGCGATTCCTTATTTGAAAAGTACATTTTGTGTGACAACTAGGAATCATGAGGTTCAAGCGATTCCTTATTTGAAAAGTACATTTTGTGTGACAACTAGGAATCATGAGGTTCAAGCGATTCCTTATTTGAAAAGTACATTTTGTGTGACAACTAGGAATCATGAGGTTCAAGCGATTCCTTATTTGAAAAGTACATTTTGTGTGACAACTAGGAATCATGAGGTTTAAACGATTCCTTATTTGAAAAGTACATTGTGGACGTTGTTTGTGCGGTATTCACCCTGGGTGGGTTGAACTGGCTTTAGTCTCTCACCCGCATGTAATTCAACGAAGAAGTTTACAAACAGTCGTCAAAAGCTGCATGCATATCCTAATCAAAGATGATGATTTTGATAATAGTAGTTTTTTGCAGGGGCGTGTTATCCTCCTCCCAAATACGGCGCCTGGTAATCTGAAATGGTTAACCATCTGATACTGTCCAAGCTCAGCATTTCTTAATTTTGGTGATCTAGTGAAAACTGGTGTGTCAACGTGATTACAGCGTATTTGAAACATACATTTTGTGATAATTATGTGCTCGGATTTTTTAATTTTATTAATAATTAAAAATTTAATAGAGTTGGTTTGGACATACTGTAACTTATGGATTTGTAATAATTGAGGGTTCATGTATAAACTCTGCGTGAAAGTAATAAAGGATTTTCATCCGTGGCAATTTAAAAGTGAAACCTCTCTCTGTCTCTGTCTCTGTCTCTATCCCTATATATATATATATATATATATATATATATATATATCTCAAACACACACACACACAAATATGAAATCATTAATCAGCAGCTGAGCCCTTTTTGCCCAGTTTTTTGTTTCGTTTTTTTTTTTCTTTTGTTTAATGGCTAATCACCTCCTCTTGCTTATGTAATGCTTACAGATTCATTGTATACGATTGATTGAACATGGGGGAAATTGTGGGTTCATACCTTTCCCAGCTGTATCGATTTGAACTCAGCATAGCCGATTTCATAGTTGCAATATTATCTATGTCCTCCATATTTTGGACAGTTCCCAGTTCTGGAAACTTACATTAGTGTTATATAGGTGCAGTTTGGGAGAGTGGGGGGGGGGGAGGATATTTTTATGGTCTTTATTTTTCTGTATTATTTTTCTCTCTTTAACTGCATCCCCAGTAATTTTGTTATTTAAGGATTTCTGTTTGTTCAATGTATATCTGTGTTCTTTACATTTGCTGATTAAACAAAGTGACAACATTTTCAATTTACGTAAGTATAGTTTTTATGTTTCGGAATTTTTTCAATGAGATTTGATATTTTTATTATTTGATTGTTCGGACTACTATTCTTATCTTGGTTGTTATTTTCACAACGTCTTTGCCGATGTGACCCCCGACCCTTTCTACATACTTGGGAATTTTTTATGTAAAACTCGAGAACTTAATCCTAAATTGAATCCACAAGGTAAATTGGTCTCATTCCATTAGCCATAACCAGGGAGAAATGTTAATTATTTTTATTTTATTCTTAGTAATTATCGCCTGTAGTAAGGATTGAACCTTCAATGTCCAGAAGACTATCAATTAACACATTGTTAATCAACGCCTTTAACTGTTACGCTATAGGGGTACATGGACGTTTTGAATATAACTACCACGATGAGAATAATAGTCCGAAAAATCCAAATAATACAGTATAGTTTTTATTTTAATTTTATATACAGATACATTCTTGATAGGCAGTACAAGAGAGCAACACAAAGACCGAGCAAATCCCGCTTGCAGTCTTCTCTATTATCCTGTCATATGTTCTTCTGTAGCAGTCACCAATAGGAACTTCTTGTGAATGTGTAATCACTGTCCCTGTAAGCTGGCTTGTCCAATCAAATCACAAGGTGCAGTAATATCGTTATTTCCCTAAGGGACTACTTATGTCCTCTTAGGGTTCGAGGAAAAAGATGAGACGAACTCCTGGCACCAGCTTGGACACCTCGCAGAGAGCACCGGCGCGGAACGAGGAAACGCTCTTTCTCCTGCCGCCAGGAAACGCTCTCTCTCCTGCCGCCGTCGCCTCACTCGACGACTACTACCATCTTCACTTGAAGAAATCCACGGGCGGCCCTAAGAAATCTTATATTCTTCCTCTTCCTCAGACGGACACTGTGCCACTCTCTTCTACCTATACCAAACGGTATAGGTAACCTTGAGTTAATAAAATACTTTTCGTTGTTCAGTTTCTTTACGAGAAGATAAAAGGATAACCCCTTTCATCCCCCTCATTATCTCCTTACACTTCTTACTTGTCTCTTGTTGCAGTACTACCTTTATCATTTTTTAACTCCCTTTTATGCATCCCTCTGAATGACATGATAATAACTCATCTGAAAATCATCTGTTCATTCCTCAACTCACATTTGTGTTTACTTATCTCAAAACATTCAACATTGGGATTACCCTAGTTGGTTATTCAGTATTTTACAGTCTAGTAATACTTTTGTGACTCTGTTAACACATTTGTATTTTTATAACCTGTGTTATATTAAAAAATAGATTAATGAACATTTTACTTCAGTTAGCTCTCAGAGATCAAGGCCCCCCTTCTTAGGGCAAGCACTTGATTTCTTTATGAGATACATAGATATCCGATTATTCATTTAAGTAAATATAGCAGTGGAGAATAATAATAATTTTCCTCTCTCCAATCAACCAATTACTTACGTTATAGTTTACTTCTCTTGTGGTCTCTGCCTAGTTTTGCCGGATTCCAGGACAAGAATTCATCTAGTCTGGTGGAATATCCAGCTTAATCCTGTTATTTGATGTAACATCACTAGAAGAAGATACACTATTCCTCGTATGAGCCAGTGTGTAGCCATACTGGGGGAATCTTATTTGACCTTCGAATACTATGTTATTTTGAATATTTGGTCAGGGTTTACTTGTAGGGCGAATCATCCTCCTGACAGGGTGTCCTGTCAAACCCCTGTACAGAGAGACTGAAGACACTCGAGTAGGCATTCAAACTCTCTCTAAAGATTTTCTTTTCTTTTTCGTTTTTGCTGGAGATGCCAGACATTCACCAACTATTTCAGAGACTCTAAGCGAGATATGGTTTTAGGATTCTAATCGTCTCTCTAAGTGCAATTGTTTGGATCTATCTTGCACTTGGTTCACCGGGTATATTCGGCAGGTAGTTTTTAAATTTTTTTTCATGAGCCCAGTGGCTCCTATGATTACTGGAATGATTGCAATCTTCTTATGGTTCCAGTTTCTTTTCATGTCGTAAATGGTATTTAGTTCTTGTCTCCCTATCAACTCTCTTTAGGCCGGCATGCCTTCAACTAAGGATTGATACATATATCTTGTCCAACATCATGATGTCATTTTTTTTTCTAAGTATGTAGCTGTAGAAATTGCATAGTCATAGTCTATGGTGTATGACTTATTTCCAGCAGTTCTTTCTGGTATATATTCTCAGGGCTTGCTACTACACTGTATGTTCAATTTTTTGCAGATGGTCCAGTAGAGATATTTATACACTCTATTGTGTCGCATTGTGTAGTAGCCATTCTCCAGCAGAACCTTACAACTAGTAGGCATTCAAACTCTCTCATGCGTCTGTTATAGTAGCCAGTATGTCATTTCAAACACCTTTCATCGGCAGATGCACACATCAAGTCTCAACCATGCTTGCATGAGCAGGCAATCTCCCGTGAAGTGGCTCGGTTGGTCAAGAGATGCAAATTACTGAACTTGATCATTTTCTGATGGTCGTAGTCACAAGCAAATAAAGGAGACACAGAAATATTTAGTGTGAAAACGAAAAAGAAATATTAATCTAATTAGGAATGGTGCAGACATCCTGCTGTCAAATCGTTAAGACATGTTAGTTAATAAATACGAAATAAGACTAATTTGACTCTGTTTGCTAGTAAATTACATTTGTAATTATATCTACCATTTCAAATTAAATATATTACCTGCAATTACCATTACCGCAGGTGTGAAAGAATATAAGTTGATTCTGCTGCTGTTGGGTAATTGGCCATTTCGGCTCGACATTGGAGAAAAGAAGTGGAATTAATTCCCAAATAGCATGATTCAAGGCCGAATTCACTAGAAATCTGTCATTATACAACCAGTTATCATTTATTATTTTTTATATTCATCCGCTGACCTCTCTGAGAGACTTGATCTCTCTGTCTGTCTGTTTATGACGCTTCATTTCAAATAGGATATTTGCTGGTCTGTCATGCCTTAGGTTAAAATAACATGTTAATTGGTCTGTCATGCTTCAGTTTTTCTATTGATTATCTTTCCTTTATAAATGTATTTCTAAACTATTTTCAAGGGTAAATGCCAATTCTTAAGAAATGAGGTTTAGTGTCAACATTGGGTTCAGATAGGATTGAGAAATTAAATGATTTCATTATTAAAAGAAAAATAAACAAGGGAGACCACTCAATTTAATGAGCAGGAAGGATCATGACTTTACGAGAAAAGCTTTAATTTAAATATTATAAAAAAATGAATCTTTATAGTGAAGGATAAAATTGAACGCTACCTGTCAGTCGGGATCTGGATCAAAATATTGTTAAAAAATTAGTTTAAAGATCAGTTTATTATTCTGTGTAATTTCAGAGATGGAGGGAAGCGATTTAAAAAAATGGTTTTATTTCTAAATTGCTATATTCAGCCTTTATGGTCATTGTAAAAGATGCCTCTTTATTTGTTGTGTCATTAGAGGGACTGCCATTGATAAAATATTAAAATATCTAAAGTCTATTCCAGCTTTTTTGTTTCATTTTACTCCAGTTGAAGATCTCAGAAATCAAGGGGCGCCTTCCTGGGGCTAACACTTAATCTCTATATAAGATACAT
Organism: Sepiola atlantica; assembly: GCA_963556195.1. Classification (NCBI taxonomy): domain Eukaryota; kingdom Metazoa; phylum Mollusca; class Cephalopoda; order Sepiida; family Sepiolidae; genus Sepiola; species Sepiola atlantica. The sequence continues at coordinate 33,913,596 of OY744533.1, forward strand.
ATATATCTGAATATTCCATAAATGTTCTTATCAATAAATCCTTTTTTTTTTTCAGTACGCAGGATTTTTTTACACATCGAAAAGCAGAAGGTCAGATAACAGATTTTTGGCCAGAAATAATTATTGAAGCCTCATGAGATTGGTTTAAAAGGCTAGAAACGTTATCTTAGTGGGTCTAATGAATGAAATAGAGTTCAATTTCCTTTCCCTACTCCACACACTGAGAAATAGGCTTATTTTCATAAAATTTTAGCCGAAAATTAAAAAATTTGGCAAAAACTTTCATTTTCCTTACAGATGAACTGTGTCAGCAGTATTTGTGATAGGTTTTATTAACTTTTTTGTGCATATTTGGCCTGTACTGTGTCATTTTGGTCGTTTCTGGTGGTATTATACCTCTTAATTAGAAGAAAATAGGCCTAAAAGTTGTACTTCATATAAAAATTGTCATGAAAACTGATTACTTTTGGCCGAAACTCCTACTTTTTCAGAAACAGTATAAACTAAACCAATAAAAGCATACATATTCTGAAAATAACACTAATACTGCATTTGTTAAAACAAAAATCCAATTTAGGGGGCAAAATCCTTTTGGAAAATATTTTTTTTACAAAAGTCGGAAAAAACCAAGATCTCTGTAAAAGCACAATCTCTGTCGATGTATCAATCTATTTCCTTTATTGCTCCATGTGCATATCACTGTTCGATGATATACTTTAAGCATGAACTTCTCTATTGCACACCTCATTGCTACAATTGATTTGTGCCTCTTAAGTGCAGGAATAGTTTGCGGATTGTTTTGATGGACATGATTAAGATAAAACTCTGTGGGTTAAGGTCCGATGAGTGTGAAGCCCATTCTTGATCACATTTCCTACTCAAAATAAAAAAATATTTTAAAAATTGCATTGTTTTGGCTTTCTATGACTGTCATTTATTCAAATTAAGAATACTTCAACAAGAGACATTACTAATTCTATTATATTTTACGCAGTCATGCACTTCTCTTGACTAGACATTATCCTGACTCCTGAAGATGATTTGAAGAAGTCGAGAATTGACAGCCTTAAAAAGACACTTGATAGCATGCTTCTTACATCTCCAATTACCAACTTAAAGTGTTTCGTCATGTGTTCTAAGGTTTTCCAACTAACTCAGTTCCAGTTCCAACAGGAAACAGATTTGATTGACCTTGGAAGAATGACTGTACACCAGTTGAAATATCAAAGAGACCTCCTTCAGCAAAGAGTATTTCGTTACCTCACAGATGGAAATTACCAAACAAACATTCTGAAGCATTGGCTTGGGAAAATCGTATAAAAACCATATTGGTCAAACAATACTGAAATTCTGGAATTTACCAGCTGAATATCTACCAAAGACATCAACAGTTTTGCTGGAGATCAGTCAAACCATTTTACAGAGACACAATAATAGCAGTGAACAACGCATCTAAGGTGTTACTTTTTTTAGTTGGTGTTGCAAAAAAAGCTTGTTTAAAGTCTGATAAACATCTGAATCTGAAATCATCAACTGAAGTCGAGCATTTGCCAAAGCTATCCTTGTTGCAATTGAAACTTGGTCTAAAGCGAAACTCTGTACTCGCAACATGCGATGTGACGTCATCAAAGCCACATCATGACCAGATGAAATAGCGCGTTATGTACTGAACCCTGAGAACTGCACAGCTGTTCCAGGACAAGAGAGAGTATTAGTGCGATATGGCGTTCGACGTCCAAAGTATGTCATTTTGGATTCTAAAGCGAATATTGCATAAAGATTCAAAGATAAAATCCTTGTTGCCCCTTCAGTGGTTCTGTAATATGCAGAGAATTTCCTCAGAATGTTGTCTCAGCCAGTAAACGAGAGTGGGACGTTCAAATATAACCGGTTTTCATTAAAATTGTTATCAGAGAAAATAATCAGTTCTTCCCTTTCTGTATGCTCTTATTCTTGTGTTGATGTATCCATCAGATCCATATAACTAATTAGTTAAAACTAAGGCAACTAAAAGAAACAAAGCTCAGCAAAGTAAATTTGACCTGATTTATTTATTTTTTTGTAAAGCATTTTCTTCATATCTTCTTTAGCTGCAAACACCGCATAAACCAAGAGCCCGTATAAGTTATTACATTATTCTTTAGAAGTACCTAAACAAAAAAATTATATCTATCAATAAAGCAATGCACCAACAGTGATAGGAAAAATGAACAGACTTCTTTCAAGTTGTTTGATATTTGTTCTTAATTAATACTTAGGGTTATATTGAGCGTTGTTTGACTTCATGCATTTCAATCTTATTTTAGTCAATTAGTCTTTTACACAGTTTTATTCTTTTCCTCAAGTCAAATCAAATCCATTTTGAGCATTTTTAATGCATTTGGGAAGGTTAGATGAGTGAAACATTAAGTCTTGTCAAAGTCCATAAGTCCACTAATTCCGATTATCTAATTTATAGTAGGATATCTAAAACTAAATTTTTGACCACTTTAATGACCTCTTTTTGCATTACAAATAGTTTCACTGCATTTTCTATGAAACGTTTATGAAAATTCATGCATTGCATGACTAATTTGACCAATTCCTAAAAATGACACTTTTTTCTGGAAAGTGGAAAAAAAACGTAATTAAGAGCTCAGACCGTGTCATATATTCTTTGTTGGTATATCTTTGGTAGTTTCTAAGTCCCCCCCCCCCTCACAATACAGACACAGACAGCTGCCCTTTTTATAATATATTGACAAAAAATAACCACCCCTTCGGGCAACTTTTAATCTAACTCTAAGTTCGATATACAGGGTTAACCCCCAAAAATGTCACCCATAGAATCGTTGATAAAATTTACAATCTTTTCTACAATTCAACCATATTTGGTACATATAAATTTTAGTCTATGTCTGACTTTTCCACCAAGTTTTAGTCATGAATGTCCAACAGTCTTTGTTTTATCGTTCTTCAATGATAACCAAGGATACTACGCTGATCGTCTAATCAGTAGGATGTGTGATCCTGAATAGACTTCCCATTCACCGAACCTTAAACCTTCCCTCTCCCAGATTTGTAGCTGTGTAGTTATTATAATGTCTACCAAAACAATCTCCAGACTATTTTTGAACAGAAGAACGCCATCACAGCCTAAATCAGTTATATTGAGCACACTTGCAACACAGACGTGCACATTTGATGCATATAAATTGCAAGGTTTTCTTATAATTAAACAGCAATAAAAAAGACTGTTGGACATTCATGACTGAAACTCAGTGGACAAGTCAGATATCGACTGATGATTATTTGTGCTAATATGGTTAAATTGCAAAAAGAATTGTGAATGCTATTAACGATTTCATGGGTGGCATTTAATTTGGGTCACGCTGTATTACAAAAAATCAAAAAAATCACTAATAACAAATTTAGATTGTCGTTGTTTCGTTTTCATCTTGAATTAAACAAATAGACAGAAATCGTTTTTTACACTTTCACTTATTTTCCATGAAAAATGTATTGCTCCCTAAACATACACATTTTAATGGAAGAAAAGAAGACTGAATAAAACACATACAAATAGAAAGTAAATCCGGATTTGTATGTAAATAAACAACAAAAGGTGAGAGGCGAGTCTGTTGTATTACTTTTGTAAACTTGGAATCCCGTTAAGAATGTCTTTGTGCATATTTTGAAATATACTAGGTTACAAATTTACTGGAAAAACGTTAATTAAAATTATTTTTATGTAAATATTTGTTCAATGAATACCAACAAATAATAATTAATAAAATTTGCTTTTTCAAAACCAATATGCAAATATGCGGAAATTTCATCAGATGTCTTGGTGGCTTGGCAGGCCGAGAGCAGGCTCAAGGCGTTTCCACAAACAGTGATGATAGAGAGGCACTCGTAAAGCCATGTCAATTAAAATTAAATAAAGTGGAACTAAAACGAATACTAAAAACAAACATGCCGTGTTGCAAAGATGTTTTCTTGGATGAATTTTGCAACATAGACTCCCACCATTTCCTAAATTTTTTATTGAAAATCGAAAGAAGGTCATCTTTAACTATTGTCTTTCAGAAAATTACTTAAAAAATATGCCACTATAACATGAAGTGCAAATGAAAATGTAAACTGTGAGATCGATTTAAACATTAAACAATTATGTTAAAAAGAAATTGTCAAATGTGTGGCGTAATAGAAAGTATTGCAAAGAAAAACTAACTAGTAAACATTTTAGAGCCCAGCCCCATGAGTATTTCATATGCTTCATTTATATAATAATACACTAAGGTATCTTCATGTTCGTACGTACGTTATCACCATTGCCTATTTTTAAAAGATAAGATTGCCCGAAAAAGTAAATAATATATCACTCTCATCAAATAAGTAATAAATTTGTTATCGCTGGTCTGCAGAAAGTTTAGAGATTACCTATTTTATCTATATAACAATATACTTAGGCATTTCTTGTTCGTACATACGTAATCACTATGTCTTTAAAATGGCCAAAGGATTTGTACAAGTAATGTTGAACTATGCCGAAATTGTTTGACATAGTAGTGTATGGAACTAATTCTGGTGGTGTACCGGTTCTAGGCACTGCTGGATCCCCCCCCCCTGGTTGTAACCCAAAAGTGTCAGAGAGTATAGAAAATTAACTGCCGTTGAACCTCTTCCACAAGGGCCCAAGAGAATGAAGAATATCTTGATTCTCCGGATATTTATATTCCTATATCTTAAAATGTAGAGTAAAAACTGTATTTTATTGTATTGTATGATGCTACGTTGTTGTTCTTCATAAATGTCAACTATAAATAAATGTGTTAATCGTACTTTGTTCTAGTTGTGTCTATTATTCTTTCTCATGATGTATTTGTTTGGAATATATGTTTAATAGATGGGCTGTGAAATAAAATAACTTATATTCTATCAGTAGTTTTATTACATTAAAAAAACTTTTATATTTAAAAACAATTAATTTAACTCGTGTATGTCAACCCAGTTAAGGATAAAAAGAAACACTCAAGTTTACTCACCTCCCACATACGCAAACACAGTTTCTAAGAGCAAGAAACACTCAAGTTTACTCACCTCCCACATACGCAAACACAGTTTCTAAGAGCAAGAAACCCTAACACTAGTCGTTCATCATCCTCACGATTAAAAAGAAAACACCAGGAGCTGCTGAACTGTGGCAAAATATTGCCAAACATTTCACTCACCCTTGAAGAAAATCAACCTGTTTGTTTTGTACTGATTTGCCAATATCGTTCGAGTTAGACAATCAGACTTTGGAACTGCCGCTTTCGTTTGTTTCATGTCTAAAATGTTTATCGATCAAATATTAATCTGTCTTTTTATGGTGTCAGACCACATCTGTCGTTAGCTAGATGGTGTTATGCAAATCAAAGCTGACAGAATATTAATGCAGAGATATTTTACCAGCTGCCCATTTTCGATGAACTTTCTAAATATACATATTCTATTATAATATTAAAGCTGACTTAACGTTTGTTTCGTGTAGGCTTTTATTCTATGTATTTTAATCACACAAAATACATGCTAAAATATTCCTTGGTTTTGGGATTGAATTATGTTTGAAAAACTCAATTTTAATTGCACTAATTAAGCCTTAATTTGTAATTAACTCATCAAGGTACAAATCTCTTTCTAAGATTTTGTTCATCACCCTCTTCCGCTCTCATTGTATCTTGTTTGACTTCCTACTCTTATTTTATACTGTATCACTTATGCTTCTATAACTCTCTCTCTCTCTCTCTCTCTCTCTCTCTCTCTCTCTCTCTCTCTCTCTCTCTGTGTGTGTGTGTGTGTCTCTCTCTCTCTCTCTCTCTTTCTCCGTTTATGGAAACTTTAAGATAATAAAGAAAGGACAGAATAAAACGACAGCAATAGTCCATTATAGAAAACGGGAGTATCACCACATTTAACCCATAGTTGGAGACGAATATATATAATATATATATATATATATATATATATATATATATATTAGAGGTAAAAGATGAGAATAAAACATTGTAAAGATACAATATTTATTAAAAAAACATCAAAAGTTCAGAGCAAGGAGCCTCATCCATGGATTAAGGATACGAGGCTCCTGGCTCTGAACTTTTGATGTTTTTAATAAATATTGTATCTTTACAATGTTTTATTCTCATCTTTTACCTCTAAAATAAATTGTTCTATTTAATATATTGAGCTTTACACTATCACGATAGATTATTATTATTAAACGATAATTTAATTATCGTTATAATTCTACACTTAAACATTATATATATATATATATATATTTTTTTTTTTCACTTAGAAGATAATAAGCTCGATGATACTCGATTACAGGGTACAGCATTTATATGTGATTTTTTGAAGGCTTACCAAAGCATTCCATTCAGGAGACCATTCATCACTGCAGAATACTTTTTCTTTCAAAGATTATTTATTTATCATATGTATCCAAATTAAAGAGTTTTTTCCTACACGTGTTTCACTACCAAGCAGGTCCTTGCTTGGTCGATCATCAGGGGAATTAAGTACCTGGAGTAAGAGTTTCAACAACTGATAATACACAATGTGGTGTTGCCTTAATTGAGGTCACTTCAGAAGAGGACAGAAGAAAAAAGTAAAAAGAAAAAAGAAAAAATGTCTTAAAAAAGTAGCTCGTAAGATTTTCGCAGTATTGTTGCTACTAAGCAAAACAGCAAAGAATTAGTCCCAAATGCATTCATAAGAAACAGGATCAATGTGCGAGAATACACCTTCTCGTCGGGCAGCACAACGATGTAAAGCACCCACCCCAAACAAAAATAAAAATAAAAAGTCTTTTGTGGTGATGAATGGTCTCCTGAACGGAATGCTTTGGTAAGCCTTCAAAAAATCACACACATATATATACACACACACACACATATATATATATATATATATATATATATATATATATATATATATATATATATATAATTAAAATTTTTAAATATAAATTTTTCTAACACAGAGTTTTACAATAGCTCGATATTGTAGGACTAGAGATGTAATAAAAATATTTTAATATAAAAAAATACATCAAATATAGGGAACACATTCTCACAAATTCACGAAAATATCCGTTTTTTAATTTGCATACTATTGTTTCGGCTTATGACCAAGATATATGCAATGTTCGAAATGTATAAGGCATTTATTTTTCTTGAAGAGGCTATCATCAGTGCTCGTAAAAATAGGGTAATCCTCCAGACACGAAAAAACTGTATTGCATTCTGCATTCATTTAATTTTTATATTTTGATTCACTATATATTATTTTCGTAAATATTATTATTATTGTAATATATTTTAGTAAACATAATGTAGCACTCAGAATGGAAATCGTGATTTGATCGTATCGGTGTTGAAGTTTGTTTACATATCACGGACCAGAAGTCGAATCGGGACGTGACTATCGTTTAAATAAAATAGTCGATTATAATCTCTACATTTAATATATTTATGATGAAGGTAATAAATAGAAATTTAAGTAAAGACACTTTTTTTAAGTATTATATTTTATTTTAATTTAAAAAATGTTGGAACTGAAACCTGTTTGATACGTAGCGAAAATGTAAAACCCAGTATACGACAAATAGTACTAATAAAAACATATTCATTTTTTGTTTAAATATATATAAATATAGATATAAAGAAGACATAAAATTTACAGACTTTACTATTATAATGCACCTTATTTTAATTAAGCATAGAATTATAGTTAGAATAAATTATTTGGGGTACGTATCGTATAGACGGTAATGTTTGTTTACGGATAGCTGACCGAATGCGGAAGTGTGTACGGAACTATTATTAAACAATGTAATTATGAACTTTGAATAAGAAGTATGAAAAAAACCGACTCAAAAAGGGAAGATCAAAGCTTAAAAAGGAAAAAAACTAAAACCAACACAGTAACGGTCAGTCAATACATTTATCTTATATTTGACTCTAGTTTAAACGAAAATCTTTATCTATAAAAGCAATTATGCTATGATACCACGATTTGTATGTACGGATGTAAACTACCCCATTGAAAAAAAAAATGAAAAACAAGATATTTTATGGAAATAATATATAGTAAATCAAAATATAAAAAAAAAAAAAATGAAAACGGAATGCAGTACAGTTTTTTTTTGTCTGGAAGATTACCCTCTTTTTTATGAGGATTGATGATGACCTCTTCAAGAAAAATAAATGCCTACACGTTTCGAGCATTACATATATCTTGGTGGTAAGGCGAAACAATTGTATGCTAATAAAAACCGATTTTGGGGGAATTTGTGAGAATTTGTTCTCTATATTTTATGTAGTTGCTATAATATTAAAATATTTTTGTATATATATATATATATATATATATATATATATATATATATATATATATATATATATATATATATATATATTATTCAGACAACGTTCGTTGAATACTCTAGTCAGTCTTTCTATATGTGCTGCCCTTCGCCAAAATAGAACTTAAATTCCCTTGACGTGGTAATGTATCATGACCGTATGGTTATGACGCTTGCTTGCAGAGTCTAGGTTGATTCTGTAGCAGGGGTTTGAACCTTGCGACTGTCTGAGATTATCATTTCCTACACTGATGAGAGCGGAAAGCTTGAAAGACTGGCGTATGTAGGCAAAAATAATTTAAAATTAATATTGTTATATATATATATATATATATATATATATATATATATACATATATATATATATTATGTATAGGATTCACTCCTAAACTAATGAACCGCTCATTATGAATTATGGAATATATATTTTATAGGCAACATGATGAGTAATGGGGACACATTATATTTTGTTTATAAACTTTACAATTTAAGCAGTCGGACTCCCCAATAAAGTTTGAAAATAAGCGAGATATACAAAATTAAAGAGAGAAAAGAATTGCTCTAAAATTTTGAGTTATATTATTGCATAACATTTTAAGCGGACGGTGCTCACACATCCATAATATGTATGAGCAGAGTAAACTCCTTAACCAATGAACTCATTATAAATTATGGGATACGTATTCTAGGCAATACAGTAAGTAACGTGGCCCACATTATTATTTATTTTGTTGTAAACTTTACCATTTAGATGATGTGCCGCTGAATTTGCACCCTACTCCCCCAAAAGAAAAAGTTAAACTTAAAAATTAATGCGATACATATCGCTTATATCCGTAGTGGGACGAGTATTCTTCTAGTATATATATATATATATATATATATATATATATAATTATAATATGAAATGAAGTAATAAAATAAGGTGTCAATCAAATTTTATTAGAATTCAAAGTTCAAGCAAAGTATCCTTAAGTCCTTAGCTCATGAGTTTTCAAAGATAATTCTTCTCTTCAGAAGACCATTACCGCAGTTATACTACTATAGGTAATAAAATTACGCTTTGAAAATATATAAAATTATATACACAAATACATAAAAATACATAACATCAAACATATCAACCCAAAAACATACTTTTTGTTGAATCCATACAGTCCATCCAGATCATACAAATTGAGAAGCATAATCAGGAAAGACATTACTCCAAGTTATAAACAGCAGTCCATATACGTGAAATTGAAGGTGCTGGCAAAGTTATCCAGTCGCGAAATGTGTCAATATTCAATGTTAATGATAAATAAATCAAATAATACAAAAAGTCCAATCAAAGTTCCAAAATCCCGACATGTGCAACCCAAGTCAAATCAAAGTTCGTTGTTTAATTAGAAAACCCGTTAAATATATTAGTTGACGCTTATATCTTTTGTTCGATTGTTTCATATATATATATATATATATATATATATATATATATATATATATATAATATATATATATATATATATATATATATATATATAATATATATATATATATATAATATATATATATATATATATATATATATATATATAATATATATATATATATATAATATATATATATATATATATATATATATATATATATATATATATATATATATATATATATATATATATTGTGTGTATTTAGGCAGTATTTTTTAATTTAAGCAAACATTGTTAGAAATAACAGAATTTTTCTGCTTAATTATATACCTTTTTGATTTTTTCAATTTTTCTAATAATCTTTTTGGTGTTAAAATCAAAGAAATTAATTTATGTTCCATATGTATCACGAACGTTTTTGATTCTTCGTTGAATCATCATCAAGTAAAAAAAGCAAATGAACAAAAAAGCTGGAGAAAAGAAAAGAATTTCAAAAGATAGCCGAGAAACAGGCACGTGAAGTCTGTTAGACACGAAGAGAACGTTAGCAATTTAAATGGTGATAATTCTGGCATCACAGAATGTTTTTGTTCATTTGCTTTTTTCACCTGATGATGATTCGACGAAGAATCAAAAACGTTGTGATAGATATGGAACATATATTAAGTTGTTTGATTTTCATATAAAAACGATCAGTAGAAAATTTTAAAAATTTTGAAAGTATAATTAAGCAAGAGAATTCTGTTATTTTTAACATTATTTGCTTAAATATATATATATATATATATATATATATATATATATATATATATATATATATATATATATATATATATATATTTATATATATATATGAGAAAGTTTGTTTGTCCTTTATAGAAATCAATATCTTAGAAAATTCAAGTTAGCTTCAATAAGAGTTAATTTTTTAAAGGAATTTAATGACACTATTCAAATTTTTCTTCGGATTTCATTTGAGGTCACAAGGGTCCAATTACGATTTCAATTATCACTTATTTATCAGGATACAATTTAAATCAAAAGCCTAAGATCAACAGCACAAATTATCTTGAGTAAAATTTTTGAGGAATCCAATAGTGGTGTTAATTTAATATTGAATGTTTTTGCAATGATATTGTGTGTGCGTTGGATCCATTCATCTGTGAATAGGAAAGAAGTTAAAAAAATAAGCTAAAAATTGTATGCTATGTATCAAATTTATAGCCAGTGCTCAGCTGTCTGACTAGTTTTGCTAGAACTAAGTAGAGATCAGAAGCCAGAGAGTTGGTATATAAGCAGACTGGGATGTTCTATTGTACTTAGATAGGGCAAGTTCATTATCTGTGTTCTCATTGGTTGCTAGTCCATGAGAGGAAATTCTGTGTATAAGTATTTCTTGAATGGAGTAAGGGTTTCTGTCAACTGGACGTTAGTTGAATTCTCTACGCCAAAAAGTATCATCTGGATTCTACGCTACGTGCAGTGGCATGCAGAGGGGTGAGGCATAGGGTGGTGCTTCCGAGCATACAAATTTGAGGGGGTGGGGCCATCCAATCATAACTCAACTATCTCCCTTTCTCATAATATTTCTCAGTATTAGGACTTATACTTGAGTCTTTGGAACATACAATCAAGGAGTTGGCCCTGGGCATCACCAGATCTCTTCATGCCACTGACTACATGGAATATCATAGATTTGGTGCAGACTTATGAGACCGAGCACTGACACTGATGACCACTCTCAGGACAATCTGCATCGTTAGAGAGGTCAAATGTTTGTAAAACTAAGTGTAGGTTTTAGTTAAAGAAATCCATTGAAATGTCTATAAAAAAGTACGTTATATGGAAGTAGATGTAAAATAATAGAAAGGTAATAAGAATTAAAATAAATCTGCGCTGAATAAATCATGCCTGACCATGCTAACACTATTTTTAAGGTCTCTCTGCACCAACTGAAACTCAAGTAAATAATGTCCGGAAAAATAAACATGGTTTCTGTTGTCAGCCATTTTTAGCTTATTGTTATTGGAAACAGATGCAAAGTATAAGGGAGAGACATAAAAAGCAGTTTGAGGAACTTTGAGCAGCTTTCGGGAAATAGCAGTTTCGATGTGAGCCGATGACAATTTTATAGGTAATAAAACATAAGTAAAAGAGCTGTAGCGATTGCACAGTAAAACTTGGAGGCAAAATGATTAAATGCTTTGCTTTGTAGTATAGTTATTGAAACACCAGCAGCGAAACTCGGTGTTGCCCGGGAATGAAAGGCGTCCCCATATAGTATTAGGAGTTGAAAGCAAAACATATGTTATTTTAAATAGTTAAACGTTCAAAAGTGGATCCCAATGTTGCAGACTCAGTTCAATTGCTGAAATACTGTGACGCACTCGTTACCAATCACTTGCTGATCTAGAGCAAGCAGCATGGCAAAGATGTTCACGTTGTCAAAACCGATTTTACCGACAAGTCGAAGAAGAGATAGGCCGGCCACCTTGCTCGAAGTATGGACGACCGATGGACTTGGACAGTGGCTGCTGATTGATATGAAGTTTCTTTCGGACGACGAACAACAAGATGGGACATAAATGGATGGGACTGGTCTGGGACCGTATATCTTGGGCCGTTTATTGTGATCTTCACCCACCAAATACTAGCCGGTGATGACACAGTGAATAAAAAAAGTTAAAAAGTTATAAAGTTAAAGAAACAAGTTTACTCTATTATTCCTAACACTCAAACACATCATTATTCTTAAAGTAGATTTTATTTCAAATTTGATCCCAAAAGTCAAGGAAAAAGAATAATAACTACCGTCGTTTGATTCTTTATGAATAAATGTTATGAATAAAATAAAATATAATGTCATCTTTTCTGTTTATAAATATCCGGCGTGAACACAGTCGTCAAAATATCATTGTAAAATCCCCTTTATACAAAATTATTAGATTTTGAGAAAAGTTGTGCTTAATCTTGTCATAGGACGTTTTTGGAAATGGAGTCAGTGTAATGAGGAATTTATCCTGATCCATCATTAGTTTATATTTTAGATAACAATGTTCTCTATGGTGATGTGCACGCTATTCTAAAACATTACCAAAGATTTTGAAGTATATTCACTCACTTGGAGTCTTTCAATTTCAATTTCTGTTGGTCTCCTTAGCATAATATTTTAGAATAAATAAAAACCTATGAATTTTCTTAATTTTTCCCTTTTTCTTCAGAACTCATGGCTGTATCAATTCACTGGATGTCAGTTATTTAAACAGTGTGTGAAGCATTTACTAAACATATACGTTACTATTAGGTATCCCAAACCAACATTTTTTTTTGTTATATCTAAAAACTTTTAATGTTGCAACATAGATCTTTGCAAAACAAAAACTTCAGAAGGGAGATTGGTTTATTGCCTGTCAGATGAGGCGTCCCCATTTTTGAAGAAGTGACCATACAGACATTTTTGTTCTCACCTAGTGTCCCTATTTATATTTTTCCACATTCAAAACTGATCTTCTGTCTAACTATGCTTTCCTGGTGAAAGAAGTAAATAGGGGCACCATAGGGGAAGATGTCATGTTCCCATGTAGGAGTTAAATAGAATCTGTCCTGGATATGATATGGAAAAACTGCATTGGTTTGTGCGATGCCATTTTGTGTATGTGGGGGTCAATTCTTAATTGACATTACTCACAGGTTCACTTTGATCCGGAGTGGTAGTACCTGTTAGGATCCCAGTTATGGGTAAAAATAATCTATCATTTAAAGACTATTTATGTAGTAAATATATACACCTACAAAACAAATTAACCCTAACCCTAACCCTTACCCTACACCTACAAAACATATTAACTATAAATTTTTGAAGATATCAAAAGTTTGAAACATAAACACCTTTTACCAAAATAACTGAATTCAACATTAAATAATATAAAACAGGTTGAAATGCAGTAAAATGAAAACCACCAAACAACTCTGGTCATTTTTCTAGAAAACACACAGAGATAAATAAACACACTTATATTCACTTTTATTTATATAGATATTTATTTTAGCAATGTTTCCAACCCATTTTCAATATACATAACCGAGAAAGTATTTTGGAAATTCAATTAAAGAGACATTTATAAAATCCCAAAGATAGAATACATTTTTTTCTAAAATGTGAATTCTGATTATTTGCTAAAAGGTTTTAAAATAAATTTTAATTCATGGATTTGTCAAAACCTTAAGCAAAATAATTTACTTCAGAATGTTGATTGCATTCACCTGAACCAATGGGCAATCCTCAAGCAAATCACATTAACCAAGTAGTGCGGATGAACACTAGAAACATTCTTGATAAATGAGATTTTTATTGTGTGTAGCATATTTGTTAGACATTTATTTTTCAAGTCTTTTTTATTTTTGTAGCAAAATTTCATTTTTAAATGTATCGTTTTCACAAAATTATGTTCGAAACGGTTCTTTTTAAATCTTAAATATGTATTTGTCACACCGTTTTTCTAAAACCTCTCTCTGTCTCTCTCCCTCTCGTGCCCTTTATTTATTTATTTATTTATTTGTTTACTACTGTTTTTTTGCTCTCAATAAATTTAAACTTAGCGCTAGCTCTTTTAGTGATTTCGTCATCTTAGCAGGCATCTTGGAAGTTACTGTTTTTAAATATTTGTAAAACTTTTTATTGTTTATTTAAAAATCGAAGAAATCGATCGAAAGTAAAATTTTGTTTTCTAACAGAGACATATTTGCCAGGAATCACTTACTAATCACTTTAGACAACAAAACAGTTGAAAAAAATCAACAGGTCAATCAACAACGTTATTCGAAAAAAAGAGATTAATGTGGTTTGGACATGTTTCCCGGCTATCAGACTTCAGTTATGTAAAGAAATCATATCAAGAAGATTTCATTCCAAAAAGATCAAGAAAACGACCACCAAAAAGATGAGCTGACCAGAAAAAAGGGTTGAGACTGGTATGTCGCTCCTGACAGTTGACAGACTGGCCCAAGACCATAAGTGGCAGAATTTTGTTTTCAAGCATGTAGTGAAGTTCTGTGGAATATGCACATAAGTAAATCAACTTACTATGTATTTGCTTTTTTTACGAAAGCTATCTATCACGAAGATAGAGGAAAATCGGTTTTACATTATATATGTATATATATATATATATATATATATATATATATATATATATATATATATATATATAATATTACATTTAAAAAAAAAAATATTTTACCTACGTATGACGTCGTTTCGAGCTTACGGCTCTCATAAGCACAGGGAAATAACAATCTCAGACAGCCATAGGGTGCGAACCCCGATCACAGATACATCTTGAACCTGTATGTGTTCACCTAGTCCCATTAGGCCACGAGGGATTGTCACGTAATAACGGAGAAATTAAGTGATGTTTACACTGAAAGCAGTGAGTGTAGACACCTAAACATTCGATAGCACTCAACGACAGGATAGGAGCATTGCACTGAAGCTTTTTAGGTGAATGTTTATTTTTAATCTTCCGACAGTGCTCAACTTTCAATTTTATTTGGAAGGGACTTATAATAATATTATTTATAATATTATTTATAATATAATATATATATATATATATATATATATATATATATATATATATATATATATATATATTAGAGATTGTTCCTAGATGTAAGCATTGTGTAATTTGAATTTGTAAGTTTTAGAAGCAAAAACAATGCAGATATATTATTTTTAAATAAATATTTACTTATTTAAAATAAACTTAGTTTCGACGATATAACGTCTTCTTCAGGATTAGAATTTTTTTCTTTTTCCTACATTGTGGGTCTTTCAATGGTGATTTTAAAAAAATGTTTGAATCATATATATATATATATATATATATATATATATGAATCCACAGACAGACTGTTTTGCTGTGTTACAGCTCTTCAGTTCGGCTAGACAAGCAATTGCCTCAAGCGTGAATCAAAACTCGACCGTCTAGATGACAGTCGGCACTTATAACACCTAGGCCATTTGGCTGCTGCTCAGGTAGGTGAAATCACAATGATAAACATTGTCAAATGCCGGAAGCTCGATTTGTTTACACAAAGAGCATTGCGTTTCATGCACTAGTGGCAGTTTGTTATTTCACTTACCAGTATGCTCAACCCAAGAAAGGCAGCATATTATAGTCATATTAGAATGAATACTAATAAATAAATAAAACGATTTACAAAATTATTTATTACAATTCCAGGAATTCAAGATCAACTATGGGCTGGCCTACGATCGCTTCAAAGACGCTTAGGAATTATATTATTTTTATTTTTATATATGAATTCCAATATATCACTTATTCATCGCCTTTTACTAAGGTCACAAATATATTATATATATATATATATATATATATATATATATATATATATATATATATATATATATAAATTTAAAATATTAATATTGAAACTGACACTAATAAATTTAAAGATGAACAATACATTTGAAACAAATATTTTAAAAAATTAATTTTAAATCTATTTGATTTTCTGCCGAATAGTCCTCACCGGCAACAGTTTTCCTATGCACGTTTGAATTAAGGTTGAACACACACCTGAAGATGGGAAATTTTTCTTCCCAAAATATTGTTATACAGAACTTCCATCAAACCGCACTGACGCAAGTAAGATTGTAATATAATATAAAAATACATTGTATTAATAAAAAGGTGGAAACTGCAGAACTCATTCTACCATTATATGTCTTAATTTGCTTCAGTTTGTGTTTACTCGTTGCACCTCTGCATTTTATTGCCTTCTATAAATTACTTTTATATACACACTAAATAAACTACATAAACCTATTGTATATATATATATATAATATTTTTTATTATTTTTAATAGCATCTCATATATACGGTTCTTATTAAGTCATTAATACATTAATAACTTCTTCAGATCAAACAAAGAAAGTAAAGTGTCTTATGATCAGGCGATAAAACTAACTCCAAAGAGTCTTGAAACCGTTTTTGTATCGCCTGGTGATGCATTTCCCCCAGATAATAATCAAACTGACATTTATTTCTTTTTTTTCGTTTTGTGTGGAAAACTGAATGCCACAATTCTGTTCGGAAAATTCCTGTGTAATGGGATAGTTTATTAAAAAAGCTTTCTTGAATTTCATGCATTCCTTTGATAAAGGTCTATAATTGCATAGAGATTTTTCAAAGATGGATAATGTCCAAGCGCAAAAATAACCAGAAATAGTTTAAATAATATTGTGTACAAATTATTGAGTAAAAACGAAACAAAATTGTTTACAAACAACAATGTCCATAAAAGGATCCAATTTAATGTGTACAACCATTAATGTGATGCAAGCTGAATATCTGTGTAAATTACATGCAACACCAGAATGCTATATACCTATGGACAAACGGAATATGGAAGGAAACATAATTCCCTGACCTTACCAGAAGAACTGATTTCAACAGCGCTCTGGAGGTCTCCTTAGTTTCAGATTACGTTATTTACGGACAAAGTCTGGGCCATTTTGAAGCTAATGGCTTTTTTGCTACTGGGCTGAGGTATAGTTCTGTGCAGTTCTCAGAGGTCAACTCTCCCAAGGCTTTACCTTCTGTCTTTAAGAACGGGTTAGTTTATTGCTAATCGCCTGTGATGCTACTATCAGGGAATGCTGATGAGGCTGCTCATGCATTTTCTGCAGGCCATACTACACTTCCTCTAGTCCGCTGACTTTTCAATCCCCAGCTGACCTTGTATCTAACCTCCTAAGGGGGTAAATAATATAAAATGTTGTTAGAAAAATAATTATGCCCAGTTGTTTATAGCAGTAACACCATATTAAAAAAGACAAAAAAAGTTACTGATACCAGCTTAAATACCGTCAAATTTCTAGAAGAGCGCTATGCTGTTGAATTTGAAAACTTATATTGCTTATCAAATATATCTCTGTAATACTAAAGCTCTGAGAACCGTAAACGTTTGTACATCAATGTTTTAGATGGTGGGAGGAAGGGCGAATGACTTAAATGAAGGGTGAATGATGAGAAGTAGTGAGAGGAATGGAATGATGTACATAACTAAAAGAAAGAGAAAGATGGAGAAAGGAAGAGAAAATAAAGAAAGGGTATATTATGACATCACAATGTTTTCTGAAATCCTTTGACCGTATGAAAATTGGACGTGTTAAAAACAAAATCGGGTGACCAAATGGGTCACATTTTTTTCTCGTATGCTACTAAAACTCAGAGAATGTTTTTTTTTTATCTTATTATCATCTCGCTTGTCACCATGCACACTTCATCTGTAATTGCATAGAAATTTTTGTTTAAAAAAAGTCAATTTGAAAACATCAAAGACTTTAATTTCGAAATGTGCACCAGGACGGTATCGGGTTTGTGCAGTAATCTATGTTAAGACTTTGATAATCTTGCTTGCTTGCGCATTGAATCTTTCAGATGGTTGGAGGAAGAGTGAATGAGACGAGGCGTGGCTGGAAGAGAAGAATAGAGGGAGGAAGGGAATGATGTAAGTAAAAGGCGCATGTCAAGAAGTGGTAGGAGGAGGGGAATGACGTGTAATAGTATTACCTTGGGATAAAAAAAGCAGGAATTTTTGTTGTTGTTTTTCTTTCCATATCTCTGTGTTTTGTTTCACTTTTTCTTATGTGTCTTTGTCTGATCATATCGCAATGACACTGTGCATTAAAATGATTTGCAATAATGTGTTTAGGAGGTATAAGAGATAGGAGGCAGGTTTTGTCTGCAGACGGATTTGAGGTCAAAATAAAAAGAACAAAGAATTATATTTTGGAAATTATATGTCGAAAAGCACGATCAGCAAAAGAATGGTATTGTCCAGGGAAGCTGTGATCGGGAATTGTGTCATAACCGTTTACAACCAGGCTGACACCGAAGATATAAACAAAACATTATTTAACATGCTTACTGTTGATGCCAAGGGAGAGCGAGACTTGCAGTCGAAGTGAACAGGCATTCCACCCTTTGCTCCTACCCAGCTGGGGCTGTTGGGTTGACTGTTTGTAAAACAGAGTGTGCTAAAAGAGTGTCAGCATTCATGCACAATAAATTGTGAGCTATAAAAACATTTTCTTGTTTTGATTCTTCATTTTTACTGCAAAACTCTTCAGCATTTTGGAGAAGAGTAAGGAACATAAGCGGTAAATTATTAATAGATGTAAATAAATAAAGACATTTTTTAAAGTCTTTTGATTGGACGTGTTGAAAAGTGAGTTTATCATAACTTCATCATTTTCTATTGCTTCTGTTGCAGTTGCTTAAAACATTGCTACTAGTGAGCTTGTCTAATCATTTACTTTTCTTTCTATTTTATCTATCTATCTACTTAATGTATAGTGAACCAACGTTGGCCCAATGGTTAACAGGTAGTCTAGTATATTTTAAATACGGCACTGTTTGGATTAGCATTCAACTCAAAGTTAGAAGAAATTCTTTCTTTCTGGTCAATTTTCTACGATATAGCAGAGATATATTTATAGCAAATAAAAAGAAGCAAAAGAAAACCCTTCTCCCATGCAGGATTATATGATAGCAACAATTTTCAGACCATTTTATGTTTTATTTTTTTTATTCAAAGCAGTAAGAAGAAGGCTTATCTAATGTTCGTGCTGCTCACAGTTGGACACCCATAGATCATTTAATGTCGTTCACATGCAGCCATAAATTCTGTCACTTGAGATTGGTTATGATCCCCATGTCTTGCAGTTATTGGCAGAGAAGAGAACAGACTGCCGGTGGTATTACTGCTTAGCACTGCCAGATAATCAACCATCTTGGAGTGAGATAAATCATTTTTCTGTGTCTTCGTGTCTAGGTTAAAAAATGTCTTTTTTAAAAGCATTGGACAGTTATGGGGTATCTTAAGAAGTTTTATGTACATACGTACATAGGTACGTACATACATACACATACATACATACACACAGATATATATATATATATATATATATATATATATAATTGTGTGGTAAGCACATTGTTTCAATAATCGCTTATAACTAGGAAGAAACACCAACATTTCTTTGATAAATTCCTTTGCTTTTTCAGACATCTTTCTCGTTCCAGACAGCTGAGTAAGAAGGGGGTGAGTGATTGATGTAATAGTAGATACCGTTTCAGACTATGAAATCAAGTGTGTCGAGTTCAAATTCTGTTGTATTTATTGTGATCGGATTAGGAACTAATACCCCAGAGAAAATTTGAACCCCCAAGTTTCCTCTGGCTATTGATAAAATAGCAACTTGAAAAGTCTTTAGAATCAGTCTTGATGCTAGCTAGCGATATACGTTGGAACGTCCAAATGGTCTCTCGGGGCTCGTTCCTGTCAGTGGTTATTGTCTGTATGATGTCTCTTATGAATCTGGAGTATCAGGACGGAGGCAGCTGACGTTTCGACTACGATAGGCTGAAAAAATGAAACAGTCGATTAGGAATCTGTAAAGTTAGTCATTTTCATCTTTTACTCCCGGGCTACGCCAGGTAGGTACAACTAATATATTTAAATATATATTCGCATGGTTATACCTGGGTAGTTCAAGAAAACAAAACTGAATATTTTTTAACTTAAATTTCTATTTTAATGCTTCACAAAGTAGGATGCACTTTTTAATCTTACCAACCTTTTCAAGTGATTTTCTTAATGTTTGGAAATATGCCTCAGAAAAAAAAAGTAAGCGATATCTCTAATCATATAAAGTTAGGTATGTGTAACTCTATGTTTATATATTTGTTTATACAGGATTCACTCCTAAACTAATGAACCGATCATTATGAATTTTCGAACAAAAGGCGTAAGGATGGGTAACGTAGTCTATATTTAGTTTAATTTAGTTTTATGGAAAGAGAGCAATAGGGGGTGAGAGCCCTATTTTGAAAATTCAGATAGCCCTAATTTTTGTGAAATTTTAACAATAGGTATTAGCCATCATTTAATCAATATTCCCCAAATTTCAGTTTATTTGGAGTATTTTCAAGGGTTTTTAGGTGGCATAATATGGGTAAAACCCCCTGTTTGAAAATTCAAATATTTCAGATTTGCATTAAATTTAATCCATAGTCACAAATAGCAATCAAGCGAAATTTTCTAAATTCAATTTTTTTAGACCCTTTAATTTTAAGCCTTAAATTTTAGACAATAACGATTCTAGACAAAAGGCTCAGTGTCATTATATCTTGATTTAAATCTTTTCAAGGGGACATAAAAGTGGTGCAAAACTGTTCTGCTCGGGAAATTAATTTTAACCTTCCTGGGACAGGTATTATTCTATTATATATATATATATCTATATATATAAAAATGTAAAGTTGGTTTGTTCGTTTCCCATGGAAATATACTTCCACTATACCATTACCACTGAAATCTTTTTATAGCAAATCCTTACATCCGAGCTATGTTTTTATGTTATTAACATAATTTTTACTTTACACATAAAAAAACACTTTTTATTACAATTCGTTCCTACTAAGTTGCACTTCCGGTTTACAATCCGTTTCTGCGAATCTGCATGTCCAACTTCACTTCCGGATTGACCTTCCTCCTCCCGCTGTCACGTATCTACTTCATACGTAAAAAGTGTTTTCCTTATTCGTTGTTTGTTTCCCTAAACAAACGTTTACACTAATACTTACCTAACAAACGTGCCTTAATTTAATTTCCTCTCTACTTCGATGTTTTTAAAACCTGCTTCCTTCCTCATTTTCTTCCCTTTAATCATGCTTCATCTCTAAAAAAAAAAACCCTTACTCGCGCGTTATAATTGATTGTTCATTTTAAAACCAGTTACCTCTCTAAAAAAAAAACTCAACGTGCGTTAATTTCATTTCCTCTTTACTTCGATGTTTTTAAAACCTGCTTCCTTCATCATTTTCTTCCCTTTAATCATGCTTCATCTCTAAAAAAAAAAAAAAAAAACAACACTACTTGCATTCGCGCGTTATAATTGATTGTTTATTTTAAAACCAGTTACCTTTATAAAATTATTCATTTCTACTGTTTGATTTTTACAGGTAGGATTTAATACATAACCCACGTGCTTTAATTTCATTTCGCATTTACTCATTTTTTACACTTTAACCATCCTTCAGGTACGATTTAATACTTAACAGACGTGCTTTAATTTCATTTCATATCTACTTCGTTGTTTTTTAAACCGGCCTTCTTCCTCATTTTCTTACTTTTAACATGCTTCATCTATAAAAAAAAACCATACTTGCATTTCTTCGACAACCCTGAAGCGGGTTATAATTGATTGTTTTTTTTAATCCATTTACCTTTATACAATTATTCGTTCCTACTGTTACATTTATTCAGGTAAAATTTAATACGTAACTAACAAACATGCCCCCCCCCCCCCCACGAAGATCAAACTTAGGTCGTCATACTCGCCGTGCAGAAACAAGGCGTCGATTACTTGCAAATCAAACTCATGAACAACTGGCATCTGCAAACCAACAAGCTAGACAAAGGATGATTCAAGTACGTGCGAATGAATCAGCACAGCGACGTGCAGCCAGACTTGAAGAGGAACGGTTGCGGGTACAACAATCCCGTCAGGCATCTTCAGATCTGCTTCGTTCACAACGTAACGAACGCGAGAGGCTGAGACTAGCAGATCGGCGTCAAACAAGGCTCCATGCTCAACAATCCCTGGATTGGGATCGCCTAGCATTTCATTACAAACCTCATGAGGATTATAGTTTAAGCCACCATGTTCACATAGGCACTATGACTGAAGTGTGTCCCTATTACAAAGCTCTGAAATTTAAGAGAGAAACTAAAGGATTGTGTTGTGCCGCAGGGAAAATTAAACTACCTCAACTGGCAGATCCACCAGAACCATTAAAAACCGGACAATCTCTTCATCTACACTGAAACGGGAACCACTAAGAATATTGTGTATCCACAAGTATTGGAAAATTAAACCATTCATATTAAATGGCAACTTAAGGAACTGGATCAAAATGAACTCCAAAAGGCCACCTCTTCATTTCAAATAACAGCCACAGCAACGCGTGGCCGGGTACAGCTAATATATATATATATATATATATATATAATATTATGATAAATATTTTTTAATTCTCATCTACATACACATGTGTTTCATCCTTTTCCAGGAATCATCGATGTGAAGGATGACTGTTCTGCCGGTGGCATGATTCGAACCCCAGACCCAAGTCACCTCTTTAACCTTCAAGTATGAACCTTTATCAATGCGGGTAACCTAACAGCCATGGGGAAAGGGGAGAATTAAAGTCTATTTATATCTATACAAGTGGACATATTTTAGTAGTTTTTCATAATAGTGTTCAACAATCCAGTTAGATGGGACTTCATATTACACATTAATTTGCAGCCTATTTTTAATTGTCTTAAAGGGTTCATCCTGTGTTAAGGGGGCTATAAACAATATTATGATAAATATTTTTGTAATTCTTATCCACATACACATCTGTTTCATCCTTTTTCGAGAATTATCCTCGTTCATTTCTGCCAAAATATAAAACTGAAATGATGAATCGTTTTTTGGGGGGGAGGGGGGTCACTTAGTAACCAAGGCAACAAAAAAAAATCTACCCAACTTTTTAACACGCCCAGAAAAAATTAAAAAGTTAATTATTAAAATAGAAACAGAAATTAACAAAAAAAACATGTGAGCTTGTTGAATTCATTACACATGGCTTTAATATCCCTAATCACTCACGTACACCATACATATAAACATATAAACATATAAACATATAAACATATAAACATATAAACTGAAAGAGAAGCAGACATTACTCATAAATCAAATCTACCTGAAGTATTTTATTTTCCAGTTATTCTCCTAATCTTTGAATATGCGCCCCAGAAAAATAGCGTCATCTAATTGCGCCAAAATGTAAAACTGAACAGATGCATCATTTTATTGGTAATTTATTTGGTAACAAAATCCAGAAAATCTTATTAAAGAAAAAACAAAATTAATTAGAAAACCATGTAGATAATAAGGAAACAAAAATAGTTAAACATTCCTCATAAATCGGTTCAGGAAAACATTCTTTAAAAACAACAAATTTGTGCATGAAAGAATTTAGACAGAGGCTATGATCACTGACCCATGACATGATACTCTTTTCTGTTCGAGTTGGAAAGTTACTAATATGGGATGCTACTTGCCCCGACCCTTTCATGCAGTCAAAAATTGTGGAATCTGCTGTTACGTTGTGACTCTTAAAAAGTCTTTAAACCTATTCTTTGTTATTTCTCACATACGTCTTTTTTTCGCGTACCTTACATTCTATATGGCTGTATGAGTGTGGGAGTGTGTTCCTTATACATGAGTGTGTGTTTAATCATTAATTCCTTTTACGAGGTGCATATTAAAACTCTTTTACGTGTGTGGGTGTGGGTGTGTTCATTCATCAGTCTCTTTAGCTCTTTTGTTTTCAAGCGACACATGACAAACCATTTCAATATCAATGAGTGAATTTACCTTAGATTCTCTCTGTCGTTTTTTTTCCTTTTCTTTCATTTTGACTGGCTGCATTGATTTGCTTCATCCTTTTTTGTCTGTGTTGTGGTGGTCGTGATTTGTTTAGTGACTTTAGTTTGGTTATATGCAATAAACTTTTGTTCGCCCAGAAAGAAGACTCGACGACTTTGGAATTTCAGGGGTTTTATTTTTCTGGAGATAAAACATTAACTTATATAGAGAGAAACCAGATTTTTCTTAACTAACTGTCTACCCATACACTTGCAAAAGGTTGGGTACATAACTTATCTTATTAGAGGATAAATGAGTGAATTCGGAGGAGGGGGCATATTTTGCCTTACAGCTAGTTCAACTTTTCAAAGACTCATAGCATAATTATTTCACGCCCGCTTTGCTTAAACCCCCATAGGAAACTGTAAAACCTTCGTTTCTTTGTCAACGACAAAAAAGTCACGTCATCGTCATATCGCCTGACGTCCTTTTGTTTTTTACCTCTTACTTTGTAATTTGACCCTCGGTTCATCCTGTCTGATTATTCACTGTGGAAACAGATCAATTTCCAAAGGTTTTTGTGTCACTCTAACCCGCACTAAGCTCGACTCTTGTCAAAATTCATACTAGTTGAATTACTTTTATTCGACATAAGGCCCTCCATGATGTAATACTGTCAACCCGGAACCACAGTTCAGTTCATCAAAACAAAAACAAAAAATGACAAATACAGTTTTCTAACCGACCATTTCATTTTTCATTGTCGTGTACTAGACGAAGGTCTAAACCCCTGGGTTCCTTAAGTTTCACTTTTTACGTTTAATCGGCTAGAAAGAATTATCAGAAGAACCAATGATGGACCCCGCTCTTACTAGACATACCTGCTGGCTCACAACCATTACAACTATTTAGTCTACTTGTACTTTGCTATTTATTTGATGCTGTTTTTAATTTGATTGCATTCGAAAATTCATAAACTCTGACCAATCTGTTACGATATTGTTTTTGCATGACTAAAAGAATAAGTTTCTTTCTTCCAAATTATCCTTATGGATAACATAAAAGTAAAAAGATTTATTAATTTTCCATCTAATTTACATACGTATTTGTGGTGTGTACAGACACTATGTAAGTTAGATGGCAATGCTGAAAAAATGAATCACTAAATGTTCACAGAAACATTAAAATATATTAGAGAGTGGTTGAATCAACATAGAGTAAGATGGAGCGAGAGAATTACATAGATAACTTAGTAAGAGATAAATGACTTGTTCAATTAATTACAAATTACGGCTAATTAAAACAATTGAACCATAATGTTTTTCAAACATAACTCAATCTCATAACTAAGGTACATTTAAGCATGTATTTTGTGTGATCAAAGTATATAGGAAAAAGCAACAAACGTTCATTGACTCAGCTTTAGATAGATAAAACTCTGATAATCTTGCTTGATTGTTTCCACATTAAATGTTTTCACTGGTGGGAGGAAGGACAAATAGATGAGTTGATAAAAGAAGGGAATAGAGAGGGAAGGATTGGAATAGACATATCACCAATGGTATCAGCAGCAGTATCAGAGAATGACATGAATAAATGACTTAAACAATTGTGCAACCCGTAAACGGTCGGCTGTCGTGTTAGTCATCATGGAAACAAGAGTTTTGATTGGATGACATAAATATAGTTTCATTCAGCAACAGCGTTTGAAACAGTCAAACAATGTGTTTATTTTTTGTCATAGCTGACATCTCAAAAGTTATTTGTAGAAATCTCACTGATTTCTATTAGATTAAAAGCAGAGGGTAACTTTATTCTCGCATACTGTAGATATACTTCTAAAATATTTACCTATTCATCTTCAAAATCGGTCCAGGGCACTAAATGTATACACTAATCTACAATGTACCAACGATGACCAAACGAGTTTGCCATCTAATTTACATATTGGAAGTTTTTCTGCATCTCTAGCTGCCCCTTAAAACAGCTAATGACACTTTCCTAACATGTTAGACAATGAAATTAATATCTATAAGCTTAGTGAGTGAGATATCTAGCTGACAACATCAAGATTCCTAATTACTTGCCTCCACACGAAAGCAGAGTTAGACACAAGGTCGGGTTTTAATGTGGGGAAAATCCAGCTACTCCAAAAGAGGCACTCTGGATTGAAACAAAATAAAAATTGCTTCAGTCTAGAAGGATTTCTCCTTCACTGACCAAGGACAGAAAAGATGAAGTGTAGTATCAGAACAGATAGCCAAAAAGGCAAAGTTATTTACCTCAGGAGGTTAGACACAAGGTCAAAGTATTTTTATTTACCTCTTCTCCAGGAGGTTAAACACAAGGTCAGGTGTGGTTAGCTAGCACACTAGGATTAGCACATTCTGGCCTACAAAAATGCCTGAGCAGCCCCGTCGGCATTCCCGGTAGGGGAGTCTCAGGCGATTAGCAATAAACTAAGCCCTTATCGAAGAGAAAGTAAAGCCTGGGAGGGTGGACCTCCTAGAACTGTACAGGTGGTGGAATCAAGGCCCAAAAACCAAGATGGAACCGGTCTACAGAGTGTAGAATCCATCGAAACAGATACTACATTCTGATCTTAGCCAAAAACGCCAAGAATGTTAAAGTATACTCTCCTAAATATGATGCTATCCCACACTCTAACCTGGGCAACACTGGGTACCCTGCTAGTATATATATATATATATATATATATATATATATATATATATATATATAAGAACTAAAATATTCTACAAAAAAAATTCTGACACCCAACAACACGTCTAACCTGAAATCCCTTATAAACAAGATAGAAGAGGTATGAGATTGAAATACGAAACTGCTACCTATATGGAAGACACGAACTCCACAAATTATTATGGCCTTAAATCTAGTAAGTACTCCAAGAAAGTCGACGAAATGGATGCTTTTGAAAGAGACTTGCTTGATATAATCCCTAAGATCCGATTCACACAACAAAATAACTCCTTTCAAAGAAACCTATCTTCTGACCTAAAAAACCTTAAATCTAATGACCACATATTAAAACCAGAAACCTTTATAAAGTTAAAAATGATAAATATAAACAACTAGCAATAGACAACATCACCAAAAGATATCAATTAGCATCCAACCACACACACAACAATGAATCAATGAAGAAGCAATGAACTTGGCAGCTAGACTTAAAATTGACTACAAAACCAACCAATTGACCCCCAAAGAGGGCTTCTTTACCTTACCACAAACCCAATTTTAAACTCAGCCAAAATCGAAATGGGGTTAGTGAGTAAACACATAGTTAGAAATATAAATGAATATATTAAAAAACACACAATTTCCAAGCAACCATCGATTGGTTCAAAATCATTCCCAATAAAAAACAATGCCAATTCACACAATTTGATATCACAGACTTCTACCCCTCCATCAACAGGGAAGTTCTCAACAAAGCCCTATCTTTCACCAAAACCTTTGTAGAAATAAACGATCTAGAAATACACACCACCCTCCATGTGAGAAACTCCCTCGTTTTCTTCAACAATCAAACATTGGTTAAAAAATCCAAACCTGAGGACCCATTTGATGCACCCATGGGAGCCTACGACAGTGCGAATATATGCGACCTTATTGGACTCTTAATCCTGCACTCTCTACAAACTAGATTCTCCAACCAAGAGTTTGGCCCCTTACCGAGACGACAGTCTATGCCTATCCCGCAACAATAACGGATAAGAACTCGACAAGTTCAGAAAGCAATTAACTGCATTCCTCAAAGAGCTCGGATTTAATACGATTCTGAAATATGTAACATAAAGTTTTCAAATAAATTATTTGTATCAACTCTCACTCTTCTGTGATCGAGCACTTTATTGTTTTCTTTTCAATATAACTTGACACACTATGTGTGTGTATATATATATATATATATATATATATATATATATATATATATATATATAAGGTTAATACAACAAAAGATATAAGAGGCAACTAATATCTTTAATTAGTGAACATCCGAATACAACTGAAGCTCAATATACTGGATAGAGCATTAATAGCACTAGATAGAGTGGACGAATAAAATAAGGTGCGAATCAAATTTTATTAGAATTCAAAGTTCAGGCAAAGTATCTCAACGTCCTTAACTCATGAGTTTTCAAAGAAAATCTTCTCCTCAGCGGACCATTACCGCAGGTAATAAAATTAAACTTTGAAGATATATAAAAAAATATATAAAATACATAAAAGTATATAAAACATCAAATATATCGGCCCAAAACATACTTTTTTGTTAAACTTATACAGTTCATCCAAGTCATAAAGTTTAAAACAGCTTCTTTCTTGTCAAAGAGGTTGATTAAAAAACAATCCAGATGGAGAATGGTATTCCAAAAACGAAAAATTTCATCCAGGCGGGAGATTTGTTTGCTATCGATGCAGTAGATGACAGTGAAAAGTGTATCCAAGGTGTATGCAAATTAATAAAACGATAGAAAAAAACAAATCATATGAAAAGTTCAGAAAACTCACTTGGTGTTCAATATTATAATGTCCAATTAAGGGTTCTTATGAGCTGATAGGAGTTAATTTTATTCGAATTGATCTTAGCGGTGCTTGCATCTAACCAGGAAGTTATGGTTTGCACAACTCCTAACATGTTACACAATGAAATTAAGGAGGAGCCGGGTTTTTTTTGGATTCGTCGCGCTGTCTACAGGGTTTGCGGGAGCTTGTGTCGTAGAGGATTACCTTTGAATATTATTTTTCACTGGAGTAACTTTATCGGACCCGGAAGAAAAAAATGGCCGAAAACATCAGGTCAGCTTAATTTTATTCGAATTGGCTTTAGCGGCACTTGCATCTAACCAGGAAGTTATGGTTTGTGCAACTCCTATCAGCTCATAAGAACCCTTAATTGGACATTATAATATTTTATTACCTGCAGTTCTGTCATTGCGGTAATGGTCCTCTGAAAAGAAGATTTTCTTTGAAAACTCATGCGTTTAGGACTTTAAAGTACTTTGCTTGAACTTTGAATTCTAATAAAATTTGATTTGCACCTTATTTTATTCGTTCACTTTATCTAGTGTTATATATATATATATATATATATATATATATATATATATATATATATATATATATATATATTCTTATAAGATAAAGTTTGTTTGTTTGGGTATTATAAAAATCGATATATTAACTATTATAAAATTAAAATGAAGTTCAGTAGGGATTACATTTTTCAAAAGATTTCACGATGCCATGCAAATTTTCCTCCACTTTATTTTGGGGTCACTGGAGTTCAATTAATGATTCCAATTATCACTTACAAGTGATGCAATTAAAAACGAAGACCTATACAAAGATCAGCAAAGACAATGTCTGTAATTTTAGAAATTAAGATAAAAAAATAAGATATCCTGTCTGCTTGATTAGAAAAAAGGTGCCAATTTTCGTGAACCACTTAAATAATCGGTAAATCGCCTTTGATTGGCTGTTTCGCAACATCCAATCAGGTGCGAGGTTTACACTCGTTCATAATTAATAAAAGCAAGTGTTTTTAGCGTTTCATAAAATAGAGAGAGTATCAGACTGATAATCTGTGATATTTTTTTTGTTGGTGAGGAGAGTATGATGTTGAATGACCCCAAACTCCCTGATGACCCAAGCAAATACATCACTGATGATGTTCACATTAGGAGCGGATATTAGAAGTAATTTTGTGTCAAATTTTTGTTTGAGGTATCTATTTTCGTGTCTAGAGGAAATTTTGAAAATTCATTTTGTTGATTATTCGTGGATGACACAAAAAGAGAGAAATGATTGGATAAATCGTTTGCATTTATTTGAATGGAATTATTTTTTTTAATTCTTCATTGATTTCTTCTTGATATTAGTTTCAGAAAAAGGTCGTGAAATATAAATAATATAAAATAAATAATATTACGAACCCACTTACAAAAATATACACAGAAAACCTTAATGTCAATGAAAATAAATAAACAATATAATTTTTACATTGTTTCATTTATTTGAATAGAGCTTCAAAAACAGGGGGAAAATAAATGTACTCTTCTTTCTATTTAAGAGTCAGATATGTCTGGGGGAGGTGCAGGTCAGAGCACTCCTCCATGCCTTAACAGAGTAAAATATAATGTTAGATCATCTCCTCTACTTATTATAATGCTTTTCTTACAGAAGAGACATTGCTAGTCTTTTTCTACTTCATCGTTGTTTCCATGGAAGTGTGATACTATCATTTGGGCGTGATGTGTAACTTGGTGTATCCGCGCCATAAGGACGTTTCTGGAAGGGCTCTTATTATCCTGGTATAGCACTACACTAGCTTCCAGGTTTACATTAATTCTCTCCAGAGAATTAATTATCTTGTCTGGGACCATCAGCTGATAATTGAGTGAACAGCCTTTTTTTTTTAATAAAATATATAATTTATTTATATCGGTTTCTGAAAAACATTTAAAAGCTCGAGAGTTGACTTGCATGCTACCGTTTTCATGTGAAGAAAAACACTCAGCTGTGTTCTGCCATCTCTCTCTATCGCAGTCGATAGTGGGGAGAGGGGGGGGGGTAAAAACCTTCAGCAAGAAGAAAGAGAGAAAACAAGAATACATATCAAAAAGAAAGAGAGGGAAAGAAAGAAAGATAGCAGTCCCTACTAGTATTCTCAGTTCAACAAGTCCTAGGCGACACTTAACAGTTGATTTAACCTTTTACCCGGCATCCGTCAACCTAAGTTGTTGATATTTAGGCTGTCATCCCAATAGCACCCAGTGACCCACAACATTATAACAATTTCGAGTGGAGGTAGGCTTGCCCAATGTTTCAATGCAACAATATAATTGTCTCAATTTGTTTACCTCCCCACAAGGCAAGAAAGTCATGTACAAGGCTTTCAATGTGGGGAATTCCAGCTCCAACAAAAAGGTCACTCATCCTTGTACCAAAGACGGTGCTCGACTAAGCTTTAATCTCTGGTTCCTCCTTGTAAGATATTTACAGCAAGAACGTGACTTTCTACCCCAATCGAATAGAACTTTCCTTTTTTCCTCCATGTGCCTAGCGTCAGGTGGAATTTGATAAACAGAGTTTCTTTCCAAAGGCTTCCCGTCTCTAGAACACAGTATCACAGGACTGTTTCCCTGCAGAATACAACCTGGTCGTTTTCAAATCCAATGTCAACAGATATTTGTCATAAAACGTCCTCATAAGAAAACAAACTTTGTTTATTCAATACATCGTTTTCGGTCCTCTCATAATATTCTTCATCAATCTACTGACAATCCATCCTATCCTTGAGTATCTTTTGACCTTGATAAGTGGCGGCTTACTAGTAAACAAAACGGTACTATTTTATAGATGGTAGTGGTTATGGTACTTATTCATACTAGCGGAAATTCCACGGTTGTCTTCACCATCTATTTGCATCATTTACTCTTTACAGTTTCAAATATAGTAAATTGGTTTATTCTTACTAAAAATATTTCCTTTGAAATAATAAATGCATCTCATAAAATATGTCCTCAAATACCTGATGCCACTAACATATTTTGTTTTGGGTCAGATATAGTTGCTTTCGTTCGAGCTGTCTCGTCTTTAAAAAAGTTGAGAATAGTGATGACGTACATACAAACAAGAAATGCCTAAACGTATTATTATTATTATATCGATAAAAATAAGTAATCTCTAAACGTCCTGAAGACAGCAACAACAGATTGATTACTTATCAGGTGATAGTGATTTATTATTTACTTTTTCTCATTTTTTTTTAAATAACGGAAATTGGTGATAACGTACGTACGAACATGAAGATGCCTTAGTGTATTATTATATAGATCAGGCATATGAAATACTTACTGGGAGGGGCTCTAAAATGTTTACAAGTGTTTTCCTTTGCCATACTATCAATTAAGCGCCACATTTTCAGATTACAATTTTTTTAACAACTGTTTAATATTTAAATGCAAGAATCCATTTAATGTAAATGAGTCTCGCCTTGGACATTTTCATTTGCACTTCATGTTATAGTGGCATATTTTTAAAAGTGATTTTGTAGAAAGGTAAGGGTTTAACATGACCCTCCTTCCACTTCAATTTTTAATAAAAATTTAGGAAATGGTGGGAGTCTATGTTGGAAAATTCATACAAGAAAGCATCTTGCAATATGGCGTGTTTGCTTTTAATATTCGTTTTGATTCCACTTTGATTTAATTTTGATTGACGTGGCTTTATGAATGCATCTTCATCGCCACTATTCGTTGAAACGCCTTGAACCTGCTCTCAGCCTGCCAGCATCTAAATATTTTGTTTTGGGTCAGATATAGTTGCTTCATTAAATACTAAACATTCGAGCAATCTCATCTTTAAAAAAGCTGAGAATAGTGATAACGTACGTACGAATAAGAAATGCCTAAGCGTATTATTATATTGATAAAAATAGGTAACTTCCTAATATTTTCATATTGGTTTTAAAAAAGCACATTTTATTAATTATTATTTGTTGTTATTTATTGAACAAATATTTACATAAAATAATTTTAATTAACTTTTTTCAAGTAAATTTGTAACCTAGTATATTTCAAAATATGCACAAAGACATTCTTAACGGGATTCCAAGTTTACAAAAGTAATACAACAGACTCGCCTCTCACCTTTTGTTGTTTATTTACATACAAATCCGGATTTACTTTCTATTTGTATGTGTTTTATTCAGTCTTCTTTTCTTTCATTAAAATGTGTATGTTTAGGGAGCAATACATTTTTCATGGAAAATAAGTGAAAGTGTAAAAAACGATTTCTGTCTATTTGTTTAATTCACGATGAAAACGAAACAACGACAATCTAAATTTGTTATTAGTGATTTTTTTTGATTTTTTTGTGATACAGCGTGACCCAAATTAAATGCCACCCATGAAATCGTTAATAGCATTCCCAATTCTTTTTGCAATTTAACTATATTTAGCACAAATAACCATCAGTCGATATCTGACTTGTCCACTGAGTTTCAGTCATGAATGTCCAACAGTCTTTTTTTTATTGCTGTTTAATTATAAGAAAACCTTGCAATTTATATGCATCAAATGTGAACGTCTGTGTTGCAAGTGTGCTCAATATAACTGATTTAGGCTGTGATGGCGTTCAGTTCAAAATTAGTCTGGGGATTGTTTTGGTAGACATTATCTTTGAGATAACTGCACAGATACACATCTGGGAGAGGGAAGGTTTAAGGTTCGGTGAATGGGAAGTCTATTCAGGATCACACCTCCTACTGATTAGACGATCAGCGTAGTATCCCCGGATATCATTGAAGAACGATAAAACAAAGACTGTTGGACATTCATGACTGAAACTTGGTGGAAAAGTCAGACATAGACTAAAATTTATATGTACCAAATATGGTTGAATTGCAGAAAAGATTGTAAATTTTATTAACGATTCTATGGGTGACATTTTTGGGGGTTAACCCTGTATATCGAACTTATAGTTAGTCTAAAAGTTGCCCGAAGGAGTGGTTATTTTTTGTTAATATATTATAAAAAGGGGCAGCTGTCCGTGTCTGTATTGTGGGGCGGGTGGGCAAAACTTAGAAACTACCAATGATATATGTACAAAGAATATATGACACGGTCTGAGCTCTTAATTACGTTTTATAATATTATAAAAAGGGCAGCTGTCTGTGTTTTGTAGTCGAGGTCGACTTAGAAACTACTAAAGATAAAAGATATACAACAAAGCATATATATTACGTAAAAGCACAATCTCTGTCTATGTATCAATCTAGTTCCTGTTTACATTAGTTTTAAATTTCTGCATGTCAGTACGGTCAGGAAAACAGGAAGCAGGGAGGGAGTTCCAGAGTCCAGCAGCACAAGGAAAGAAGTTTTTGGAGTAGAAAGCTCTTCGGCATCTGGGGACCTCCACAGTGAATGAATGGGATTTGGCAGATTGTCGGGCTGGTCTAGTGAATTTACGTTGTGGGGGCACCAGAGCAGCAAGTTCATCAGAGCATAATCCATTGAAGTACTTGTAAAACAGGCACAACCATGCAACATTGCGGCAATGGGACAGGGGCTGGAGATTGGTGGATAGTGAAGGACCTATTAAGTGGCGACTCTTTTTTGGATCTTGTCTAAGAGCGAGAGAGTAGTGGATGATGCACCAGCCCAGATGTGGCAACAATACTCCATGCATGGGCGGATGGTGGCTTTGTAGAGATATAGGATAATATCAGGTGTGAGAAGTTTACTAGCACGGTAGAGGGAGCCCACCTTCTTTGCAGCTGCCCTGGCAATGTCTTCAATGTATTTATTCCAATTCATGTTATCTGTGAAAGTTAGGCCGAGGAGTTTGAATGATGAACTCTCAGGTAGGGTGTTATTTGCCATGACAATCGGTGGATGGAGAGGCTTCTTGTAGTTATTGAAGGAAAGGAGCTTTGTCTTTGCGGCATTAAAAGTTAACATCCATTTTTTACACCATTCCACTACAGACTGTAGGTCATTTTCTAAGAATTCAGCCATTGCCTCAGATATGTGCGCATCGATTTTGCCCACATGACGAGAATAGAGCATGGTGTCATCAGCAAATATTCCTATCTCAGTCTCAATTACATCAGGGAGATCATTTATGAAAATCAGGAACAGTAGAGGTCCAAGGATGGATCCTTGAGGCACACCAGCATTTATGTCATGTTTCCTAGATGGACGGCCATTGAGGACAACCTGGATCTTTTTTTTGTTAGTAAGGATGTAATTATATTAAATATTTGTCCAGTAATACCATAGGCCTTGGATATATCAAGTGTTACCGCCCTAGCTTAACCTGCCTTGTCCAGTGTATGATATATGCATTCAGAGATGACCGTTAGGATAGCTGCGGTAGATCGTGCTTGTCTAAATCCGTATTGATGATCAGAAAGAAGTTTAGCATTAACTAGGTGCCGGACTATCGCTAGATTGATTAAGGATTCAAAGAGTTTAGCAAAGATCGGGAGTAGACTGATTGGGCGGTAGTTTGGAGGATCAGTTCGATCTCCAGAATTCTTGAAGACTGGTACCACAGAGGCAATTTTCCAACTATCATGGAAACTAGATTCAGCAAGGAATTTGTTGTATAGTTTGGAGAGGACAGGGGCCAGCTCAGCAGAGCATTTATTTATTACTATTACTGGTATAAGATCAGGCCCACAGACTTTGGAGGTGTCAAGGTTTTTTATGATGTCTCTGACCTAAGATGGGGTGATGACCAGGTTATCAAGTGTGGCTTCAGTCTGCAATGGGAATTTAGGGAAGGGGTGGTTTGCGTAGTCCAAAGTGGAGTTTAAAGCGAAATGCTGAGCAAGTAGTTCAGCCTTATCAGTTGCCATGCAAATGACATCGTTGTGGTTTGATAGCGGGGAATTGTTGATTGTCCATTGTTCACCACACTATTGTAGATTTTCCAGAAATCGCGAGTACCTAGTTTCTGTGACATAATGCGTTTTTTGGTTATTTCTGTATGCCTTCTCTTTGCTTCACCTATCACTACTTTACAATTATTTCTTGACTCTATAAATTTCTGTCTATTCGCAGTTGACTTATGGCAGTCGAATTTTCGGAATGCTTGCTGCCTCTCAGCAATGGCAGCTGCACATTCCGAAATGAACCATTGAGGAGAGTGGGGTTTGCTGAAGACTTTTCGCATGGAGACATAAGTTTCAATGCCTGCTTTGACCCATTCGGTTAGCTCATTTACACACTGATAAGCAGGGAGTGAGATATGATCACCGAGGGATTCAAAATCAGCCTGCCCATAGTTTCTTGTCGTTTTGAGCAACGGCTCTTCAGCTTTTGGGTGAGTTTTTAATGTGATAAGTATCATTACCACAACGTAATCAGAGATTCCAAGCAGACTATGGGCATTCGCCACACAAGCCTTGGGTAGTGAGGTCAAGAACAGGTCGAGAAGTGAAGCTTGCTGGTTCGCACGATCAGGAAGGTGGGTCGGAAAAGTGACAGTCTGTGAGAGGTCGTGAACTGAGGAGAAATGCAACGTAGAGTTACCAGCTGGATCAGTAACGCTGGAAAATCCCAACCAGTCACGCTGGTGTGCATTTAAATCCCTAAATACATGTATCTGGGCATTCGAGTTGAGTGAGAGTAGATAAGCAGTGTACAGTCCTGGGTCGAAGGAGAACGATATAAGAAATATAAGTAACTAACTCTGTGATGTAAGGTCAATCTAAAGCACATGTAGACTTGGTCATCTCATTCTAACCTATGTTCTCTAGTCAAGGGGGGGGGGGTTCCGAACATAAACTCCTAGCCCGTACATATGTTTGTCAGATTCTTTACGGTAGAGTGGAAGGTAATCAGTCATGTTAAAGTGGTGAGAGGAGATTGAAGATTGAAGGTTTGTTTCACTTAGTGCTGGGATATCCGGGGAGTTTGCCAGGAGAAAAGTTTCTACGTCATTAATGTTGGTTCTTAGTCCACGGATATTTGTGAATGCGAGCATCAAGGGCGGAGGTGAAGATATTTTTTGTTGGGTGTCTGGTTTAGGTTTGTTTTTATAATTTTGTAAATTCATGCTTATTTTGCGATAGAGTAGGGAGGCCAAAGTGGCTGGTTGACTGGTGCTAATAAGCTCGCACAACCAGTCCATTAGTCGTGACTTTGCCCGTGGGGGTTGTGGCTTCGGGAAATCTCACCGGGGATAACTGTAGGGTCTCTTTCCATGCATGACATGGTACGTACATTTACCTACTATATTATGCAACTTTTGATGGAGCAGCGGTTCTTAGTGCTACCTAAGAGTTAGGGCTCCTAACTACCAGTCGGAAACAGCAGCCAGACAAGCTGTCTAACCTGTACCGTCAACCTGTCAGAACAAGAGCGACCCAGACTAGTCATGTAGGACTTAGTGATGAGAAACCTTTCTCCAAGTTGCCCAGATGGAGAGAAAGAGAGACGGCGTTCATTGCCCTAGTCAGGAAACAAGACCAAGCACTAGGTGTCTTTAGAGGCGTCCCAGTGCTTGTACCTCTACGCCTGGCTAATAGACAGAGAAGGGGTGTGAAGGCCGGGCGATAGACAGAGCCCATCTACTCCTTAAGCAATTATAGGTTTGCAAACCGGATACTTTGTTCGAGATTCCAACTCTAGGAAGTTTGTCGATCAAGACTAAGGAGGCTTCCCTCTCCAACAGTTTTCTGCCAAGATGTAAGTGGTTAGTAGCAAGGTTTTATTATCCGAGTTTTCCTTCTCTTAGATAGATGACCTGACAAGGTCTACGGGTCCAACACTCCGAGAGAGGATAGCCTGCATCCATGTGCTAGTCAGGTATTTCCGAGCCCCTGCAGGTAAAAAAAATGTTTTTCCATCCACATATGCACACACGCACACACATATATATATATATATATATATATATATATATATATATATATATATATATATGCATATGTATATATAAAAATAAGTTCACTGTACACTTAACGGAGGGAACAGAACTTGCAAGATATGTTTCCCTCTCACAAGTTAGTACAGGTAAAAGATAGACAGCCAGTAGGGTAACAACTGAGAAAAACTAGTTAACTATTATACAATAAAAGCTATGGAGAAAATAGGGTAAATTGAAACTCAAAATTAAATTAAAAAAGCACAAGGTAAATACAAGTAAATTTGGTAACATGATTTGAATTAGTAAGATTTAAGACAGAGACAGTTCAGAAATAAAAAAATTAAGAACTTAGCATTAAATTTCACCGTCCATTTTTCAGATATTTCCAGGGTGTTGATATGTAATCGTACAAAAATAGAATCTCATTTTTTTCATTGTTTCAATTACAGCATGGGGGGGGGGGGGCAAAGTTTAAAAAAGTCTTTTAAACAAATTTTATTATGTTTATTTATTTTCCTCTACATGTACGTTGTGCACTACAACCTCATGTTTCTCAAAATAAAGAATTTCTTTTATGGAAATAGCTCCAGACAAGGCATGAAGCCACCCTATGTAAGGAGCTAAACAAAAAAATACTACTACAAAGTCAAAAACTAACCAACGACAAGTGTGAGATGAATAGATTCCAACCCAGAAAACAGCAACTCCTCCCCACTTGTCAGAAACATCGCTCATGGAATGTAAAGATCAAAGGACAAAATAAAGAAAGCGAGAGCTACGAGGCTGCCGAAATTAAACCGAAGGTCCACCTTCTACTCTCCTTATATATAGAGGATAATTGCGGTTCATCATCATAATATTCTATTTAACGTCTATTTTACATGCCAGCATGTGTTGGGTGGATTTAAGAAATTGACTTTCTCTGCTCAGGTCTTTATTTATCCCTCTTTCTCTCAAGTCCATTTTATCACTTCCTCCCATGTTTTCTTGTGCCTTCCCCTGTGAAACAGATCTGCTACCTTAACTGTTTTACATTTACTAAACCAAGAATTCTCATCCATGCTTTCAATGTGGCCATACCAATAACATTTTCTGTTCGACGCACATCTTCCTCTGAAGTCATCAGAACTAAAACTGTCTTTTAAGACTCACATTACACATCGTATCATTATCATATCATTTCTCTCCATGCAACACATGTCCTCAACCTTCACTGGCCAGGTTTTACTTCTATACATCACACTATGTACACATGTCATAATAGACTCTTCCCTTGGTCAAAAGTGATAACGCTCTGCTGGTTAGTAATGGCATAAGTTCTCTGAACTTACTCCATCAACTCCTAACTCTTGCAATCAGACTAGCACCTTCTCCATCCTCTACTCCAATGGTATCACTAAGGTAACAAAACTTTGACAACCTTAATAGCTTTGCTACCTAAATATGCTTTGTCCACATCAAAGTTCTCATCCATTTCAATTGTCTTACACTTCTTGCATATAAACTGGTTATCCTCTCTCAACCTACCAGTAATTCTATTGCACTTCTTGTGTACCCAATGCTTAGAAGTACCACAAAAGATTGAATTGTACCCAACTCCTTTTCCACAAAATGAGCTAGGGAACTTTCTTCTTTTGGGGGGATTTTCAACACTACAACCACTGATCACCATTTTGGTCTTGGTTACATTTACTTTCAGATCTTTAACTTAACAAGTAAACCTTCAATGATTTCACAGGCAAGCACTAAATCATCAACATACAGCATCACTTCCAGACAACCCGTATGAAACTCCCTGAACAACGCTTCTAAGACACAAATCAAGAGCAACAGAATCAGTACAGAACTCCAATATACTCCTAGTCCTACTTTAACATTGAAGCTGTCACCAAATGTCCTGTTAATTCTAACACGACTTTGAGTATTTCTGTACATTGCTTGAACAACCTTCAACAAGCACTCATTTGCCCCTAATTTACACAAAGCCCAACCTTTCTTGGCACTCTGTCAAAAGCCTTTTCTAGATCCACAAAAGCAAAATACAGATTGTTCATCTTATAAAGGTACTCTCTTGCATTTAAGGAGAATAGAAAGTGTACCTTAGGTTTACCTTCGGCAGCCTCGCAACTCTTGCCTCCCCTACACCGTTCCTCAGTCCTCACACTCCAGGGAGAAGAAGTGCTGTTCACTGGGTCGGAATCCATCCATCTAACACCCATCGTTGGCCAATTCTTGACCTTGAAGTAGTATTTTGTTTAGCTCCTTACATCAAACAGCCTCACGCCTTATCTGGAGTGATCTCTATAAAAAAAGAAAACAAAAATTTGTCTCAGGATCACTATGGCACCAGTGGAACTTTGCCCAGGATAAAACCAAACTGCATTTCATCTATGCTTATCTGATTTCTTATTTATTAATTATTCTCTCAATCACTTTCAGAACCCATCAACTCTAAGCCTCTGTAATTACCTTTGTCAAGTGCTTCTCCTATACCCTTGTAACAATTCACAATTGCACTATGTTCTCAGTCTTTCGGGATAATCTCTTTTTTTATGATCGGATTTATCAAGTGCATGATCATCTCACAGCTTCCAAGACAATTTCTTTGTCAATTCTTATAGATGCTTCTGCAACTTCTAGTTGTCGGCTGCAATTCGATTTTGGCGGCGGCGTTTGTTTTTGCAGGGAGATGTGTGTAGGGGGGGGGGGGTCTTCTCACATACAACGCCTGACATTTTCAAATGGTTGCCCATCCGATACTGGCCAGGCACAACGTCGCTTAACTTTGGTGATCTAACGAAAACCGACGTGTCCACATGAAACGGAATTGTTACCAAGTCCTCTCCCCCTGTATATAAAAAAAACTGAACAAGTAATTAAAATTGTTTTTATTCATAATCTGATTAATGAGAGAGCGGTCCTATACGACCGGCGTTTATTAAAAGGCGTTGCCCGGGAGTCTTTATATTTTCCCATAACCCACTTGCCCCGTCTTTTCTCTTAGTGTTAATTGCTCTTAAGATAATATTTACATATTTTAAAAGATAATTTAAATGTAAGAATGTGTTATTTAAAAGAAATCAGATTTGCAATTAAAAAAAAATCAATCGGGTGTCGTTAAATCGTATAAATAGTTTCGAATTTTTGTTACCAACTTATTATTTTTATAAGAGTTTGAAAAAACTAAATTGTTACAAAATTGTAACTCAGAGAAAATGCATTCTGGTAGATTTAATTTAATTTAATTTTTTTTTTGTTAATAGGACGTTAAAAATCGTTTTTACGGTACTTATCGAGATTACAACCCATTTTAGCTTGGCTCCTAATTTGGATAAGTACCGTTTTCAATTTACGCTCCTGCATTTTTTAATTATTTCAATAAAATGTCGGTTAAAAAAGATTAATTCAATCTGCAAGTTACGTAATCGTGAGAAAAACAACACATGCACACGTGAAGCTATCTTTCATTTCATTAAAGAGATCCGAAAATTTTCGGCAGTAAATATCCTCGCTTCTTTGGTTGGCTGAAAGAAACTGCTTTTGTCCAATCTAGAGTCGATACATAAAAACAACATTTACTGCCACTGCTACTTTTAACACATCTACATGATTCGAACCATCTGTTTCTCTCTATATATATCTTGTATTTATTTCTCTTTCCCTTCCTCATATTTTTCTACAAAATTAAATTAAACTTGTTATTTTTAATCATAAATTAAAACTTTGAATTGATTTCTTCTCATGATTTATGACTTTGAATTGTTTCCTTCCAATGAATTAGAGCTTGGAATTGGATCCTTTCTATGAATTACAACTTTGAATCAGATTCCTTCCTATGAATTATGACTTGAAATTGATCTTTTCCTATGATTTATAACTTTGAATGGATTTCTTATGATTTATGAATTGGAATTGATTCCTTCCTATGAATTATGACTTGAAATTGATCTTTTCCTATGATTTATAATTTTGAATGGATTTCTTATGATTTATGAATTGGAATTGATTCCTTCCTATGAATTATGACTTGAAATTGATCTTTTCCTATGATTTATAATTTTGAATGGATTTCTTATGATTTATGAATTGGAATTGATTCCTTCCTATGAATTATGACTTGAAATTGATCTTTTCCTATGATTTATAACTTTGAATGGATTTCTTATGATTTATGAATTGGAATTGATTCCTTCCTATGAATTACAACTTAAAATTGATTCCTTCCTATAAATTGCAACTTAGAATTGATTCCTTCCTATGATTTACAACTTGGAATTGATTCCTTACTGAATGATAGGAAGGAATCAATTCCAAGTTATAAATCATAAGAAATCAATTCAAAGTCATAAATCATAGGAAAAGATAAATTTCAAGTTATAAATCATAATGACTTAAAATTGATTCATTCCTATGATTTATAACTTGGAATTGATACCTTCCTATCATTTAGTAATTTGAATTGATTCCCCCCCCCCATTCCTATTCTTTATAACTTGAAATTTGTATTTTACTATGATTTGAAACTTTGAATTAATCTCTTCGTTTCGATTTAAAACTGTGAATTTCTTTGTTCTGAAAATCAATCTAACTTCATTAATTCTCATTAATTGTAATCTATATTGAATATCGATTAAAACTAAATCCTGACACATTCGTTACTTCATCATCCTAATCGAAACCTTTGACTCAACCATAATTAACATGTCAGAGCCTTTCTGGAAATAAAACTGCGTCTTTTCTCGCATCTTTCTTAGCATCAGCACAGCAAACAAATCCGATGATCTAACATTATTGTCTCTGCTTAATAACCTGGAAAAGCTGATAAGCAGACACTCGTGCACTATGGGACTTTTCTAACCCGAAACAAACTGAAGAGACTTATCGATATAATTTGCGTTGTCGTCTCGGCTAAATATTTACCCCAGTGCAACACTTTCTTGTCTTTATACATTTATCAAACATTATTTGATGTTGCATCTCTCATCTGAAAAGTCATCAATCTAAAATAGATTTCACTTTCAGCAATAATTCCCTTTGTGTCATCCGCACTCGTAAAGTTGAGATAGTATCATCGTACACTTCAAGCTCGATTACAGCCAAACGAAACTTCTATTGATTTCGCGAACCCTGTGACTTTATCTATGATCGCTGTTTAAGTCTGAAATATGAACGTGTGTCAAAAGTATTTTTACAAATATATAGCAGGATGTGTGATTGGTGAAATCAATATCGTCACAGCCAATGAAATTGACAATGCCGTGTTCAAATCTGTGGTCATATTGTGGTCAGTTAAATTAGTGAGACGGTTAGAAAAAGAATTTACCAGACATTCAAAACGATGATCTGTGTCCTTTTTTATGCTTCTATGATATTCAACTGCAAATTTTACATATATATTCCAAATTGCGTTGTTAAGGACCTGTGCACAACGGATATAAGTGCTAAGTAATAATAAGTTCTAAGTGACAGTCTTCTGGAGATTGAAGGTTCAATCCTCAATACGGGCGATACTAAGACGACAATTATGAATTACTTAAGACGTCTACGCAGTCATGGTTTACGGAATGAGAGCAAGCTACCCCGTGGATTAAATAAAGGGTTCTGTTCGAAAATCTCGTACAGATTCCCGAGTTCAACAAGACACACCTGAAGAAGGTCGAAGGTTACATCGGCTAAAATGTTGTGCGAATAATATCCAAGATCAGAACAGTATTTCGAATAATCGAATTAATACACGTTGTAAGTAGTCATGTCGATGGGTAATAGCATAAGCAGTAGTCATGGAGATGTTGTTCTTTTCTTTATGACTGTAATAATAAAAGCAATTAAAAGGAATAACAGTAACACCAGTATTTGCTCTGGGCTGCATCTTATTTTTTGCTTGATTTATTTGGTTTACAGCAAGTACATATAGATGAACGCATCTTCCCGGCTTCCCGGTGGTGAAAGTGCCCCA
The DNA here is from genome assembly GCA_963556195.1 of Sepiola atlantica. Taxonomy (NCBI): domain Eukaryota; kingdom Metazoa; phylum Mollusca; class Cephalopoda; order Sepiida; family Sepiolidae; genus Sepiola; species Sepiola atlantica. The sequence goes on from OY744533.1 coordinate 33,957,286, forward strand.
AGAAAGACCTCCGTTCACTTTGATGTAAAACACCTAAGAGGCAGAATCTATTTTTCCTCTTTGACAAATCGGTTCCTACCATAACGCAACTTCCTGTCGATGTAGTTCTTTCTATTCTACTCTTTCACTTCTAATGGAATTTTCCGACTTCTTCACACTTTACATCATTACATTATTTTTATGCACCCACGTCTAATCTGTCTACAGATCTGCTGTAAACCAAACCAAACATATTTCAAAGTTCATTTGTGGCTTTTTGTACATTTATCTTATAGTTTACCAAAAATATTTTTACAACTACATTAAACAATATAACATTTTTTACATCATTTTGAGAAAATTATTTCATGAACTCTCATAAGAGAAGAATATATTAAATTAGCAGGGCTACCCAACGTCGCCCAGGATTCTAATTTCTCTAATTTAAAATTTTGATAAGTTACCAGTTATCAAGGCCAAAAGCCACTCAGGCATAAGGGTTAATGGGATGGATGAGTTGTTAGTCGAATGATGAAGGATATTATGAAAGGATTGCAAATGATGATACTTTTCCTTGTTTACACATTGAATCTTTTCAATGGTCGTAGGAAGGGCGAACGAGATGAGAAGTAGTGGGAAGAGGGAATAGAGTGAGGAAAGGAATGGCGTAAATAAAGAGCGAATAAGACAAGAAGTGGTGGGGAAAAGGGAATGACAAAAATAATTAAATGAAGCAAATAAAGAAGAAATGTTGGAAAATCTTTTGAGTGAACATGTCTTTGCTGAGATTCGGTCTATTGATTCTGTTACAGTTGATTAAAACATTGATACTATGAGCCTGTCTAACCGTTTACTTTTCTTTCTTTTTATTTATCTATTTATGTAATGTACGATGTACCAACGCTGGCTCAACGTTAATCTACTTCTCTTTGAAACTGATGCCTTTTACATTTTTTTTGTCTATTATTTTTTTTAACTCTACCTAATGATCTCATGATTTTGAATAAATTCTGAATAATCTTTATCTTTCTATCTTTTTAGGTAAGTTATCATCTGAAGACAGTGTTCATTGTTCCAGAAACTGTATTCCTGCAAAGGTTTGGTATTTTACCTGATGCTGATTTTAAAATGTTATTTATCATACCCCATTCATTATTATTATTTGATTGATAGATAAAAACTGAGTTTCTGATTAAAGTATGGGATCAAGTTTTAGTCAGTTATTTACGATTTTAATGAATTCATTTTTCCTTCAATTCTTAAGGGAGGGAGAATTTCGTTATTTTATGGATATAAAAATTTAAAATCCTCCACTATATAATAAAGAGTAATGTGCATTTATTTGCATATATATATATATATATATATATATATATATATATATAAATATATATATATTAATTAAGTTTAAATATATTGATAAAATGAACTTAAAACCAATATTTTTTCAAAAGGTGCTCAATATAAATTAGAGCTTTTGTAAGTAAAATTAAATAAACATTATAAACAGTCTACGCGGATCAACCTGTGTTTCGACGCTTACGTGTAAGTGTGGGTTGATCCATATGTTGATCCGTGTAGACTGTTTCTAATCTTTATTTCATTTTACTGGAGTAAACCTGTGTTTACATTGAGCACTTTTTGATTAATATATATATATATATATATATATATATATATATATAAACATCATCGTCTGTACGTGAAAAACACTTTAATATTAAAATAAATATTTATAGTTAAAAGCTCCTTTAAAGATGTAATAGTCTTAAAAGTAGAGCACTGTTTGAAATTGAAAAGTTTGTTGTCATCTGCGATAAGCTAGTTCCGCTCGAGTGTTGAACACTGTAAACAGCAATGACACTTTCCCAGCCTCCCGGGTAAGTGTATCTTAATTTAAATTACTGTCTGTCTCGATTTCTCGTGGTCGTGAGCGTTTGTCTCGTGATTCTAGCCTGAATCTATGAACGGCGTTCAAGCCCATGTGACCGCTTGCAACCACCACTAATGAAGATAAGAGAGCTTGATACAACATCGTCTGTAGGTAAAAACACTTTAATATTAAAAACTTTCTTGGCCTCATAATTTTGATCAAAGTGTAGTATCTGTTCTGATGGATACAGTATCGTCTTGGTATCGTCTTGGCCTTTGGATCTTGATTCCGCCGGTCTGTGGGTTTGTCCTGTGCAGTTCTAGGAGGTCCACCCTCCCAGGCTTTGCCTCCCCTCTTTGAGGTAGAGAGGTAGAGTAAGTTTATCGCTTACTGCCTGAAGCAGCCCTTCCCGGAATGTCGACAGGGCTGCCCAGGCATTTTTTGTAGGCCAGAGTGCTCATCTTCTCGGGCGCTGGCTTTTCAAATCCCACTTTCCCGACTTTGTGTCACATCTTACCGCTGTGGGAGGAAAATAAATAAACAAAATTAAAAAATTATATTCATCCTGTTTGCCGAATGAATCCATTTTAAGTATTTAGAGGAATTAAGAAAGACTATAATGAGGCGTTTTCTTTCTTTTGTTTTACTTTCTGCTTTCTATACTTATTTATGCGTTTTTCTTTCCTTTACTGTAAACTTTCCAGTTTGAGACGTTTTCTTTCTTTTGTTTCTTCTTTCTTTTTTTTGTTATTTGAACTTCACCGATTAAGACGTTAGTGTAAATATTGGCAAAAGATAATTTTCCCCCGTCATTTTTGACGGAGGGTGTACTTGCGTATTCAAATAATGAGTTGCCAATGACATAGATGTTAATATGAAAATAATAGAATTTTAATATGTAAGTAAACCAATTTTAACACGTAAATAACAGACTTTAATAACAGATAAGGAGAGAATATTTCATTAGTTCCCATCCATAGACTACAGTGTAAACAATAATGGTGGTCTAACCACTTTTGTCCAGAATATGAATATTAGTATTGAACACTGGTGAAGCACAATTTCTTTTGTGTCAGTTTTGATGGAGGGTGTACACTAGTTACTAATAAATGTTAATAGTTCGTTTTGTAAAGTTGTGTAAAGATATATAAGGAATGTAATCGTTCAGATTATTGTTACTGTGAGGCAAATTGTCGCAGATGTGATGACCCTGTACCTGGATCCAGCAGTGAAAGTGGCCCCGAACTTGCCTCATCCTGTCATAAAAGGGTCTGTCTTTGCCTGGCATGTAGTTTGAATATCAAGGAAATGTCGAACTCATAGGTTACTAGTGAGGATCGAACAGAACGACTGGTTATTGCATTGCAATAAGCAAATTCACCTCAATAAGAAAAAGGTGAACCCAGAATTATCTGTATTCTCATTGGTTAAAAAGAATTAAGTGAGATTATTTAATGTGAAATTTGCTGACCGGAGTGTCAAAGAAAGAAGCAGAGCTACTTTTAGACGATATGCATACCAGTCAAGGATCCGTCCTCGACAATCAGTCCAACAGAGACTGGGTCATTTCGGCGGCTTTCTATCCGTCAGGTTGTGGTATTAGTCCTGGGTAGTCCTTGAAGATACACCTTCGCAGGCCTTGCCGTCCTTCTTTGGGAAGAAGATGGTTTATCGCAAACTGCCTGAGGCTTTCCGATCGGCGAATGCCGAGGGGGCTGCTCAGGCAATTTTTAAGAGGCCAGAGTGCCTCAATTCTTAGGTGCTGGCTTATTCTCCCCCACCTTCTGACCTTGTGCCGTATATTACTGCGGTGGAAAGGAAGTAGATACCGTCGAAGAAAGGAGAGAAGTAAGAGAAGATGTCCAGTGATTTGTTAGCTGCATTATTTTTGACTGAGGCAAAAAAGTCGATTATTATTTCTATATTAATCCCATGAAATTGAGCTTTAATCGTCCCATTGAAGTAAATAGTCACCTGATTGAGATTCAAACCTTTTTCAATTGTGTGCACGTCTAATTTTGTCTAATAAAATTAAAATCTTTTAGGCTGCATTATTTGAATTTCAAACTTTTTACAATCTGTATTCTTCATTGGTAAGAGAAATGTAATATCGTTGGCCTAGCAACATGTCATCAAAGGACACCGATATAAGTAATAGGAATCTATAGAGCCATTTTCCTATTGATTCTTTGCCTCCAATTCAATGTTTCTAGGAATTCTTTCACTGGATAGTTTTGTCCAAGTGATGATTAAAGGTCATTTATAACAATTTGATTTATGATCAAAACTTAAATTTCTTTTCCTTCTTCTTAAAGAGTCTTCAGATATTATTTGCCATTTTACTTTTTGCCCAAGAAAGAATTGGTTGGTAGAATCGTTCATAGATACTAGTTTATACCTGCTCCTTGAGCAGTGTTGGTACAGTACCTGGGTATGTCAATTTTCATCGTTAACTAGATTCTACCGCTTTATAGCTAGTATGAAGAAAAATATTTGTGAAATTTCATGGAAAAAAATATGCTAGTTTGTATTTGCATGAGAGAGTAAGTAACTAAGATACACATATTTATGTACTGTTTTTATTGCTAAAACCATTAGAAATGATGTTTTTAAGCAAAAATAATTCGCTTTCAACTAGTGCAGAATAACTTTTATGTCTATTTGTTGTTAATTATAAAAAAGGTCACTTAGTTTATAAAAAAAATTATGCTGTTTTAATTTCTTAAAATTTATAAAACTCATATCCAGTTAAAAAAGTTTTTTTTTTTTTTTTTACTTATGTGAGATTTGAAATCAGGTATTGATATCGTAAAACTATTGCCTTAGTAATGTGTACTCTGATGTTTCTATTTGTACGAACAGATAAACTCCAAAAAACTCCATGACTTTTTAATAGAATATAGATTATACAGAGCAAAATGATATAACAAAATCCAAAAGGAATAACAGAGTGTAGGAATTTATTAAAACTTTTAAAACGATTAATGATTAAGCCTTTTAAGATGAGTATTTAACCAATATTTTAGATAAACATAGTACAGAGCGCCACCCTTCCTCAAGATTCACTCACCCATGAAATCGTAAATAAAATTCACAATTCTTTTCCGCAATCTAACCCTATTGGTACAAATATACATCATTCTATGCTTGACTTGATCTTCGTGGCAATATCAATGCGATGTTTTAAGAACTCTTTAGCTATTTCTTTTAGCCAAGTCTGGTGCAGGATCGTGCAAAAAGGGCGCTCCAGTGTTCCTTGCGCCACACCTTGTCAGATGCAAGCAGATGCATGCGAGTATTGAATTTTAATCTCTTGATTTATATGTCTCTAGATTACTGTTTTATTTGAGAACAGAATTAACATGAGAAATAAATCCCCACCATTTTCGTGTCTAATAAGAAGTTTGTTTTGATGCTTTCAGGAATTGGTGTCTGTAGTAGATGATAGATGTGAAGAGAAAAAATAGTGGAATGAGGGAAGATATATCTTGTATCGGGGAGAGAGTGTGAGATACACTGCTGGAAATAATCGAAACAGATATTTGCTGCAATATGGACAGCTTTTATAGGTGCAATACAGAAAATATATCTGAATTATGGATTACACCGATGTAACATATAAAGGACATGTTGCTGGCAGGATGACAATTGAGAGTTCCTTTTTTGATATCTTGTGGACATCTGATGGAGAAGATGAATGATACTTGGTGGTAGATTATATATTCCAAAGAAGTTTTAGTCATTTATACACGAAGATAAAAAATGCTGTTTAAATCCTAGGGATGCTAACTAAAACTTAGATCTTATTTCAGCCAACTTACGACTGGAAAATTTACAAATACGAAAGAGGTGCAACTGTCTGAGTAGTGAAACATAAATAGGCGTGATATATATATATATATATATATATATATATATATATATATATATATATATATATATATATATATTTATATAAGGAACAGGAGAATAAAGATATGATGCATACCTTTAAAGTAGAACCTATCATGGAAAAGTGATGCTCGATATACGAGATAGCGCAATTATTTAAACAAGTAAAGGATGAGAATAAAAATTATGCAAAATACAATATCTATTAAGTCATCAATTATTCAAGACAAGGGGTTTTAAATAAAATAAATTTTATTATTCCTTCCTTAAGCCATGGCTTTTCAAAGAATGATATCTTATCGTTAGAGGAGAGCAAACAGATAAGTTGGTAAGGGGAAATTACCAAAAGTCAAAATTATAAAAGATATTAAAATAAAGATAATATTAAATGTAAAAAGAAAAGGTTCCTTTCTCAATTCACTAGAGGTCATTTTCTTTTTATTTCCTCTAAAGCAGTGGGACATTCTGATTTTCAATGTTCCGGAAGTGCCTTCCTTAAACGGAAGGCACTTCCGGAACATTTCTTTGATGTTGCATTTTTGATTGAAATAAATAATTAATTGATATTAAATGAATAATGTGTAAGTTACATAGAGGCAAGATTGCAATAATGTTTTTGCAAACCTTGAATAATATTTTAAATTAAAAAAAAAATAGCTAACTACTGCTCACACACCTGCGCACTCAACATTCCCGGAACATCTCTTTGTCTCAATAAAATGTGTGTGTGTGTGTGGGGGGGGGGGGTTAATATTTTACCTTTTTCCTTCACACTGTCAACAGAAAATAAAACTGAGATTCTGTTTTATTTACACCTTAGAAAAATGAATAATAGTTCACATTTTTTTTAAATAGCTAAACATTGCAAGATATCACTGGCCTTTTTGCTAGGATCAAAGTGTTGTCTCTGTTCTGATACTACACTTCATTTGTATTGCACTCGGTCTGTGAAGGAGAGATCCTTTTAGATTAAGGCAATTAAAATTTTTGTTCCAATCCAGAATGCCCTTTTGAAAGAGCTGGGGTTTCCCCACATTAAAAACCGACCTTGTGTCTAACTTTTCCCTCATGGGGAGCCAAATATATAAACACTAACATTACAAAACAACACTTCCCAGAACATCTCTTTGACTTGTTGTTGCATACCTTACTCACTCACTCACTCACTCACTATCCCGGTTTATCGTCTATGTTCCCTTCAACAAGAGGTTCGACGCTGTCTGACTGTCCTTATGCTAAATCTACAGTGATGACGATTGTGGGGATTGACTGTGTCCATTTGCCTAATGTTTTATTTCATGTCTTCCTAGGGCACCGGCTTTCTTTTTGCTGTCCAATTTTGTCTCTGCAAGTGTTTATATACCCTTTGCTTCTTTCAACATGCCCAAACCAGCAAAGACGGTTTGCCCTTATTAGGACATCAAGTTTTGGAATGGCCAATTTCTCAAGTAGAGTGTCTGACCTAATGTTCTGAATCTGCTTCGGCTTTACATTGTATACCCACCTAATCATTACCCTGTCATTTCTCTGGAGTGGAGCAAGTGAGGCCCAACACTCACTGCCATACTATATAATGCTTCTTATGCAGCTATCATATACCTTACACCTGGTAATAATTGGGATGGCTCATGATTTTAGGATTTGGAGAGGTTCTTTGAACTTTTCTCATGCTGTCTTGGCCCCTAATAGTCGAACTTAGTTCGCAGCCACCTCCAGCGCTCAGCATATCTCCTAGGTAGCAAAAGGAGCCTACCACCGCCAGAGTTTCCTCACCTATTTCAACTTTTGTGTAAGGGCCGCCCTCCATTGGGCGTGCAAGTTGTAGACATCTCTTATATCTGAAGTCTGTATCTGGTGTAAGCCTACCATGAACTCTGCTGCACTTTTTGTGCACCCATAGAGTGCAGTAGTTGCACTGTATCGCATTGCTCTTAACCCCCCTTCTACATACCGTGCATGTGTATTGACCAGTCTTTCAAAAGCTGGAGTTCTGGGTTGCTAACCATCACCTTTGTCTTTCCAGTGTTGACCCTCGGACCTTTTTCTTCCACTCCCTTCTTCCATACTTTCAATCTTTCTTTCCAGCTCGTTCATTGTCTCTACCATTATAACCAAGTAATCGACATACAGTACTTTCCATGGGCACCCTGTTGGGAACTTATTGGAGAGATCCTCAAGGGCAACAATGAACAATAAGGGATTGAAAACATTTACACTGAACTCATTGCTGTAGATGCCGTCTACCCGTACCCTGCTTTTGGCGTTATTGTACTAGTCTAATAAGTCACTCGCCCACTCTAAGTTTGCGCATTGTCCACCATAGCACTTCTCGAGGAACTCTGTGAAAAGCCTTTTCTAGGTCATCAAATGCCATGGATTGTTCACTGTCTGCCCCCATGTATTTCCCCTGCATCTTTAATGACTCAACCTGGTACAAATCCGAACTGCATAGCATCCATGTCAACTTGCTGTCTAATTGTGTTGTCTGTTACTCTCTCTATCACTTTCATAGCTTGTTCCAAGAGCTTAAGGCCTCTATAGTGTTTCTTGACAGCGAATCACTTTTGCCTTTGTAGCAGTTCTTCCCAGCTCTCTGGGACAAACTTTTGATGGAGTCTGACATTATCTGGATGCCTATCATTCTGGATGCCTTCAATATTTCAGCTACAATACCAGACGGTCCAGCTGCTTTCCACTTTTTCATCTTTCTTAGAGCCTTTTCAATCATAGGACTGATCTCAATTGGTGAGCCTTAAACTAGTGTTTCCTTTGATAACTCGTCTGGATTCCATTGAAATTTAAATAATGATTTAAATAAATAATGTTCCACCCTATAATAAAACTAAGATGTATATATATATATATATATATATATATATATATATATTAATCATTAGCAGACAGACTGTTTCGCTGTATCGCAGCTCTTCAGTGCGGCTAGACAAGCAACTGCCTTAAGCCGGGATCAAAACTCGACCGTCTAGACCAGTGGTCCTCAACCTTTTTGTTGCCGCGGACCGGTAAGCGTTAGACAATTTTACCGCGGCCCGGGGGTAGATTGTTTACTTGGAACTTACATGTAGCATCGTACCAACAACATAACATGAAAATAAAAGCCTCGAAATAATAATAAATATATCATTAAAAAGTTTACATTAAAAATTTACTTTAAACATTCCTTTCAAAATAAAATACAGGTACACCAGAAAAACGAATATAAAGTGCATGAACATTTTAACATTACTAGAACACCAAGTCAATGAGAACTTTGAGCTTGTTTCTTTGCAATCAGACGGTCCCATCTGGGAGCAATAGGAGACAATGACACCCGAAGTGTGTTGCTTATGTCTAGTTTATTCCGATATTTTGTTTTAGTTGCTGTTACTGCAGAAAACCCCGCTTCACACAGATAAGTTGTCGGAAATGGCAACAAGGCTTTAAGTGCTGTAGTGGCGATCTTAGGGTATTCTGCCAAGACTTTATTCCAGAACACCGGCAGAGTTGTTGTTTCAAACGTACTTTTCAGGTCACCATCATTTGCAATCTCAAGCAGTTGATCTTCTTCTTCCATGGATAAACTAGATTCGTCTGGCTTGTTGACAAATGGGTGTCGAATCCATTCCTTACCAGTTCGTAGGTCTTTTGGCGTTGGAAAATAACGCTCGAACTCTTTTGAAAGCAAGGACAGATGATCGTGCACCAACCGGAAGAATGAAGGCTCAGTATCACCAAAAATACCTGCCAATGTTTGAAACATGTCCAAAATGCCTTTGTTCACGCGTTGTCCCCACAACTCCAGTTTAGCTTTAAATGTGGCTATTTTATCTACTAACTTGAAAATAGTTATCATTTTTCCCTGAAGGGACAGATTGAGCTCATTGAGCAGGTTGAATATATCACACAAATATGCCAGTTTTGCGAGCCAGACTTTGTCACAGAAATGTGCTGCCAGTGGTGACTTCTTTTCTGAAAAAAACCTTTTCAATGGCTCTCGTAATTCAAACACCCTGTTTAGCGCTTTTCCTCGGGATAACCATCTTATTTCTGTGTGCAAGAGAAGGCATCTGTGCTCTGCATCCATCTCCTCACAAAGCTGCTCAAATAGGCGCGAGTTATGGGCATGTGCTTTGATGTGGTTAATAGCTTTAACAACATCATTCAATACACTATTAAATTCCGGTGACATTTTTCGGCTTGCCAACATTTCCCTATGAAGGATACAATGCGTGGATTCACTGTCAGGTGCAACTTCCTTAATCCAAGTAGTTAAACCAGCCAATCGTCCAGTCATGGCAGCAGCTCCGTCTGTGCATATGCCGACACAAAAGGTCCATTTCAGTTGTCCTGACATATAACCATCCAGTGACTTGAACAGTTCTATTCCTGTGGTGCTAGTTGGTAAAGATAATACACATAACAAATCCTCATGCACATCCTCCTGATAAAGATATCGCACATAAACAAGTAGCATTGCTTTCTTGTCAATATCTGTAGATTCGTCAACTTGGAGTGCGTACCACGGTGATGTATTGATCCTTTCCAACAATTGTGCCTCAATGTCTTCAGCTATTTCCTCAATGCGCCTAGTCACAGTGCTAGGCGACAAAGGCACATGTGCTATCTTTTTGACAGCATCCTCTCCTAGCATTTCACGGCAAATATCCTTAGTGGAGGGCAAGATTAATTCTTCACCGATAGTAAATGGCTTTTTAGCCTTAGCAATGCGGTTAGCTACCAAGTATGATGCTCTCAGTGCATTCACATTTATTGATGTGGTGGCCCTCAAAATTTTCTTCTGTGCTTCGTGTCCACGTTTTCTTATTTCAAAATACTCCAATGGCTTGTGTTTTAATTCCGAATGTTTGGTGTTCAAGTGGCGAAGTAGTTTTGAAGGTTTCATTGCCTCATTAGAAAGCCGGTTACCGCATATTATGCAGAGCGGGATTTGTGCGTGGGAATCACCAGTAACGATAAATCCATATTTCAAATAGGACTCATGGTATTGCCTGCTAAAAACTTTCTGTTTCTTTGATGGTGGAGGCTCTTCTTCTGACTCTTCATTGGGCCTTTTTCTCTTCCAAAGCAAACTTTCTAATGACGTCTGTTTCGTACTCATTTTCGCTAATTTGTGGGTTAAATTCAAGCGTTCAAAGGATCGAGATGTAACCTGGAAAATAAAAAATGTAAACTCAGAGAGTAAATAAATGGAAATACAGTATAACCTCGCAGTACGAGTTTAAATCGTTACCAGACCGAGCTCGTATTACGAAGCAATATTTCCCATTGAAATTAATATGAAAATTAATAACCCGTTCCACCCCCAAAAATGCCTGCTTTAGGTTCATTTTTTTAAACAGAAAAGGTGCAATTAAAAAATAAACAATACTGTACATATAATATGAACAATAAAAGTGCATGCAAGAAATAATTATGAAGCACAAAAATTTACTCTATAAATCCAATAATGGACGAATGAAGCAAGTGGGTCTAGTGTTACAATAACGCCAAAACTCGTGCGAACGTTATTGTATTTCAAAGCCAGCGAGTTCACATATACAGGTTGTCTCAAAAGGAAGGAAAAAAGTTTTTTGCAAAACACACACTTAAAATGAAGTTATTTCAAACTAAAATAAAGCTTGAATAAAACCGTTAAAACGTTATTGATGAAAAGAAGAATAAAAGCGTTATTGTTGTCGTGTGGATTTGATGTTACAAGCCGGTGGAAGGCATTTTGAGAACGTTTTGTAACTTAAAAACTCACTTTTTTAAAAGTCATTCAAATTAAGACATTTTTGTTTCGTAAAAAAAATAAATCGCCTTTCATAAAAAACCTCATGTTCTGAAGATTTGAAGAATGTATCTATCGTTGAAATAATTTCATTTCAAGTGCATGTTCTTTGCAAAAAACTTTTTTCCTTCGTTTTGAGACAACCTGTATAAGCGAGCGCAAGACAGCGTGTGACTCATTGTCAAGGTCACGCCGAAGGCAGCCAACTGCTGTTGAGCAATCACAACACGAGTCACAAGACACACAAACACACTTACAACACTAGTGACTAAGCTTACAAAGCGTATGACTAATCTTATGACAAAGCGTACAAACTGAGATAAAGAGCTTTAAAAACTGCGCACATGTATGCAAACTATATTTCTAAACTGTATTTCTTACGCGGCCCGGTACCAATTGGTCTACGGACCGGCACCGGTCCGCGGCCCACCGGTTGGGGACCCCTGGTCTAGACGACAGTCGTCACTTATACTCCCTAGAGCAATTGGCTGCTGCTAAGATAGGTGAAATCACAATGATATACATTATCAAATGCCGGAAGCTCGATTTGTTTACACAAAGAGCATTACGTTTATACGCTAGTGGCTGTTTGCTATTTCACTTACCAGTATGCTCAACCCAGAAGGGAGCATATTTTAGTCATCCAAGACTGATTCGCTGCCTGACAGATGGGCAGCATTTTTTCTTGAAAACATATTTCATTAGATATTACAAATGACTTGTGTCAGCATATATTTTCCTTTATCTTTTCTAGCTGTCAATCACACGGTTCCCGTCAAAACCATCACTAAATAGCCAATGAAAATGCTTGAATCAAAACGAAGAACCGGTGCATACCAAAAGTTTATTTTATTAAATAAAATCCGCTGTTAATTAGTGACAAGAATAGTGTGTAAATGAGGCTTCTTCCCTTCCTCTATAATTACATTAATCCAAAAGAAAATATCGCTAGGATTAAATATTAATATCAATAAAATATGAAGGTTTTAAGAACATAATCGGATGAAAACCATATCATTATATTGAAACAGATTTAACTATGTAACTGAGATTAATAGAGCTATCAACCTCAAAGAAACAGATTCGAATGGCTCTTCTTTATATATAAGAAAAAAGAATATATATATATATATATATATATATATATATATATACATATATATATATATATTACTGTTTAGTTACTGTCTTTGTTCTCAACTCTTTTTTGTTTACGCCTGCCAAAAACGTTGGCACTCTGAAAAATCAATTTTTCCAAATATTTTATTTAATGGCGTGCGAAAAGAAATAAATCTTTTGCAAAACATTATTATCGTTTCTTTTCAGTATTGTAGTTTTTGTTTTGACAGAAAAAATGGAGGTGTTTGTGTTTCAATAAAGATAAATGATTCTAAACTACACTTTTATGGGTATTTCTTTCAGAACAATCATTGAATTAAAATGTTTCAGTTTAGTGACGAGAAAATCGATTTTAATGGGAAAAATATCATTAGTTTGTCAAGGAAAAATTGAAGATTAAGATGTGTTTATTATCGCTTTTAGTATTCATAAAAACTTCTGCCTTCAAAATTTCCGTATTACCTATTTCAGATTTATTTATCTAGCCTCATATTTGGAGTATTTTGTCAATACATTTGAATATATAAGTTTTATTATAGGTAGTATTACTAATATTAGTACTAGCAGTAGTAATATAATAATGTCGACCCTCCTATTACAAATCTTTTATGTATAGGTTTCTATCAAAGCTTGTTAAATAGTTTTTTACCAATAATAGTTTATTGTCATGTGATTTGCACTAGTTTCCATATTTGTTAACTTATTTATTAGGTTTGAATATCTTTCATTAGATACATGGTTTGCCCAAAGTTGGTTTGATATACATTTTTTTTTACTAATGAGTCACTGACTATCAAGGCCTAAAGGTCACTCGAGGATAAAGGTTAATGAGATTGTCTGTTGGATCTTTTTTTTTTTTTTTTTTTACATAGTTCACCCCAAACAAGGCAGGCCGCCACTGTAGACGTAAGGGGCTACTGAGAAAAAAGAAAAGGAGAGAAGATAGGGGGCGGTCAACCTAGATTGGGATCTGCGCAGCGAGATGTCTGTTTACATTAGTTTTTAATTTCTGCATGTCTGTACTGTTGGGGAAACAGGGTGCAGGGAAGGAGTTCCAGAGGCCAGCAGTACGAGGAAAGAAGCTACTTGAGTAGAAGGCTCTCCAACATCTGGGGACCTCCACAGTGAATGAATGAGATTTAGTTGATTGTCGAGTTAGTCTAGTGAATTTTCGTCGAGGGGGCACCAGAGTAGCCAATTCATCAGAGCATAATCCATTGAAGTACTTGTAAAACAGGCACAACCATGCAACATTGCGGCAATGGGACAGGGGCTGGAGCTTGGTAGATAGTGAGGGACCTATTAAGTTGGCAACTCTTTTTTGGATCTTGTCTAAGAGCGAGAGAGTAGTGGATGATGCACCAGCCCAGATGTGACAACAATACTCCATGCATGGGCGGATGATGGCTTTGTAGAGATACAGGATAATGCCAGGTGTGAGGAGTTTACTAGCATGGTAGAGGGAGCCAACCTTCTTTGTGGCAGCCTTGGCAATGTCTTCAATGTATTTGTTCCAATTCATGTTACCTGTGAAGGTTAGGCCGAGGAGTTTGAATGATGAACTCTCAGGTAGGGTGTTATTTGCCATGACAATCGGTGGTTGCAAAGGTTCCTTGTAATTATTGAAGGAAAGGAGCTTTGTCTTAGCGGCATTAAAAGTTACCAACCATTTATGACCCCAATCCACTACAGCTTGGAGGTCATTTTCTAAAGATTCAGCCATTGCCTCGGATATGATTGCGTCGGTTTTGCCAACATGGCGAGAGTAAAGGGTGGTGTCATCAGCAAATAAACCAATCTCAGACTCTATGTCATCAGGGAGATCGTTTATATAGATCAGGAACAACAAGGGTCCAAGGATAGATCCCTGGGGTACACCAGCATTTATGTCATGTTGCATAGATGAGCGGCCATCGAGGACAACCTGGATTTTTCTTTTGTCTAGGAAGGATCTAATTATATTAAGTAATTGCCCAGTAATACCGTATGAGCATATTTGCAGGAGGAGCCCTTTATGCCATACCTTGTCAAAGGCCTTGAATATATCAAGCGCTACTGCCCTAGCTTCTCCTGCCTTGTCGAGTGTATGATACATGCGTTCAGAGATGACCGTTAGGATGTGTGCAGTAGATCGTGCTTATCTAAATCCATACTGGCGGTCGGAAAGAAGTTTAGCATTAACTAAGTGCCGTACTATCGCTAGATTGATTAGGGATTCAAAGATCTGAACAAAACTTTGAGAAGATTGGAAAGAAGTTTTTAACATTGGACTTGAAAATGACTATGTTGTAGTGAGCTGGTATTGTATTCCACCGATGGGAAGTTCTTGGAAATAAACTTTGTTCATGGAAATTCTGTTTAGTTCAAGGTACACAGAGGAAGATAGGAAAATTCTTTACAGTTGTTGTAGCTAGACAAGTTTTTGCTGCGAATGTTGTACATGGGAAAACCATAGATTGGAGCTCAGTCGAGCACCTGCCATGAAAATAATGATAAAACATGTCTCTTCTGTGAGAAAAGGGGTTGTACGGAAGAAAAGAGATCATCCCCCACTGAATTTTGAAATCATTTTTGTACTTTGGAAAGAGTTCTCTTTTGTGAAATAGTAATATTTGATATTGTTGTATACACCCACTCCTGCATGGACCACAGCAGTATGCGTTTCGTACACTCTTCCCGATACGGGCCGTGGCTTTACTCGTTTCGTATACTTGTCCTTGAAAGGACCGTGGCAGTTCACATTTAATACTGTCATTTTTAAAACATCATAAATCACATAGTTCATATATTGTTTGCATACCTTAGATTTCTCCCTCGCCGTGTAGAGGGTCGTGTCGTCTAGTGGATGAATTCTTTCTTCTTTCCTTCCTGCCGTGAACCACGCCGTCCGTTGTCTGCAACAAAACTCTACGATCGACTCACCAAACACAATCATTTTACTTTAAATTCTTTTTATTACAAGCGTTTGTTATATCAGCTGGACATCATTCACTATGTCGAGAGAGAGAGAGAGAGAGCAAATCACTACTTTATCGTAGTTAGTTAACAATTATTTTCTTAACCATTCATTGAGGGGGGAAAGGATATCTCTTGATGTATTTTCTTAGGGAAATATTTCCCTTAAATCATATTGCTGACTACATCAAAATCATGTCTGATAGGTTCGCCTCCAAAACCCAGACTGACGAAACTCGCTTCTCACGAAGAACGAGTGACGTTACGGATCCCTCTGTTTCCCACGCCAGGGCCTGTGTCGTCACAGAGCCTCTCGCAGGTGCATACTGACCCTTGATCCGGGGTCTCGTCACACAGTGAACTTGCCACGTCTGTTATTTCTGACTGTGAGAACAGGTCCTATTCTGCCGTCGACTGCCAGCATTAATTCGCGCAAGTCAAACCAACGATTTCCAACAGATACGTCCATTCCCATAGGGCCATTATCCAACAATATTCTATTTTTACATTTTATAGCGACATACGTGTTGGAGTCTATTTTCCAAAATGAAAAGATAATGAAGAAACGGTTAGATTTACATATATATATATATATATATATATATATATATATATATATATATATACATTTATTTCTTACAGATAAGATTTCTCAAAAAGGAATGTAAGCGAGACATAGTGAAACATGATACATAAAAAGGGGGTGAAAATCACGGACATAGTTACTAACAAAATTCTATGTAAATGCCTTGACACAATCAAAATGCATGTATTGTCAAGACAAGAAATTTATAGAGAAATGCATTGTTTGTGCAAAAGCAAATAAAATTTACTTTGATGGTATATGGGAACAATATCTGCGACAAATAGAAAAAGGGCCACGGTTGAATATTTATCTGCGAATGATTGCTGCGCGATTAGTAAAGAAAGGCCATATATCAGATAATGATAGAAAAGTGACCCATGAATAAAATGTCTGATGGAGAAATTCATGTGAAGACTAAGTATCAGGCAATCAAGTCTGACCAACCTGAAGTCCAAAACCAGACAGAGGAAAAGTCTCATTTTTAATCTTGCACATGCATGGAGTGAGTGTGTTTGTATTCCTGGATAGAAAAGTGAATTCTCTGGTTGCTCAGTATAATTATCGGAAGATAAATCGGGCATGGTTCAAGGGAAATAACTCCTGAATATTCTAAGTCATCACCTTCATGATCTTCTTCGTGACACCCTATGGCTACGATATTGTTGTCTTCTTCTTCATAGCTGGGTCTGCATTGAGATTAATTTATGACTACAAATGATGTACAATATTTTTATTATGAATTCATTAAATCAGTTTACCATAAAATCACGAGACTGTTGCATCATACATTCCTCAGTATATATCTTGTTCATTTACTTTTCAAGGTGGCCATGGGGAATGAAGTCTCATATACCTATATATTACCTTGCTTTTTGTCTTGTAGACTGCTTTCACTTAACTATTTCAAAATTATTTTCTCTAACATAACATGTCATCTTCTCCACCAATCATGGCAGTGTTTCTCACTCTCATTACTCTCTAACATATATTCATTCTTAAATTAAGTTATATAAAGTCAATTATATCCTAAGAATTTTTTCACAGACATTAACTCATTGTATAATATAAATGAAATTAATAAGTTTTTCTTTAAAATATCTGTATTTCAAACTTAAGCATAGAAGACCAAGGATGCTGATATTCCAAACTTAAGTATGACCGACAAGGGAAAATTATAATTCAAACTTAATCATGACATTATAATTCAGAATTTTTTAGATTAGGTTTGATAATTTGTATTATTTGGACTACTGTTTTCATCTTTGACGTTATTCTCACAACGTTTCAGCCGATATAACATTCTGAAGCGTTACTAAGAATATAATTAAGAATTACTTAGGACTTCTACCCGGTTATGGCTGACTTAATGAGAGCAATTTACCCCTGTGGATTAAATAAAGGGTTCCGTTCGAAATCCCGCACAGTTTCTCGGATCAGATAAGACGCACCTGAAGAAGTTTGGAGGTTACATTATCCGAAACTTTGTGAGAATAACATCCAAGATGAGAACAGTAATCCGAATAATACAAATAATACAAAGTAATCATGACAGACCAATGAAAATTATATTTCAAACTTAATTATGACAGATCAATGAAAATTATATTTCAAACTTAATCATGACAAACCAATGAAAATTATATTTCAAACTTAATTATGACAGACCAATGAAAATTATATTTCAAACTTAATTATGACAGACCAATGAAAATTATATTTCAAACTTAATTATGACAGACCAATGAAAATTATATTTCAAACTTAATTATGACAGACAAACGAAAATTATATTTCAAACATAAGCATGACAAACTTGATTGATTGGTCCCACCCTTCCTTCTTCTCTGCACCCTCTCTCTCACAGACGTCTTTTTTATAAATACTATTATGGCATGTGTTCTTCACAATTGTGTGATCTATTCCCTGCTTCTTTGGTTCCAGCTCCTTTGACTCGTTGGTCTAGTGGTCTCCATCAATTCACTGTTTTGATACCTCATTGTAATACAGCTTCCTATTCCAGTAGCTTCTTTCCAAGAACTGCAGGCTTGTAGAACTCTCTTCTTGCTGACTGTTTTCCTCCTCTCTGTAGCCTTAGTCTTTTCAACACTAAGGCCAATAGGCATCTCCTTGCGATGGTTATCTTTTGTTCTTGTTAGCTTCTTACACCAAGTGGCTTCATGCCTTGTCAGAGCGATTTCTATAAAAAAAACTGATCGATCTAGAAAAGAAAAAGAATGAGTTTAAAAAAATATGTGGATTTGATTTCAGCACAAGTTCAAATCACCAACTTCCTAATATGGCTGCATTTATTGTGTAATTAATTAAATTGTTTTTTTTTGTCTTTGCTACAAGATTAAATAAATGAAGGTCTTGACATTGGAACGAAAGAAACATTTTAGGAAAGAAGTCGTGATATATTTTCCAAATAAAATATTTTTTTGCTTCCTTTAAGTGATTTGTTCAGCCATTTTTAAAATTTATATTTTTCCTTTGATCTTTTTCTGCTGGGACATTGGCTTTCTTTTCTGTTATTTATTCTACATTTGTTAAAAATAAAGTTTAATTAATTAATTGTAAGAAAATGCTAGTCTCACTTTCAACTGTGGAGAATGTCTTGTATTATTTGGTGATTGGTGTTCAAAGCTGAATCAAGACGTTCAGAACTGGTGTGTATTCAAACTGAATGGTATCTGTCTAAATAAATACTACTGAAAAGTTCATGAAAAATATTGATCTACTTCTTATTGAATTATATATTTGCCGAAACAGTATTGTTGTTGAATTTTAACAAATTAGGCACAAGGTTCTCAAAAGTGTAGGGAATGGGAGGAAGGGATCGATTGTCATCTTCTGTTTATTCTACTTTTAACTAGACGCATTAGCGTCACCACAATACCACATTTACTCTATGGGCCCCCTACTTAAAATATACCTTTTTTTATAAATATCACAGGAAACCTCGGGCAGTTGTTAGGCAAATATAATTCTCAGTAGAAGTGCCGAAAAAATGTGAACATTTGTTTTATACAAAATTTTATTTAAAAAGATGATCATGTGTCGACAATTTCGTCTGCAGGTTGTGGATATCAACATAAGCCGATGCTTGCTAAATCAAAAGATGATAAGTCATTTGTCTGAACAACTTCCACTTTTGACTCATCTCCACTAACAACCACAAAAAGCCATTCAAAAACAGACTTTCTTAATAAGAAATAAAATAAGGTTGCTAACAAAGTGCTACTGAAAATATTCTTTTTTTATAGGTAACTTATTGTTTTAATTATTTGACATTTTCTATGAATTTATATCTCACCATTTAGATTGTGAGCTTTCAGAAAATAAGCAGTTCATAGACCAAAAAAAATATACTACAAAAGATTTCGACTGAAACATGATAAAAAGCCAGACTCATATCGAGATGACAACCTCTCAGATAACAATATTTGAAAAGGATCGAGTTTCATGGGAAAAAAAGACCATCTTTTCTGGTTTGTGTTTTTCCTTCCCCAACATGACAACCTCATAGATAACAATGCATACGGAATGACCAAGTTCCATAAGCAAGAAAGGAAGGAGAACAGGTTTGTTTCCAAAGATCTTTAACATTTTTAAAACATAAGGAAAGGAGAAAAAAGGAAAAATGAAATCTTTACATAATACCAATATTTGATCAAATCATGTGATATTCGTCCATTCGAATATGTCCCTAATTTACTTTCCTCCCCACGTGGGCAAAATTAGACACAAGGTCTATTTTTAATGTGAGGAAAATCCAGCTCCACAAGAAGAGGCACTCTGAATTAGGACAAAAATTTAAATTGCTTCAGTCTGGAAGGATTTCTCCTTCACTGACGAAGGAGAAAAGATTAAGTGTAATATCAGAACAGATACTATACTTTGCTCCTAGCCAAAATAAAAATATTTCTTATATTTTGTGATACTCATTTCTTTCTTTCATTTTTTTTTTTTTCTAAAATATAAAGTGAGAAATAGTATTTTTTATCCTTGGTTTCTGCTTGTCTTGATTTTCAAAACTTTTGTTTCTTCTTTCCTTATAATAGTCTTTGATCCTCCACTCTACAACACCCGCAAGACAAAGAACATACAGTCTCTCCTTGTTTTGACTTCCTAGTGTTCCATTTTCTTTTCTTTCACTTCTCCAGTACTATTATACAGCCCTCCACTCTACAACACCTGCAAGACAAGGAAAAGTCTCAACTTGTTTTGCCTTATAAGTCTCCTCTTTTCTTTCGTTTTTCCTAGAATAGTCTTCGACCCTCCACTCTACAAAATAAGAAGACAATGAAATATATAATATATATTGTTTTGAATTCTTAGCCTTTACTTTTCTTCAACTTCTCTGGCATTTGTCTTTGACTTTCTGCTCTACAATGGCCGCAAGACAAGGAAAATGATTATATTTTAGTGGACTAATAAATAAACTATTAATATGTGATCATGTGATCTGTATTCAGAGAATTTAACATTTTCAGCTTCATTTTCAAAAAATATTTTTACTTAATAAAAAAAATTTAGAAATGCTGCGGATATCTGTTTTTAACTTTTTCATCAATAAAACAAAAAAGATAAAAAGGCAAAGATGAATTTTTCTGTTATAATTAAGTAGAAGAACACCAGTCCCAGGATAGGTAAAATTAATTCTCTGAACAGAACATTTTTGGTATCACTAGTAACAAAAGAAAGTGAGGTACACGAAAACAAAGAAAAGAAAAAAAGGCGAATAAAACGAAGTAATTGAAAGTTCTATTAGCAAAGTGGCTTGCTCAAATATTCCTTTGAGTGGCTAAAAAGATTTTAAGCAAATAGTTCTTTTAAACTTTTTGTTGATTGTTATTTGTTGCAGATGGTTTCATTTTAGTAGAAATAAAGAGAGCGTTGTAGTAGCATGATTGAAGTTGAAGTCATATCCTCGCTTTCATCTGAAAATGAGGATGGTGAGGGAGAAGCAGCTGATTAAAGCCCATTAAAGTTTTGGGGTCTAAGTACAAGATACCCGATGAAATTCAGTCATTGCAGCTGCAGTGAAAAGGTCAGCTTAAGTTAGAGGGAAGATGCTTCTGGTTGAGGAAGAAGGAACAGATGATACCAAAGTTCAAGACATTATGAGGAAAGACTTGATGTCAGGATAATCTAATTTCTGAATTCAGAGACTGATAATAACGACGATGCTTGACCAGAGCACCTTTGTCTGTAAATGCTCCTACTCTCTGCCAGAAACGAAATAGTTCAAGTTTTTGTAGGAGAGAAGAGGCGAAAATGTATGTGTGAGAAACCTAATCCACATGAATGGTGTAGGTGACATCCCTGTCATCTAGACACCAAAGTTCTGCAGTGTCTATGTGAGGATACCAAAACCTCCACCTTTGTTGACATAAGATTCTTGTACACACTCACTGGCAATTTGTTTTGTTTTATTTAGTCAGGGCAGAGGGATGATATCAGTTTTCAATATCAAACTCTAAGTGCTGGGAATTTTCTGCCAGTGAGCAATACTTTGTTCGTATCTTCTAGCCTTTTGTTTAACAGCAAAATTTAGCCGAAGACTACTTTTTCATTGTTGGTGTGATGGAGACTTTGTTGTGCCAGAAAGTTTAATCACCCTGGCCAGCTTATGCATTTTCTCTAATGTCCCAATGGAAGGATATCACCAACTAAAAAATTGCACCCAAATTACCTACATTATGAAACATATTTTTTCAATAGAAAATTAGCAATTAATAAAAGATAAACTTTGATAGCATATTACTGCTATATAATGTGCAACTGTCTTACTAAACCAGAATGAATAAGGTGGTCAATTGGATTTTGTTCTGATAATAACGACCATTACTTATCAGATAGAATTATATAGGTATCCAAGAATGCAGTATTGTGTAAGTCAGACTGTCATCAACTTAATACCTATCTTTTATGCTTCCATCTTCAACACATTTGATGATGTTAGCTACGGCTTACTTTGTTATCTCCGGTTCTAATTACTCATAAGTGTAGTCGCCATCTACTCTCAAATTTTTTCCTCTAACGAAGCCAGCCAGGAATGACGCCATTGTGTAACAGAACTATACTCGGTGACATCTTCAAAAGTATATAGCAAATGAAAGAGAGAAAAGCACAAAATAAATAAGTTCTTTGAAGTATCATTGTTACCTCATTTTGAGGACAAGTTTTGCTAGGAAGATGATATCTTAGCATAAAAGCATTCTCATTTAATATAAGACACAATGACAACTTATTAACATAGGACATGAATCTCGCTCTCTCTCTCCCTCTCTCTCTCTCTCTCTCTCTCTCTCTCTATATATATATATATATATATATATATATATATATATATATATATATATATATATATATATAAAGCTACCTGGTCGGATTTAAAAAGTAAAACTCAAATAGTCTGACATAGTAATACTTGATTCGGAATAGCCTATTTTTTCGTTTTCTTTAAGTTTTTAAAACAGAATGAAAGGAGAGAGAAAAATGAGAAATTAAATCTTTAGGTAATGTCAATATTTGATCAAATTGTGTGACATTCGTCCATTAGAATATGTCCCGTTATATATTCCACGGTATATTTTTCTAAAAAAAAGAAATGCTTATTCCAGCTAAGAAAACTGTTAGAGTGGGGACATTTTTCCTTATTCACCGAAACAGATGAAAGGGAAGTTATTGTGAGCAATTATACTTGGGCTTTTCAAAAATTGAATATATATATTAATAAATTGTGCGACTTCAATTAAAGTCACCAAAATTAATTTCCGTTTCTTTGTAAGCAAGTCATTTTTTTTACTCCTGAGTGTACTTTAATAGCACAAAATACATGTTAAAATATACCTTAATTCTGGGATTGAGTTATGTTTTCTAAGAATTGTGTTTTAAATGTTCTAATTATCAGTAACTTATAATTAACTGAACATCTCTCTCTCTCTCTCTCTCTCTCTCTCTCTCTCTCTCAGCTATCTATGTATTTTTTCGCCCTTCTAATTCTATGTTGATTCAATCACTCTCTAATATTTGTTAATGTCTCTGTGGGCATTTAGAGAAAGAGTGATTCCTATCAGGTAATTTACATATGCGTGTTCGTACGCACCATAAACACTTACGTAAATTAGATGAAAAAAATAATTCTCTTTATTTCTCTATACGGATAACATAGAAGTAAAGAGACTTATTATTTTTAATTATGCAAGAAGAATATATTAACAGATATGTCACAGTTTATGAATTTCTGAATAAAATTGGCCAAAAGTAAATAGCAGAGTTCAACAAATTAGAATAAACAGTGGTAGTAGTAGTCACAATGACCAGCCGTTCACAGACACGTCTACTATTATATATATATACATATATATATAGATATATATGTGTGTGTAGCAGAAAGCAGGAGAGGCAGCCGACTGTTGTGGACCAAGACGCTTGTCTGCAGCGGTCAAAGAGAAGACGTTTGGTTTGCTGCTTGTGTGGAGGAGACCTGCAGGCTCGAACCCGGAAACGCTCATTCAAGAAAACTTTAATTAAAATTTTTTTTTTTTTAAGAGCAAATGGCGCCTTGTGCCTGCTCATTTGCATATGTGAGATGTCGCTACTATAAGAAGCACAACAAAACGTGATTTTGGGAGATTCATTTATTTTTGTTAAACGTTGTGTTGACTCGTTCAAGGAAGCAAACAGAAGAAGAAAGTGCTGCATTTATTTTTGTGAACCGTTGCATTGACTCGTTCAAGCTATTTCGGCATTAATATGACAAGCAAGCAGTTCGACATTCGATTGATTCCAGAGTTTAGTGGGACTGTCACTGATCTCCCGATAGTAGAATGGATAGAACAGGTGAAACTTGTTTGTGAATTGTGCGAATTTTACGAAGTGGCGCGAGTCGTTCCCTTGCAGTCAAGAGGGGCTGCTCTTACTATGTATAGACAGCTAGGCAAAGAACAGAGAGCAGATATAAATCATGTCAAGCAGGCACTGATAACTGCATTTGCAACTGATTCATTTGTGACATATGAGAACTTCACGACACGACGGCTATAATCCGGTGAGACTGTAGATGTGTTTTTGGCTGAGCTTCAAAGACTTACCCTCCTTGTTGGGGAGATACTCCCAGAAAAATGGATGGTGTACGCTTTTGTAGCACGACTGCCGAGTCACGTAAGGTAAAATCTTCGGGCGCCATTGAGAATGGATGACATGACTCTAGAGCAGATTTTAACTAGAGCACGGGCTTTCATGGCAGACGAAAAAGGATTAGTTGCGGCAGCTATACAACCAGTTCAGTCTAATATCAATAGGACGTTACTCACTGTGTCGGCTAATGGTAGCATTAAATGCTATAAATGCTCTGGTCCAAACCACTTGGCAAGAGACTGCCAGTATCAGCATGATGAAGAGTGTAATGGCCCCAGATACAAATCGCGAAGAAAGATGCAGTGCTACAGATGCCAGAAGATAGGCCACATTGCATCTGAGTGTCCGGGAAACGGAAAAGGAGGCGAGATATCAGCACCAGTCTCTCCTCAGTCAATTTAAGAGAGGCGCTCCCTACTGTTGAAGTGTGGATCGATGGGAAGAAACGCAGAGCTCTGGTGGACTCTGGATGTTCTCGGTCTCTGATAACTGGATCAATATATAGTCTTCAGAGTCGTCAGAAATCTAACATCATGACCGCTGACGGCGAAATTATCCATAGTCATGGCGTTGGAACCATTTTGTTGGCAATAGCCAATATAAGTCCTATAAAGGTCGATGTCTTGGTCGTGGACAGTCAACTATTAGGTTTCGACATGCTGCTTGGGATGGATGTTATTAAAATGCTGGGTGGAGTCACCATTGACTAGTCTGGCGAAGTCATCTTCTACAAAACAGATCCTCATGTTTGCACTACGATTAAGATAGAGGAACCTGATTTTAGCGCTGTGTTTGACGAACAGGCCAAGATGTAGACGGCATCGTGGAAGTGGTCAAGTGATCACCCGCCTAGTAAACTTAACAACAGCGTGCCTGAATACTCAGTGCCCGCTCAAATCCGGCAAGACTATAGACATGAGCTACTAACGTGGCTGGATAATGGATGGCTACTTCCCTATCCTAAAAAAACTAGGGGCCCTGAAGGGCCTAATTCCGCTAATGGCAGTCTTCCAGCAAAACAAATCTAAGGTATGACCAGTTCTAGATTTCTGCAAACTGAATGGGCACGTCGATGCCTATACTGTGCATGCAGATATCTGTGCACACAAGCTGAGAGAGTGGCGAACAAAAGGCTCCAATGTGTCAGTGCTCGATCTACAGAGGGCATACTTACAGCTGCATGTGCATCAATCCCTGTGGTCATACCAGACTGTCACATTAGAGGTAAATGTACTGCTTGACATGCATGGGTTTTGGGCTCAATGTGTCACCAGATGCTGCATTGTCAAAGGACGACGCTATTAGGCAGGCAACATCAGCATATATCGATGATGTCTTTATAGACAAAAATATAGTGTCCGCAGCTAAAGTTAAGCAGCACCTGGCCAATTTTGGGCTGGTAAGCAAGGAACCTGAATGACTGCAGGACGGTGTGTGAGTACTTGGCCTGAAAGTTTTGGGGGAGTGCAATATGCTGAGATGGGAACGAGGTAACGAGATCCCAAGTATGCCACGCAGCATCACTCGATGTGTTGCGTTCTCTTTGTGCGGAAAACTAGTCGGGCACTTCCTGGTTGGTAAATGGATCAGAGTGGCAACAGAGTTTATTAAGAGGAGAGCAGTGACAGTTACCGAGGGCTGGGACGATGAGGTGGATGATGTTCCATTGACCACGATGATGACAGAAATCGTTGTGAGAGTGCACGAAGCAAGTGGTGCATTGACGGTCGTAAGGTTGATGTCTGGGCTGACGCAAGCTCTTTCGCCATCGGGGTGTCACTGGAGCACAATGGAGCTGTGATGGAAGATGCAAGTTGGTTACACAAGGCAAACGATGCACAGCACATAAATCTGGCAGAGCTCGATGCTGTATTGAATATATTACAATGGAGAAGCACCAGACAAAAAAGACCTGCACTGGGTTGCCACATTTGTGATCATGAGATCAGGGAGAAGTGTAGCGGAGAGCAGGAGAGGCAGCCGACTACTGTGGAGCAAGACGCTTGCCCGCGGCGGTCGAAGAGAAGACGTTTGGTTTGCTGCTTGTGCAGAGGAGAACTGCAGGCGCAAACTCGGAAACGCCCATTCACGAAAAGTTTAATTAAATTTTTTTTTTCTAAAGAGCAAACGTTGGGAGGTGAGCGCGAACGGAAGAAGAAGAAAAAGAAGAAGTGCCACATTTATTTTTGTGAAACGTTGCATTGACTCGTTCAATATACATATTCGGTTTGGTACATATAAATCCGGAAAATATTAATGGATCATAAAAACAGCTATGCTCTATAACAAATGGATATATTTCAATGAACTTCATACACAATTAGCCCTATATACAAAGTATAAGAATCATTCGATGTGGCCACCATTGGCAGCCACCACTTTCTCCAGGATTTGACGAATTTGTCCATGTCTATGTTGCCCATGTGATCATTGGTATCCTTTATATTGTAGGGTCTGCTATTCACCTCCCTCTTCAAACTAAACCACACTTTTTTTTCAATAATCCCATAAAATTTTATGTGAAATTTTAGTTTGGAAAACGTTTTCATCGATCACTCATGTTTAATCTTGAAATAGCATTTTTAGATGCGTCCACGAATCTCTATAAGAGGATCTGTCTGTCCGTCAGTTTGTCTGTTGGTATAGTCTCGTAAGATCACACAACATATAATAATCATCATAAAAAAGATAGAAACAGTAAGACAATGACATATAATTCAAAGGTATTTATTTAAATGAAACGTCGAAGGTAATTGTGGCTGTGTGTGTGTTAAGTGCTCGTGAGAGAATCAGAGTTCATGTGAACGTGGGTACGAGTTCGTACTCATGATAATGTCAGAATTTTGTGTATGCATGTGCGAAGAGTAATAGTAATGGTATGCCGTGCTTGCTAGTTTGTTCAAGTGAAATGCTAGAACTGTGGAAGTCGTTTTGTCGTTCGCGTGTGAAGTGAATGCTGTATTTAGGTTGCTGTTACTAGTTGTGCATGTGCAGATAAACTGGTACTATTTTCCCCACAGAGATTCCAAAATTAGAAGTGCTCGAATTGTGGAGGGGGAGTTCGGTCTGAAGTTGAAACGGGTGCTTCGTTTGGCGAATGTGCCCAGGTCGTCTGAGTGCAGTCTTTTATAGACGTTCGCATAGAACGTCGGAGAAACGATTTTCCTTCACACCTAACGTACCGATTTGGCAGTTGTTGAGTAGGTGCTAGGTGCACGTCTGCACATTGTCACATTTTAGTACTAGTCAGGCTGATAGCATAAACTTTTGATTAGTCCTGACCCTGTCATAAATGTTGAATAGTATTCTCATTGCTAAATGCTCAAATTGAACTGACATATCTTAAGACTATTTATGATTGTTGTTAACCGAAAAAATAAAGAACACGAATGTTTAATTCGTCGATTTTATGATCCACATATGTTTGCCTTCGGCTGTATTCAACGAAGATAATTTATAATTTTTTAAAATATTGTTTTGGCATGTAATTCTTATTTTTATCTCTTCAGCGGAAATTGATGTTTAATAAGCAATTAAAAAAAACAACAAAAAATTAAAGTTAAAAATTATATCTGATTGAAAGCAAAAAAGATTGTTCAGAAATTATAAAACAAATATCACACAGACATTTTTGTTGTACATTACAATAATTCATTATTCATTTATTTTTAAAACTAATGAGTCATCACTGATCAAGGCTAAAAGCCATTCATGTATAAGGAGTTAATGGGATAGATAAATTGACAGTTGAATGATGATGAATATTATGGGAGGATTGATTACAATGAATGGAATAAATAAAATTTAATTACTTATAAGGGTGATTTTTGACAACTGTTTATCGATATTAGATTATAAGAATGCCATGTTGTAGCCCTCAGGTAAGCAATCCTGTAGCAAAGAACCTCTGTTTCTGGATTTAAGCAAGATAACATTTTTCCATATTTTGCCTCCAATATACATTTTCCATATTTTACTTCCAGTTAACGTTTTTTCGATATTTTCCCTCCAACATTTTCAGATATTATCCATCCAACAAACATTTACTCGTATTTTATCTTCAACAAACAGTTTCACATATTTTACTTCCAACAAACATTATCTCATATTTTACTTCCAGCAAACATTATCTCATATTTTACCCCAGCAAGCAGTTTCCCATATTTTACCTTCAACAAACATTTTCTCATATTTTACCACCGACAGTTTCCCATGTTTTATCTCCTACATTTTCTCAAATTTTACCTCTAAACATTTTCTCATATTTTACCTTCAACAAACAGCAAACAGTTCCCATATTTTACCTCTAACAAACATTCTCCCATAATTTACTTCCAACAAACATTATTGTCTTATATTTTGCTTCCAACAAACAGTTCCCATCTTTTACTACCAGCAAACACTATTCCATATTTCTCTCCAACAAACGGTTTCCCATATTTTCCATCTAACAAACATTTTCTCATATTTTGTATCATAAAATGTAAAAATGTGGTTTGTAGAATAAACAAGAAACCAACTTTCAATGATAGGTGGTGAGACATAGTCCCTTTGAACCCCTTTAATATATATAGAATCATATACATCTTAAATACTACTAACATTTCAAATTAATATTTGAGCACTATTACTACTTAATAATTAATATTCAATATTCACATTAATATTTAAACATCCTAGCTGTTAACATAGATTAGTCTACTGTTTACAAAAAGAAAAGGGTGTTTACTTTTAATGGGTATGACTTAAGGATTTACAATATCGTCAGACTGTGGTGTCTTTGATTCTCTGCCAAGATTTTTCTATGAAAGCCTTTCAGGAATAATATTTGCTCTTCAAACTAAAATTCTCCTATTGACAGATTAAACTATTGACCGATTCAGAATCTCAAACAAAACCTTTGTGCTTTCTCTGTGAACTTATTTTGACAACCAATCAAAATGTCTGCTCCAAGGTCAGAAAATCAACAACATCACATAAAAATTATTGCAAGTTAAAGATGGTAAACAATGGAGCCATTTTTACTCGATCATTATGTCAGTGCCAAATAATAATTTGATTATGGAATGTAATTAAATTCATTGATGTAATAACAAAAATCAATGTTTATTTTTCTTGTGGGATTAACTGGGAACACAATGCTGGACATTGTTTGTCTGCTTTCTCGAATATGAAACCTTTTGGGACTCTTTAATTAATAAACACAATGTCTATTGCAAATGATTCATTGATTGGTCTGTGTGTATTTTACGGCATATCAACATTTTTGGAGTATTATTAAATGTCAAAACCCTCTTTCCAAACACATAATTTAAAAGCAGTTGATATTTTAGATACATTTGTGTGTTTTCTTTTGAAGTAAAGTTTCTTTTGTTTTCCTAGTAATATTCTTGCCATGTTACACACCTATTCTATGATACAGGACACTCACAAAGAAACTGCTCTTTGTAAACAATCCATTGTGTTTATCTTTTACATCACTAATAAATCAGAGAATTATGAAATTGTAATTCAATTTTAAGCATTCATTTAATAAATGACATATTTCATTGTAAAAAAATGCTGAATACTCTGCGCTATCGTTATTAAACAATTGTAATTACATTTTAAGCATTCATTTAATAAATGACATATTTCATTGTAAAAAATGCTGAATACTCTGCGCTATCGTTATTATGCAATTGTAATTCAATTTTAAGCATTCATTTAATAAATGACATATTCCATGGTAAAAAAATGATGAATACTCTGCGCTATCGTTATTATGCAATTGTAACTACATTTTAAGCATTCATTTAATAAATGACATATTTCATTGTGAAAAATGCTGAATACTCTGCGCTATCGTTATTATGCAATTGTAATTCAATTTTAAGCATTCATTTAATAAATGACATATTCAATTAGAAAAAAAATGATAAATAATCTGCGCTATCGTTATTATGCAATTGTAACTACATTTTAAGCATTCATTAAATAAATGACATATTTCATTATGAAAAATACTGAATACTCTGCGCTATCGTTATTATGCTATTGTAATTCAATTTTAAGCATTCATTTAATAAATGACATATTTCATTGTAAAAAAAATGCTGAATACTCTGCGCTATCATTATTATGCGATTGTAATTCAATTTTAAGCATTCATTTAATAAATGACATATTTCATTGTAAAAAATGCTGAATACTCTGCGCTATTGTTATTATGCAATTGTAATTAAATTTTAAGCATTCATTTAATAAATGACATATTTCATTGTAAAAAATGCTGAATACTCTGCGTTATCGTTATTATGCAACTGAAATTACATCTTAAGGATTCATTTAATAAATGACATATTTTATTGTAAAAAATGCTGAATACTCTGCGCTATCGTTATTATGCAATTGTAATTCAATTTTAAGCATTCAGTTAATAAATGACATACTTCATTAGAAAAAATGCTGAATACACTGCGTTATCGTTATTATGCGATTGTAATTCAATTGTATGCATTAATTTAATAAATTACATATTTCATTGTAAAAAAATGCTGAATACACTGCGCTATCGTTATTATGCAAATTTAATTCAATTTTAAGCATTTATTTAATGAATGAAATATTTCATTGTCAAAAATGACGAATACTCTGCGCTATCGTTATTAAACAATTGTAATTATATTTTAAGCATTCATTTAATAAATGACATATTTCATTGTAAAAAATTCTGAATACTCTGCGCTATCGTTATTATGCAATTGTAATTCAATTTTAAGCATTCATTTAATAAATGACATATTCCATGGTAAAAAAATGATGAACACTCAGTGCTATCGTTATTATGCAATTGTAACTACATTTTAAGCATTCATTTAATAAATGACATATTTCATTGTAAAAAAATACTGAATAATCTGCGCTATCAGAATTATGCAATTGTAATTCAATTTTAAGCATTCATTTAATAAATGACATATTCCATGGTAAAAAAATGCTGAATACTCTGCGCTATCGTTATTAAACAATTGTAATTCAATTTAAAGCATTCATTTAATAAATGACATATTCCATTGGAAAAAAAATGATAAATAATCTGCGCTATGGTTATTATGCAATTGTAACTACATTTTAAGCATTCATTTAATAAATGACATATTCCATGGTAAAAAACTGATGAATACTCTGCGCTATCGTTATTATGCAATTGTAATTCAATTTTAAGCATTCATTTAATACATGACATATTCCATGGTAAAAAAATGATGAACACTCAGTGCTATCGTTATTATGCAATTGTAACTACATTTTAAGCATTCATTTAATAAATGACATATTTCATTGTAAAAAAATGCTGAATACTCTGCGCTATAGTTATTATGCAATTGTAATTCAATTTTAAGCATTCATTTAATAAATGACATATTTCATTGTAAAAAAATGCTGAATACTCTGCGCTATAGTTATTATGCAATTGTAATTCAATTTTAAGCATTCATTTAATAAATGACATATTTCATTGTAAAAAAATGCTGAATACTCTGCGCTATTGTTATTATGCAATTGTAATTCAATTTTAAGCATTCATTTAATAAATGACATATTTCATTGTAAAAAAATGCTCAATACTCTGCGCTATAGTTATTATGCAATTGTAATTTAATTTTAAGCATTCATTTAATAAATGACATATTTCATTGTAAAAAAATGCTCAATACTCTGCGCTATAGTTATTATGCAATTGTAATTCAATTTTAAGCATTCATTTAATAAATGACATATTTCATTGTAAAAAAATGCTGAATACTCTGCGCTATAGTTATTATGCAATTGTAATTCAATTTTAAGCATTCATTTAATAAATGACATATTTCATTGTAAAAAAATGCTCAATACTCTGCGCTATAGTTATTATGCAATTGTAATTCAATTTTAAGCATTCATTTAATAAATGACATATTTCATTGTAAAAAAATGCTGAATACTCTGCGCTATTGTTATTATGCAATTGTAATTCAATTTTAAGCATTCATTTAATAAATAACATATTTCATTGTAAATAAAATGCTGAATACTCTGCGCTATCGTTATTATGCAATTGTAATTCAATTTTAAGCATTCATTTAATAAATGACATATTTCATTGTAAAAAAAATGCTGAATACTCTGCGCTATAGTTATTATGCAATTGTAATTCAAGTTTAAGCATTCATTTAATAAATGACATATTTCATTGTAAAAAAATGCTCAATACTCTGCGCTATAGTTATTATGCAATTGTAATTCAATTTTAAGCATTTATTTAATAAATGACATATTTCATTTTAAAAAAAATGCTGAATACTCTGCGCTATCGTTATTACCATGGACTGAGCTTCAATCTTTAGTTTCTCCTTGTAAAACATTCAGAGCAGGAACTCGTTTTGCTATTACATCGAAAAAAGACTTTCCTTTCTCCTTTTATGTGCTTTGAATTTGCAGGATTTACATAGACAGGGCTTTGCAAGGATTTCCCATCTGTGGAACACATTGCTGCAGGACTGCTTCCCTGCTTATTACAACTTTTTGTCTTCAAATCCTATGTTAATAATTTTTTGTTAAAACCACCACATAAGTAATAAGTGCATGCCAATTATCAATGTTAGTGCTCCCATAGTTTTCCTCCACTTTCAGATGACAATCATTTCAGTCTCAATAACCCTTATCAACGAGTGGCTCTTGGCCTTGATAAGCGATGACTCAATAGTAATTAAAAAAAGAAAAGACGCGGGTCAGGAAGAACCTGTCAACACTTCTGAAGTTAAGACTTTACAATGCATTGATAGTTCCTATTTGCCGTATATGCAAGTGAAACATGGACTAGACTGGCAGAGAAAAATGTCCTTGAGATTAAATGTTTAAGAACTATCCTTGGAGTAACTGTGTGAGAAAGAGCAAGAAATGCAGATATCAGAAAGAAGCGTAATATTAGTAGAGATCCATCAACGACGTTGTTTCAAAAAAGAGAATAACACAGTTTCCACTTGTTTCCTGGCTACCAGACTCCAGTCTTGTAACATGAAACAAGTGCTGTTGACCCCAAGAAAACTGTGCTGTTTGTCCAACGAGGACTGAAAATGCTCCCTACCAAAATTAGCAAAAATATGTTATATTGCCAATAACATGGTACAAAAATAGCAAATGCAAATTGGCTATTCAGAAGGAAAGTTAGATTTGTCAGCTTAAATGCTATTTCGGTCTGACTTGGAAAATCCAACAAGGTAACTTTATATGTTAGATATTGTATTTCAACATAATATATTAAAACATATTATGTAGTATTTATTTCAAAAGTGATCAATACAAAATAGAGCTTTATAACTATCTGAGTTCTGCTTTATTGTGTCATTCTTTTTTACAACTTCTTTTATTTGTAATATTTTACTTTGATAATTTCAACATATTGCCAAACGAACTATCATTTAATAACAAAATGAAAGGTAGATTACAAATGTCATCATTAACAAATTTATATACGACTAAAACTTTGATGTCATCTTGCTGACTTGTCACCGTGTATACTTCATCTGATGTAGTGTGTGACATGGAATGATGGAAATAAGTCAAAGATAAAGATGGAGTGGGGAAGAGAGAAAGAGTCTATTATAACATCACAATGAGAGAGAGAGAGAGAGAGGTAAGAGAGGAGAGACCTTACAATGTAAAACTTTTGGAAATTCAAAAATGTTTTCATAAATGTTTTGAAATTTCAAAAGGTTTTCATTAATATTTGGAAATTCCAAATAAAGGAGAGTGGGAGAGAGAGAAATAGGTAAGAGAGATGAGAGAGAGAGAGAGAGAGAGAGAGAGAAGGTATATCATAATATCACAAGAAAGTTTCATAAATATTTGAAAATCCCAAAAGATTTTCATAAATATTTAATAATATATGCATAGCAAATACTGACCAAATGGATGACGGATGATCTACTACTATTTAAAACTTTAAATATCTTTAATTAGAAATATTTAGATTATATTAAAAACTTAATTGCAATCTATGCTCTTGCAAACACATCTTTGATAAATATCTTTCATAAATATTTGGAAATTCCAAAGTGTTTTATAAATATTTTATAATATATATAACAAATATTGACCCAATAGGTAACGTGGTGTAATGTAAAAAGACAAAATAAAATAAAAATTCAAAGCAATACATATTTTATTATCCTATTCCATAAAAAAATGAATTTACTCATGTCCCTCCCGGCCCCCGAAAAGAGAGATTTATTTCTCTCTTCATTTGTGTTCAAAAGATACAATTATATTTGATGTGATTTTTTTATTATAAGATTCATAAAAAGGAACTTTACTTCCTAGAACATCTATATTTGTCTACATCAGATATGAAAGCACATGTGATCATTTTTGTTTTTATCTTGATGGGAAATGTTTCATATTTTTTCTCATTGTCTGGCTAAGATCTATCGTCATAAAAAAATGGTGTAAGTTACACATTGAATTGTTTGCATAGCCTCGATGAAGACAGACATGCACACAAAATAAATGACCATAACAGTGTCAGAAGATAAATTGACTTTTTGGAAATGCTTTTCTTAAAATCAAAGATGTATGAAAATGAATTTTACTGTCAACATATGGCAAGAGAAAGAAAGATGCAGGGCTACTCTTGGCCTTTTGGCTAAGATCAAAGTGTAGTATCTGTTCCGATGGATACTACACCCAATAAACTGGTATTGTCTTGGCCTTCGGGGCTTGATTTATGCCGGTCTATGGGTCGGTCCTGTGCAGTTCAAGGAGGTCCACCCTCCCAGGCTTCGCCTCCCCTCTTTGGGGACGAGTAAGTTTATTGCTTACTGCCTGAGGCGCCCTACCGGGGAATGCCGACAGGGCTGCCCAGGCAATTTTTAAACCCCACTTTCCCGACCCAACCTTGGGTCACATCTTACTTGTGGGAGTAAGATAAAAACTGGCCTTGTGCCTAACTCCTGGAGAGGAGTAAATCAATACTCTGTGAAATATTCATGTATAGATATAGAGGTTGCCCCCCCCCGCCTCAAATGCCACCAATGTAATCGTTAATAAAATTTACAATCTTTTCTGCAATTCAACCATATTTGGTACAAATAAACTTCAGTTGATGCCTGACTTGTCCACCAGGTTTCAGTCATGAATATTCAACAGTCGTTGTTTTATTGATATTCAATGATATGTGGGCACACTTTGGTGATTGTCTCAACCGTAGGAGGTGTGATGTTGAATGGGCTTTACATTCACCAACCCATACCCCCTCATATTTTGATCTGTGTTAGGGTTATCTCAAAGATAATGTATATAAAAAAAATCCTCAGACTATTCTTGAACTGAACAGGGCCATGATAGCCACAGATCAGAGCAGTGACAAGAGAGGGGTATTGATATACAAGATGATCCCCACCCACCTACCACCCACCCTAAAAAAATGACACCGATGTATGTTTACATCGGTGTAATACTTTATGAAATCCAACCCTATTTAAATTTCAGTCTATGCTTGGCTTGTCCACAGAATTTCAGTCATGAATGTCAAACAGTCTTTGTTTTATCAATGTTCAATTACATGTGAGGACACTTGGTGGTCGTCTCATCAATAGGAGGTGTGATCCTGAATAAGCTTTACACTCACCAGATTTGAACCTCCCAGATTCTTAGCTGTGAAGTTATCTAAAAAATAATGTCTATCAAAATAATCCCCAGACTATTTCTGAACTGAAGAGGATCATCACACCCCAAATCAGAACAGTTCCAACAGAGAAGTGTGACGTCAGAGTTATTGACACTTTTGCATGTTGTATCCAGGTGTGCTTATCATTGAATGGCAAAATATTGATTTGTCAGATGCATTGCTATTTAGGTTCAACATTAAAAATCTAACAAGATAACTATATAATAGAAAATAGATATATCCTATCGACAGATACAAAATATATGTGTGCAATACATTTTCTTGTTTATTGCTTAAAGGAAAGCGAACATTTTAAAGTAGAAATGTTAAAACGACTTCATAATATAAAACCTTGAAACCAAACATTTAAAAAATTCTTTAAAAAAATAA
Organism: Sepiola atlantica; assembly: GCA_963556195.1. Lineage (NCBI taxonomy): Eukaryota > Metazoa > Mollusca > Cephalopoda > Sepiida > Sepiolidae > Sepiola > Sepiola atlantica. The sequence goes on from OY744533.1 coordinate 33,993,701, forward strand.
AAAATACATCTGATATATTGATGCAAACTTTCAAGTTTAATGTTATTGCTTCCAGACAATACTGCGTTTCTTCACAAATAACACATAAATATGTTTAATTTAGTCTTGTCTGTAAATGTAAGTTTTTTTTTTCATTTCTTTGCATAGTTCTGTATATGATTTTGTTTTGTTTCTTAGATAATGGCTGGCATACGAATAGTCTGTCTTCTTTAAATATATGGGTCATCGGTAAATAGGGTTCTGCACGAATTCTGATACTTTTTGTTTTATATAAACGAAATAAAAAAACTGCCCAAAAGTCGTCATCTTGTCAAGAAGCCGTAGAGGATTATTAAGGTTTTATTTTAATAACAGGTACATGTGACCACTTAACAAAAAAAATTTTTTTTTTACTTATATTCACCCCAAACAAGGCACATCCCCACTGAGATGTAAGGGACTACTGTGAATTAGGAGACAGATTTATAGGGGCATCCTAAGTAGGTAGCTGTGCAGCACGATGCTTGTTCACATTACATTTAAATTTCTGAATGTTGATACAGTCGAGAAAACAGGAAGAATAGAGGGAATCTCAAAGGCAAACGGTCCAAGGAAAGAAGCTATTAGAGCAGAAGGCTTTCTAGCATCTGCAGATCTCTACAGTGAAGGAGTGTGATTTTACTGCTTGTTGGGTTGGTCGGGAGTATTTACTTTGAGGGGGCATTAGTGCAGCAAGTTCGTTGGAGCACATTCTGCTGAAGTAAAACAAGCACAGGAATGCAACATTGTGGCGATGGGACAGGGGCTGAAGCTTGGTAGACAGTGTGGGACATATTAGGTTAGAGATTCTTTTTTGGCCCATGTCCTGGTGCACCAGCCCAGATGTGGTAACAATACTCCATGCATGGGCGAATAGTGGCTTTGTAGAGATAGGATACTGGCAGGTGTGAGAAGTTTTCTAGCCCGGTAGAGGGAGTCCAACATCTTTGCAACAGACTTGGCAATGTCTTCTATGTATTTATTCCAATCCATGTTACCTGTGAATGTAGGCCAGAGGTTTTAATGTTAGACTCTCGGGAAGGATGCTATAAGCCATGACAATCGGCAGTTGGTAAGTTTTTTATAAGTATTAAAGGAAAGGAGCTTTATCTTGGTAGCATTGAATGTAACTATCTATTTTTTTACCCCGTTCCACTACAAACTGGAGGTCGTTTTCTAAGATTTCAGCCATTGCCTTTGATATGTGTGCATTCGATTTGTCCTCATATCGAGCATAGAGCATGGTGTCATCAGCAAATATCCTTATCTTGGACACGATTCATCAGGGAGGCTGTTTATGAAAATAAGGAATTTTAAAGGTCAAAGGATCGGCCCTGTGAGGGACACCTGCATTAATGTGATATTGTTTAGATTTCCAGCCATCAGAGACAACCTGGATCTTTCTTTTAACTAAGAAAGATCTGATTATATTAAGTATTCGTCCAGTATACTCCGTATGAATTAATTTTCTTGAGAAGACATTCATACCAGACCATGTCAAAGGCTTTGGATATATGAAGTGCTACCACCCTAGCTTCACCTGCCTTGTCCAGTGTATTGGATATGCGTTTAGAGATGACCGTTAGAATATCTGCAGTAGAATGGGCTTGCCTAATACTGTTGGTCAGAAATAAGTTTAGCATTTTCGATGTGGCAAACTATCACTAGATTGATTAATGATTCAATAATTTTAGCAAAGAGTGGGAGAACACTTATGGGGCAATAATTTTGAAGATTTTCTAGAAATTGCAAGTTCCTAATTTCTCAATGTGCTTTCTGATCATCTGAGTATGTCTTCTCTTGGCTGCGGCTATTACACTCTTACAATTGTTTCTTGATGCTATGAATTTGTGTCTATTTGTAGCTGACTTATGGCGGTTTAATCGATGGAATGCTTGCTGCCTATGCGCAATAGCAGCTGCACAGATCAAAGTGAACCATTGAGAAGAGTGGTGCTTACTATAGAATTGCTGCATGGGGACAACCACTTCTATGCCTGCTTTGCTCTATTCTGTTATCTCATTTGCACACTGTTCCACGGGGAAAGAAAAAGTTTAACTCCATGGGCATCTCTGATGAGATCTCTTAGTGATTTCCAATCAGTCCATTGGTAATATCTCGTTGTTTTAAGTAACAACGATTCGATTTAGGGTTGGAGATTTAAGGTGATATCAACCATTACCACATAGTGATCAGCATTCTTGAGTCGGCTATAGGCATCCGTCACACAAGTGTTGTCAAGAATAGTTCGAGAAGTGAAGCTTGCTGATCTTCACAATCTGGGAGGTGGGTCGGGAAAGTGACAGTTTATGAAAGGGAATTTGTAATAGAGAAACTATGTATGCTGTTACCAGCTTCACCTGTATAGCTCGACAAACCAAGCCAATCTCTGGAGAATTAAGTTCTTAGTCGAAGGAGAACGGTATAGGAAATATAGGTTACTAAAACCGCATCAGTGAGGCATCATTCCAACCCAATTTCATGTTCTTTGGTCTAATATCCTAAAAATAGTAAGCAAATATGCAAACGGAGACAGAAACGTTACTCTTATTAATATACATATATGGAAACAATAATTACATAAATTCTGATTCTTCTTTTTAATGTAAACTATCTTAAAAGCCGCTCATATATTGGCTGTTATTCTAACTTTCTCAAAAAGAGGCACTCTGGATTAAACAAATAAAAAAAGCTGAAAAGCATTTCTCCTCCTTTGACTAAGAATAGAACAGATATTACACTTTGAATTATATAATATAATAATGAAAGCTTTAATTAATTTACAAATTAGGCATACGGCCATTTAAAGTATTGGGGGTACTCCTGTCTATTCTCCTCTTAATTAGATGCATTTTGACCCATTTTTCCAAGCACTGTTTTTTTATTCTTTCACAATTTGTCCATCACTTTCACTTCAACAGTCACCACATACCACATTTACTCCCTACTTAAAATATCCACAATGGATTGAATTTTATTTACAAAAACAAATACATATATGCAAGTTTATTGAAAAATAATGAAGAGTGGAAAAGCAAAAACGCCCCCAAAGAAAGAAAAAATAAATAAACAGGTTTGCCAACTTGTGTCACTTAATACCGAAACACAATAACTATTATCAGCGATTAATTGTATACAATTAGTTGAACACACGTTACTAATTTATCTATAGATTGATAAACATTATTGGTTCATACTTTTTTCAAAGACCTGCATGAGGCCAGTGACGCCAAAATAAATTATTGTCTAGTGTGTGTTGACTTTTATTTAGCCATTATTCATAAATATCTGAAGCTCTCCAGTCATAAATATATATGCAATTTAATATGTATTTATATCTCAATATAATTTGATATTAAACTAAGATTTCCTTCATAATTTAACTTGTAACCAAACTTCAACATATCATAAACTAGTAAAAATCTACCCGCACTCTGGGCAGCAATTAATCTAACTGTAGCTTTCGTTACAGTAAAACAAAGAAGCAATTTTCATTTCACATTTTGGTAATTTAGAGAAAAACAACAAAACGATGAATATATCAAATAACACCATGGTGTTATTTAATATATTCCAATGTTGTGGAAATTTACTGTGTATGAACATAGTCACATTTTATTAATTAGTAAAAAACACCAAAAAGATTATTTTATATAGTCTTTTTGATATTCTAAATCGAAAGATTTGATTTTGGATAAGCCTGGAAATTAAAATGAATTCCCCATTAAAAACTGGCTATATAATAAAATGAGCAAACAAAAAGCAGAATGTCGATTGGTCAAATAAAACAATGATATATTTCTGAGTAATTTGAAATAGTTACTTTGTTGGGGTTTTTTTTGCCTTTATTATTGAAGACAGAAAAAAAAACTTAATGAAGATTTTTCAAAAATATGAATCTATTTTTTTGTTATAATTTAGAAAGATGAGAGGAGGGGAGGCTTTTCTTTTTTTTTCATGGCAAATGTAATGGTTTTTATTATTATCATCATCACCACCATCACCACCACCATCACCACCACCAACAACAACAAATTTAGTTGTAAAAATAGACGTATCTATTTAGTTAATAAAAGAACAACTTTGTTAGTTATTGCATTCAATGCAGAGTTTATTTTCTTAAATAAATAATTCCAAAGTAATCTAAGTTATGGGTGTGTGTAAATGTACTCATGCATAAACTACACCGGAAGTTGTAATTTAAATTTCAAAATAATCTAACTGGAAGTTATTATTTCGAAAGTTAAACTTTTTTCATTAAGTCGTTTTAATTAATATTACTACTAATAATAATAATATTAAACCCAACAAAACTATTGTGTATATATATAGAAAATAGGAGAATAAAATTACTAATGAATCGTATAGAATATTAATATATTAGAAACTGTTTATAAAATAAGTATGCAAATAAAACATAGCCATAGCTGTGTTTTGGTATTTTTCTGATCAATATATATAGGGTATTCAAAAATATTTTGTTGTATCATTGAATTTTTATTCAGATACATTCACACCAGTCGAGGATATGTCATCGATGATCAGTCCGACAAAGGATGGACCATTGTGTTTTTTTTTTTGCCCTGCTCTGTCCGGCTGAGGTATTTGGTGTGGATAGTCCTAGGAGGTCAACCCTCCCAAGCTTTAGCCTCTCTCTTTGTGGAAGGACTGGTTTATGGCAAATCGCCTGAGGTGAATGCTGACGGGGCTGCTCAGAAATTTTTGGTGGGGGCCAGAGTGTGTTACCTCTTGTGTGCTGGCCTACCATCCCCATTTTCTGGCCTTGTGCCACATCTTCTCGCAGTGGAAGGGAGGTAGATACTTGTTATATTAGTGAATTAAATAAGCCTAAGGTGTTTTGAAATAAATATAGTTCGGATAAATGGAAAAATCTTTTGTGCTTATTCATTTAGATATACATTTTGATTCTAGAAAATGTCTCAAATTTAAGGCTTAAGCTTAAGGAGTCAGAAGAAGAAATTGAAATGCAGGGAATCTTGCATAATTGGTCTCCAATTACTATAGATCAAATTCATTGCAAATCTGAAATATCTGAATTTTTAAATGGGATGTTGTGCCCATATTATGCCCTGAAAACTTTTTAAATACCCTAAAGAAACTGAAATTTTGAGAATATTTATTGATATACACCTATTTATTAATATAACCTATTCTTACAATTTCACAAAAATCGAAGGGATCTGAATCTTTTGCATGAAACTAAATTCAACTAAATATAGCACACATTAAGACCTCTTTATGCCTAGCAGCCATGTTCGAGAATTCATACTGATCAGTTAATTAGTTTAGGAGAGAATCTCATACATATAAATATATTAACATATGCATACCTAACTTGATATAAATATATACATATATACAAGAAGAATACTCGTCCCAAGACGGGTAAAAGTAATTCCTCAAATAGAACAGTGTTGCACCACTTTTATGTGCCCATACGAAGATTAAAATCAATGCTACTAAAGCTTATGTCTGGAATCCTTATTCCAATTTTGATCAAAGTCTATTACATTATTTTGATTCTAGAAAATGTCTAAAATGTAAGGCTTAAGGTGTCTTAAAGAAATTGAAATTCAGGGAATCTCGCTTAATTGGTGTATGGATTAAATTTTAGGCAAATCTGAAATATTTAAATTTCAAATGAGAGTGTGTGCCCATATTATGCCCCGAAAACCCTTTAAAATACCCAAAGAAACTAGAATTTGGGGAATATTTATTAATTGATATTGTTAAAATTTCACCAAAATCGGAGGTGTCTAAATTTTTACGAAGAGCTTTTGCATTAAACTAAATTAAACCAAATGTAGTCCACATTACGACCCCTTACGGCTAGCAGCTGCGTTTCAAAGTTCATAATGATCGTTTAATTAGTTTAGGAGTTAATCGTTTGCATACAAATATATAAACATATACACATACCTAACTTTATATATATATATATATATATATATATATATATGACACCTCATACGACAATCTGAGTGATCGGAAGGTGGTCATTTCTACAAAATTTCAAGGTCTAATAGCCTAAAACTATTTAGACGATACACAAAAATTAAAAATAAACAAAACTAAGAAATACAGACTGAAAATTCTTCCGATTTAATGTAGATATAAATGAATAATTTAATAAATAAACAAAAATTATTCTTAAAGTCACGTGACTCACTCGATCGGATAAGGTCTGAGGGACATAACTCCATTTGTTTTCGTGTTCACAATGAATTCTTTCTCTTGAGAGGAAAAAATGATTTTTTTTCATCAAGTGTTGCCAAAATGTCACACATTTTTACTGCATTGATGAGGCAGATTTTTTAAATTGTTTAAATTAACCGCCATTAACGAATACAATTATTTATTAAATATAAATATGTGTTTCCTTTATATTAATAACAAATCATGTTTTATGTTTTTAAGTAATCGAAATGAATCGTAAATTTTTTTGCTCCTTTTTTACTTTAGGGTGGCAAATTCTTATTTCAAGGGAGATAACTCATCTCAACTCAAAAATACGTATCAGTTAAGCACATTTTTTACCACTAACCATAAGTCCGAGTGGCAAGGTCGTAAAACTACACAAATTTTAGGCGATTACGTGTGGTTTTACGACCTTGCTACTCGGACTTAGTGTTTGTGGTAAAAAAAAAAATTCGTTAACATTAATTGATACGTATTTCTCATGTAATTATTTTAAAAAAATTCGTTAACATTAATTGATACGTATTTCTCATGTAATTATTTTTTTTAAATTCGTTAACATTAATTGATACGTATTTCTCATGTAATTATTTACATTATTGTGATGGCTATTCTTCTTCTTCAGATTGTTTTTTTTTAGATAAATAAAATGGACGTTTTCAATTTTTAATTAGAAAATTTATTGGTTAATTCCTGTTTTCGTCACGTATATTATTTTAGTATTCTATAATAAATTCATATAAGTTATCTCCGCTTTTTTTTTGTATATTAACTTTAAATGTTATTTTCTTTAAAAGCTGACAGGAAAAACATCTACAATGATACGCAAATGTGGTATTGTGGTGACTGAGATGATTCTAGTTAAGAGTAGGATATACATTTTTATCACTTTAGACCAACGATGACCAACGGCCCCTATTTATCCAACACTTTCGATGGCCTTGTGCCTAATTTGTTTAAAATGTAAATTTAAAAAAACATTTTCTGCGAATAAATAATTCAAAGTGTAGTAGCTGTTCTGATACTCTACTTCATCTTTTCTGTCCTTTGCCATTGAAGGAGAAATCCTTCTAGACTGAGGCAATCTAAATTTTTGTCCCAATCGAGAGTGCTCCTTTTGGGGAGTGTATTTTACTCACATTAAAACCTGACTTTGTATCTAACTCTGCCCTCGTGGGGAGGCAAGTAAATAGGTGAGACCAAATCGTGTTTAAATTTGTAGTGTTACTACTTATTTCTATTTAACTTATTACTATTTAACTTATTACAATTTAACTTATTACTATTTAACTTTTACAAACATTGCAATTCTAACACATTTGTTTATGTTCTTGATTATTCGACCGTTATCGACTTTCAGCTATTCGCTTGGATTCTGCTTTCAATTATTGTTATGTAATTATGACAATGTATGTGAATGGAAGATATAATTGCAAAATATTTATAAAAATGGGAGGATAAAATGTGACTAAATGTGCATCCTGTCAAACTCGGAAACCTGTTTGCAATTTCAAATTATCTGATCCACAAGGGTAGATTGTTCTCATTCCATCAGCCATGAGTGGATAGAAGTGTTAATTATTATGTTAGTCTTAATTATTATCGCTTGTAGTAAGGATCGAACCTTCAATCTCTAATTCTTATGAGAATAAGATCTAAGCTGAGAATAGGAGTACGAATAATCGAAATAATATAAAGGAAAAAAATGTTTCCACATCGAAAAGTCATGAGTGAATGCTGAAAATTTGATTGAAATCAAATAATTCTATGATTTTTAATATTTATAAACAGGATATTGTTTTAAATTTCAGAATTTTTCAGATGAGGACTGATAATTTGTATTCTTCGGACTACTATTCTCATTTTGGTTATTTTTTTCACACCATTTCTGTCGATGTAACCTCTGACCTTCTTCATGTGCATCTTTTTGAACTTAGAAATCTTTATGCCAAACTCATGATCTTATACGGTATTTAGAACTGAACCGTGAATTTAACTCACAGAGGTAGATTGTTTTAGTTCCGTCAGCCATGATCGAGTAGCAGTGTTAACTTTTATTTGATTCCTAGTTATTATCGCCTGAAATAAGAATTGAACCTTCAACACTTTGCCTATAACCGTTAGGACAGTGGTCGATGTGCTTACATCAGTTGAAATGTGAAAATAACAACGAAGATGAGAATAATAGTTCAAATAAGACTTTTTTCTGAGACTCTTCTTTGAGCATGTATGAAATTTGGCCATAAATGAGTCTATAAAACACTTTTAAAATGAAATAATTAACTTATCAATGTTAAGTGTTAATTAATTATTATTTTGTTTATTGTTAATTCATCCCAGTTCAAAATGTTAACTGCTAATGACTTGTTTTCTCTTAGTCAAATTAAAACAAAACAAGTAGACAACAAGCATGTTAGCAGAGACTAGGGCAGGTCCATAATAATGAAGCATCCTTAGACCTTTTAATAAGCTCAAGAAGACGACATAAATACTTCAAAACAATAAAAAAAAAACACAGTGTTATATTGTGAGAACTATGTGAAAAGACAGCATAGATCACTGGACTCGTGGCATAACGGTTAAAGGCCTTGATCAGTTCTAAGTGACACTCTTCTGGCGGTTTATGGCTCAATCCTTACTACAGGTGATAATAACTAAGAATAACTTAATAATTAATTCACACCTTTACCTGGTTATGGCTGACGGAACGAGAACAATCTACCCCCATAGATTAAAAAAACGGTTCAGTCTGAAATTCCATATGAATTCCCGAGTTTAAAAAGTTGATCCCAAATTACATATAGATTCTCGAGTTGAAGGTCAGATGAGCCCAAACGTTGAGAATAGTGGTCCTAATAATACAGAGTTCTCATCTTAGAAAAGTGAAATTATAAAAATGTATTCAAAGTTTGAAAATCAGCATAATTTTATGTGACTTAAGGTTTAAATCTCATTAAAATTGTAAATCAAATATATGTTTAATCAGAAAAAACTTTTATAAGAAGAAAAGATGAACACTTCTTGTAAAATAAAACAAATGTTGACATTCTTTCTCTCTCTTTCATATATATATATATATATATATATATATATATATATATATATATATATATATATATATATATTGTGTGTATTTAGGCAGCATATTTTCATTTAGGCAAACAAAGTTTTGTTTGATGCGACTTTTTTTATTTTTTCAATTTTCCGAATTGTCCATCTAATGTGTCGGTCAAATTGATATAAATATGATCCATGGGTTTCTTGTTCCATTCTTTTTTCTTTTTTGCAAGTACTTTCGATTTGAATCGTCAAATCATCTTCAGGCGGTATTAGTTTTAGTGTCTTTACAAATTATGACTTTACTGTTGTGCTCATTTTTTAATTATAACGGCGAGTAGATTATAACTTGAAAAAGCGTCGTAAAGTTGAAATGTACATGATGGCGTTCTACACATATGGGAGATTTAAAAGTTTGACTGTTTAAACCGTTAAGAAATTGATGACGTTAAAGAAAGTGCATACAATTCAAACGCATAACTACTTAATGGCTAAGAATTTGGTAATGTTAATTATTATGCTAGACACTTTAAAATGTTGCGACTAGTTTCATAATTGACATTATTAATTGTGGGATGTTTAGTTTTTATGTAGATGGCTTCGAGTATTTTTAATTTTTTGATATTGGTATCATGGTGTATTATTTTGGTATTGTTAACAAGGATGTTTCTATATTGGGAGGGGGTGCAATTATGTTTTTTTAGGTGTTGACATATTTAGTGTGGGAGAGATGTAGGGTGAGTCTTCGGGATAGTGTTGTGGAAGTGAAACCTATGTAAGAATTAGTTTGTTTTTTATTGTTGTCAGAGATACATTCTCCCATAGGGCATTGGAACTGATATATTACATTGGTTCTTCCTAATGTATTTTGGGTTTGGGAAGTGTTATTTTTAACAACATAGTTTGATGTTTTCATTTTTTTATAATAAATGATAAATCGTATTTTATCATCAGAATTGGTGGGGGATATATAGCGATGTATTATATTTTAAAGGGCTTTTTCATCCAATTTAAAGTTTGGATGCATTTGGTTACAATAGAATAGATTTATGTAGTGGGAATTATTTAGCTTATTAGTAGGATTATCTAAATTTCTAATAATTAATTTTATTTGTTCATCAACCATATAATTGGGAAAATGATTATTAATTAGGACTTGTTTTATGTTTTTTAATTCATTAAAAAATATTTTTTGGGATGAGGAGATTAATTTTGCACGGTTTAATAGATTTTTGACCATAGCAATTTTATATCTATATAGGCATTCACTTTTAAAACTTAAAATACAGGTGTTAATAGATGTAGGTTTTTTATAGGGAGAGGTGATGAATGCATCTCTGTTGGAGTCAATGAGAACATCTAAAAACGGAATTTTATTGTTAACATTAAGCTCATGAGTGAATTTAAGAACTGAATTATTTTGAAAAGTATCTTGTAGTTTTTTTTTATTTCATCTATACTATTTACTAAAATAAGAATATCATCAACGTAGCGGGCATAATACTGCCTGAAGATGATTTGACGATTCAAATCGAAAGTACTTGCAAAAACGAAAAAAGAATGGAACAAGAAAGCCATGGATCATATTTATATCAATTTGACCGACACATTAGATGGACAATTCGGAAAATTGAAAAAATAAAAAAAAGTTGCATCAAACAAACCACTCCGTGTTATTTAATAATGTTTGCCTAAATATATATATATATATATATATATATATATATATATATATATATATATATATATATATATATATATATATATATATATATGTATGTATGTATATATATATTTATGTTTATATACTAGAAGAATAACTGTTCCAGGACGGCTAAAATTAATTTATCGAACAGAATAGTTTTGCATTACTTTTATGTCTTCTTACAAAGACTAAAATCTAGAATCCTTTTTCTAATTTTAATCAAAATCAATTACATGATTTTAATTCAAGAAAATGTCTAAAATTTAAGGCTTAAGCTTAAGTAAAAATTGAAATTCCGGTATTCTTGTTACTTAGTGTCTAATGATTATGGATCAAATTTAATGCAAATCTGATATATTTGAATTTTCAAATGGAAAGTTATTATACCCCCTAAAATCTTTTAAAAACATTCCAAAGAATATTTATTAATTGATGTCTAACATTTATTGTTAAAATTTCCCCAAAATCGGATGTATCTGAATGTTTACAAAGTACTTACATCCCCTCTTTGTTCCCTTTGCATGACACTAAATTAAACTAAATATAGACCACATTTGGGTCCGTTACGCTGAGCAGCTGTGTTCCAAAATTCATAATGATCAGTTAATTAGTTTAAGAGTGAATCCTGTACATACAAATATACAAATATACCTAACTTTAAAAACATGTTATATCTCAAATCTTTATAAAGTTTTTTTTTAAACATAGTTCACCCCAAACAAGGCAAGTGGCACCTATAGACGTAAAGGCCTACTGAGAATTAGGATGAAACTTTAGGGGGTCATCCTAAATTGGGAGCTGTGAAGCGAGATGCTTGTTCACCTTAGTTTTAAATTTCTGCATGTCGGTGCAGTCGAGGAAAGATGGAGCAGGGACGGAGTGTCAAAGGCCGGCAGCCCCAGGAAAAAAGCTATTGGAGTAGAAGGCTCTCCGGCATCTGGGGATCTCCACAGTGAATGGATGGGATCTAGCTGATTGTCAGGTTGGTTGAGTGTATTTACGTCGAGGGGGCACCAGAGCAGCAAGTTCATCGGAGCACATTCCATTGAAGTACTTGTAAAACAAGCACAATGATGCAACATGGACAGGATGGGACAGGGACTGGAGCTTGGTGGATAGTGAGGGACCTATTAGATTAGATACACTTTTTGGGACCTTGTCTAAGAGGTGGAGACTGGTGGATGGTGCACCAGCCCAGATGTGACAACAATACTCCATATGTTTATATTTTTTTTACCAAATTCTTTTAAAAATAAGATTTTGAAAGTTATAACTTATTACGATATGCTTTAAATTATTAATTTAACAAATTCTAAAACTAACACGAATTTTGTTAAGGAAATTTTGTTATAATCTTTATTTATAAAATTATTTCATGTAAATAGGTTCTCCAAGAATGTCAACTTTGTCCTGGGATGGTGTCATTAGACTGCACACCGATTAAGGTGTAGTGTCCAAACACTTATTGCCCCCAAAACAGCTGGTATGATATTATATATATATATATATATATATATATATATATATATATATGTCAGATTTATTTAAAATGAATTTAATTCGTCCGGCTTGTTTAAAGTTTAAATTTGTTAAATTCACTTTAAATAAATCTTGCCAAAGATTTTTGAATCAACACTCATTATAAACATTTACACCATTAAACAACGTGATAGCTTCTACAATTTATCCCCTTTAATCAACAAAATGATACTAAACAAACAAAGCTTGAATTTAGATCCATGCTTGCTATTTTTACACCACATTTCCGACAAAACTTTGGGCATAACATCGATATTAAAAAAAAAATGAATTAATTAAAAAATTCAATCCACTTCATAGATGCACCACATGTTTTTAATTTTAACATTTATGCTAAAAACATTTTTTGGATTATTCGGACTACTGTTCTCATCTTGGCTGTTATTCTCACAACGTTTCGGCCGATGTAACCTCCAACCTATTTCGGTAGTATCTTGTCGAACTTGGAAATCTTTCTGTTAAACTCGTGAATCTGTACAAAATTTCAAACAGAATTCTGTATTTTGTCCACGAGTTAGCTTACTCTCGTTCCGTCAGCCATGACCAGTTAGAAGTCATAAGTAATTCGTAATTGTATTCTTAGTATTAATATTAAGAATACAATTACGAATTACTTCAGACTTCAAGATTCTGAAGACTGTCACTTGCAACTGATTATTACTTAGCACTTCATCCATTATTCCACGGGTCAGACAATTCTGGTATGAATTTATTTCTTGTTTCATATATATTATTATTACTTATCACAAGATATTACTACCAATTACTATATATTACTGCATATTACTATAAATATTTTTCCCCCCTGAGTTCGATAAGATACAGCTGAAGAAAGTCGGAGATGACATCGGCCGAAACGTTGTGAGAATAACATCCAAGATGAGAACAGTAGTCTGAATAATCCAAATAACACAAATTATCAATATTCATCTCTAAAATTCAGAAACAAAAGCATTCTTTCCACTTCATAGACGCACCACTTATTTCAAATTTTAACTTTTATGGGTTTTTTTTTTAAATCAGTCATTTGGAGAAAGTCTTTAAACAATAAAGATGAAACGTGGATGAACATATAGACAATTTATGGTTTTCCTTTTTTAATTTTTCATTATGCTGAATTATTAATTTCATAACTATCACAAACACACGCATACACCCACACACATATATATATATATATATATATATATATATATATATATACACACACACACACACACATATATATATATATATATATATATATATATAAAATTATACAAAAACACACACACACACATATATATATCTATATATACACACATACACATATATATGTATATATATATATATATATAATTATACAAAAACACACACACATATATATATATATGTGTGTACACACACACACACCACACACACACACACACATATATATATATATATATATATATATATATATATATATATATATATATATATATATATATTATTATTATTATCATCATTATTTTCATTTTTCTTCTTATCTCATGCTGAGACGTTTTGTGAATGACTTACAACTTTTCCTGTCTGTTGCCATTTTGCTTGTGCCCCCCACCAGGACCAGGCCATCATCAACTGATCCCCCCCCATTCTACCACATGGCTTTGGGCTATGAACATCAATGTTGGGCACACTTTGGAGAGTTTTGGATGACTGACGGCGGGCGACAAAACCATACCAGTTGATGCATCATTGTGCAACATACTTTCTCATAGAGGCATGTAGAGTGAGAGCGGCAATTTTCCCCATCAGATGCGCTGCAGCCAGGATCGTGTCATTCCAACGTTTTTTCACAGCCATACAAGAGTACAGGTCAAACATGTGTGTTTTATGCTGCCACTCTCGCATATGATGGGATCCCTGCAGTTTGTAAAATTGTTGACAGCTGCTTGAAGATGTGGCAAATATATGTTGTCGTTATAGTTGTGTCAGTTAGCCCACTGGAATCAATTGTGTTACCTATCGACAGGTGCAACAACTTCTCTTTCCAGGTTGGTGCACCTTTTGTGACACCACTTATTGCATGTTCTGCATTTGATGGAGTTCGAGCCAGTTCCAATCTTACAAATACTGCATGTGAATTTGCCTTGTGGAACAGATATCTTTTTAGCGTCAGATATCATATGCTTCGTCTTTGTTATATTAAATCTGAAGCCGACCCTTTCAAGCACTGATTTCCATCTGTTAAATGCTGTACTCACTTCTGTCGTTGCACTGGGTGCACTGATAACAATATTATGTGCATACAGAATCTCTTATGAGGCACCATTTCTGCAAGTTTTTTGTCAGCTCTTCAAGGACGATTATAAACAAGAGTGTGCTAAGTACTGATCCTTGGTGCACTCCTACAGTTATTTCTAGGAGTTCAAAGAACATACCAACAAAGGTCAAGGCCGTGGTCGATTTGCGGTAAAGTCTGGAAACTGCATTAACTAATTGCCCGGGAACAATATATCTATATATAAATTATAGTTCCTGTCTGAAACTAAATTACTCAGAATATTTGAATAAAAGGGAGCAAAACATTAATGTGAGGTTTGAATTTGCGATGACATCCATAAAAATAAAATAAAACGTTTTACTTTATTTTATTTATGAATTGAACATTATATAGAAATTAAAAAATACGAATAAACATTTTAATATAGGGTTCAGGACTTGGAGGAGGAGTGCACAAAGGTTCATATTAGGTGTGCCTCGAGGGGGTCAAAAACTATAAATTTACTGAAAATTTATTTCAATTAATGTTACTTTACTTCACCAGCACCAATCAATGCTGAGTGCATCCTTGGGACTCACTCCAAAAGTTGAACATAGTAAAATAAAATAAAAATAAAAAAGGTAATATGGGCTGAGCACAAAAGGACATAGGGTTCCTCTTATTCTATTTTGGGCATTGCCCGATCTTTCTGCTAGTATATATATATATATATATATATATATATATATATATATATATATATATTGTTTCATTTTACTGCAGCCGAAGTTCTCAGAAATCAAGGGGCCCCTTCCTGGGGCTAACACTTGATCTCTATATGAGATACATAGATATTCAAATACTCCATTAATGTTCTCCTTTACCTGTCAAACGTTGAGTTAGTAAAAAAGTTGAGAATATTAATTTTCCTCTCCAATTGACCCGTGAACTATGTTATAGTATATCTTTCTTTTAGTCTCTTGATCTTACCGGATTCCAGGACAAGATTTCATCTAATTTGGTGGAGTATCCAGCTAAGTTACGTTACTTGAGGTAACATAACTAGGAGAAGGTGCACCATTCCTCATATGAGCCAGTGTATAACCGTGTCGAGCGCATCTTATTTGTGCTGCGAATACTATGTTATTTTGAATATTTGGTCAGGGTTTACTTGTAGAGGAAGTATCCTAATGTCAGGTTATCCTGACAAACCCGTGTACAGAGAGATCGAAGACACTCGAGGATGGTTTCTAGCAAGTAATTCAAATTCCCATATATATGTTCTCAATATGAACACCTAAGTGAAAGATCAGATTTTTCTTCCTGAGGAGATCTTAGTTTCTAATAACTAAAGATCATAACATCGACATGCCAGTGTAGCGGTTTTTGTACATGTCTGTATAAAATAAAAAATGTTAATATAAATAGATCTATTTACTATTGAGCACTATTATATAACCCCGGTTGAAATTCTTTGGATGTTTATCCTGTGGATGTTTACTTTACCTGGATTACTATATATATATATATATATATATATATATATATATATATATATATATATATGTATATATATATATATATATATATATATATATGTGTGTGTGTGTGTGTGTGTAGCTTTTTTTATGTATCCGACTATCAAGACAATTAAACGAGTCCCTATTTACTTGTCTCCCCACGAGGGCAGAGTTAGACGCAAGATCGGTTTTTCATGTGGGGAAAATCCAGCTACTCAAAAAAGAGGCACTCTGGATTCGGACAAAACTAAACATTTCCTCAATCTAGAAAGATTTTTTATTCACTGACTGAGGAAAGAAAAGATTAAGTGTTGTATGAAACCAGTTACTACACTTTGCTCCTAGCATGAAGGCTAGTATTTACCTCCCTTCACAAGGTCAGCGGTGGGGATTTAAAAGCCAGTGCCCAAGAGGAAGAGCAGTCTGACCTACAAAAGCTGCCTTAGTCGTTCCGTCAGCATTCCCTGGTAGGGGCGTTTCAGGCGATTAGCAATAAACTAACCCCTTTTAAAAGAGAGAAGGTAAAACCTGGGAGGATAGACTCCTAAGGATAACTAAGAGTCTTTACAAATATATGTTTCTGTCTTTTTATCAAAATAATAGATACATCTATTTTATTTTAGAATATATAGATTTATGTATGATAATAATAATAATAATAATAATAATAATAATAATAATTAATTAATAATAATCTTAATTATTTTTAATTTTAATAAAAATGAAAGCATTTTTTCTCCAATTGTTTAACTAAATAGCAAATTATTGTTTTGAATGTCAGAATTATCTCCCTTGCTCCAGTCGTCTGTTTTGTGTGGGAATCACTTTAGAGAAGAAATTTATGTTTTCTTTCTATTTGCTCCGAAGTCTTGGTCAGCTCATCATCATAGGTTGGTCGCTTGCTTCATTGATGAAGATGCTGACAACCATTGGCAGGTTTCACTCCAGCTGCTATAACTACTCCTATTACTTGTTGTCCTAGCAACTGCTACTATGTCATGTGCTAAAACCCCGAACATATGGAGAAGAAGGAAAAGACTTATTTATAAAATTAAACCTTTGGTTCAGCCTTTCTGTTTCGTTTAAGAATTCAAAATAATAACCAGTTTTCTACAGTTTTTCGAATTTATTTTATTCATGTTCTCATTTGAATATCTTACTTGAAAACACAATTTTGATTCCTTTCTTTCTGTTTATTTTCCTTCACTTTTGTTGTATCTTTAATTGTAATTTTCGCCCTTGATTCTTCCGTTATTTCATCGGTCCTTCCTTCACTCTTTGTGTTTACTTGTTAAATAAAAATGCAAAAACGCCATCACATGAGGGCCACGTTACTATTAAATAATACATTGAAAATACTTACAATTTTGTATTAATTGTTTTTTGTTTTGTTTTTTGTAAATAGATGTCAACATTATTAGCTTTCAAATATTAATTCATAGGGTTACGCTGTATTCAGTCAAAGATTCAATCATTTTAATGGTCAGGTTTTATAACAAGATTATCAGTTTGTAGACAGAGGCGGACTAAGTTGTCTGTTGGGGATGGGGGAACAATTTCTTTTTAGATGTGATGATCTTCATAAAGCTCTGTCTCTTCCAATTTCTATGAAAATTTGATTTTATTGCAAGACGCAAGGACACTTTTGGCAGTTCCTTGGCCTTTTGGCTATCAGCAAAGTGATGACCTTGTGCCTAATTTGTTCTAAATGTAATTTTTTTATATTTCTTGCAAATAAATAATGCAAAGTGTAGTATCTGTTCTCATACTACACTTAATCTTTTCTGTTCTCCAGCAGTGAAGGAGAAATCGTTCTAGACTGAGGCAATTTTAATTTTTGTCCACCTCCAGAATGTCTTTTTTGGTGAGCTGGATTTTCCCCACATTAAAAATCAACATAGTGTCTAACTCTGCTCTCGTGGGGAAGCAAGTAAATAGGGACATTCTACACTTAAGAAAATAGAAAATAATAACAATCTAAAATTAATCTATTTTATTATTATTATTATGATAATGATAGGGCATTACCTCTGATCGCTCACTAGCAAAAACAAGTGGTGTTCCCTGGAGTCTGAGTGCGACTAGATCACTCCAGATTTTCAGTATTCTCTGCTTCTTTTGATTACTGTTGAAGATCACTTTGCATTCTTGCAACAGCCGTTTACAATTGATTTCTTGCTGATAACGGTCGTTTGCTTTCCCTGGAATTTAAATAGCAATAATTTACTATTTATTTTACTTGCAAAAATAGATAATATAAAGTTTAATTGCTCTTCAAAAATAATGTAATATAATTTTATAAATATTGAATAAATAAAAAAAAATTAGAAGTGTGTAGAATTCACACATACTTCTGATTTTATAGTATGAATTATAAAACCAAGTAGATACTTTTTTTGTCACAGCTGATAACTAATCTGAGGTGTTTAAAGAAAGGATTTTAATATGAAGTAAATAATTTTGTAAGTATTGTTGGGTGTTTATGTTGGATCTCCATAGAAGACGAAATTCAAAATTCCACAAATTGAACATTTGATAACATTATGATTAATTGAAAAATAAAGAAGTGGCAGTTACAAAACAACTTTGGATTTTTTTAATTTTACGGTTGAAGAATTGTTCTATAGAAAAAATGGAAAGGGACATGTGCTCCTTTAGTCCCCCCCCCCTCCTGTAATCGCCCCTCTGAGCATTCAAGATGTTATACTAATTATTTTAGTTAATGTTACTCTTCTATACTTTTATTTATATCAATTTACTTATTCATAAATGATCTCTCAGAATTCCATCTTCCATTCGTCCATTCCTTCGTTTTTGACCTGTTTTGCTCATTTACTTCTTCAGAAATGAAGCCATTTTTGATTCCATTCTTCTGCGTCATTTCTGTTGTTTACCATTTTTGAAGAATTATTTTCTTGCTGAATATTAAATTCTTCTTTCGCTTTGAACCATTTCTATTTTTTAACCTTCTACTTATGAGGAAGAACAGAATTTTCATAACACTTTTCACCTCTGCTTGTTAAATTAACAAAACCGTTTCTCTCAGAAAATGTTATTTACTTATTCGAAAATTTAAAAAAATAACAGAATTTCTCCCCTGCCCCACCGACAATTCTTTAAATTGTTACTTTTTCTGCTTTTCTCTTTTTTCATCCCCAATTTTATTCGGAAATGCTTTTTGTTTACTTTTACTTTTTTTTATCACAGTCTGGTATTTTATTTATATTCTGATTTTCGCAAAATTGGTTCATTATTTTTTCACAAAATTTTGCATAAAGTTATATGAGCATATATATATATATATATATATATATATATATATATATATAAAGCAAACTTGTGTGTATGTATGTATTTATGTGTGTCGCGGCATTACAGTTATATGGTTTATATAATTGCAGATTTGGAATCAGCAACTTTGATTCAATGTCCTTATCAATGTACAAAGTTTTTTTAACCTTTTTTAAAACTCATTATTCAAAATTAAAAGTACATAAAATAACATTAGAAACAAATGTTCCGACATTTTCAGCATCCCAACCAAACAACATACTTCTGAATGTTTCCCTACTAGTAAGAAAAATAAATAAATAAAAATAAGTCAAAATTGTTTTTTTTCTTAGTCAAATCGCCGTACGTATTTGGCATCATTTTAAAAAAAAATTAAAATGGAACTTTTAAAAATTTATTTTAGACAATTGAACAATTTTAGATCTATGCAGAGTTTATACTCCTATGCCAAACTCATAAACAGTTTAAGTAGATTACAAAAACAAAATATTTTTGTTTGATCGGTGTCTGTGTGGATAAAGTGTTCGCCCTCAGTTCAATTTTATGCCATCTTTCAGGGTTCAAATCTCATAGTAGACAATTTTTTCTGCTCTTGCGTTCCAGTTATTTCCTAGCCGATATCGATCATCATCATAAACTTGAAGAATGCACTTGGTTTCGTTTTAAAAAAATTATTGCAATTTAAAGTAAAAAAAAGTTTGAAAACAACTTTTTTATTTGAGCTGACGTGCACAAGAGAAAGATTTGAAAAATCCGACATTGACGGCTACTTCAACTTGTGACTGTATCAACTTGACCATGTCAGATTCGCTCTCCATTTGCATTTTTTTTTTAATTAAAAAAATTTCCTTCAATAGTTTCTGCTCAAAAACCACAAGAAATTGAGATTAATTTTTATTTGCAAGAAGCAAGCACGAGTCATCACATATCAAGGCTGAAAGTCACCCACGGATAGTGGTTAATGATATGGATAGATCCAACAGTTGAATGATGATGAATATTATGAGAGGATTGAAAATAATAGGTGGAATGAATAACAATTGATGACTTATGAGGACCGTTTATGACGAGTATTTATTGACATTAGATTTAAAAATGATCATGTAGTAGCCCTCAGGGAAGCAATCTTGTGGCAACGTGTTCCACAGATGGTAAGTTATTGGTAAAAAACTCTGTTTATGGCAATTCTGTTTGATGTTAGGCATGCAGGGGAAGAAAGGGAAGATCTTTGCAGTGGTGATAGCTAGACAATTTCTTACTGTGAAAGTTTTACAAGGAGGAACCAAAGGAAGCAATTTAAAGTTTATGAAGTTTTTGTCCTTAAAAACTGATTTTTGAAGTAAATAGCGAAGTTTTGTTTTTTAATAACAAATAAGTTATAAAAAGATTTTAAATAAAATTATGTATTTGTTAAATCTTATTTCATTTGTTGCTTACAGAAAAAAAGGACAAAAACTTCATAAACTTTAAATTGCTTCCGTTTAGAAACTGATTTTTGAAGTCTAACTCCGCCCTCGTGGGGAGGCAAAACGAAAGATTACAAGTCAGCCGATTTTTTAAAAAGCGTATATATTTCGTTTATTTATTAAAATAACTTGCGTAATCTTCCGTTTTGCCTCCTCGGGCTAGGAGCAAAGTGTAGTATGGAAAACTCCTTCTAAACTGATGTAAGATTCAGAGTGCCCCTTTTTGGGAAGCTTGATTTTTTCCTACAAAACGAAAGATTACTTAAGTACGGTGATAAATATTTCATACCCCCGCCCCCCATTTCTGCCCTCGTGGGGAGGCAAGTAAATAGTGACACAAAAACATGTTTTAAAAGAAAACATGTTAATATTTTATTTGTTTTATTTATGGACTCTCTGCCTTAAAATAAATATTAACATGTTAAAAGAAAAAAAAATTCCGAAATATACTGCATTTAGTAAAATAAATAAAAGATTTATTTACACGTGTTTTGTAAATAGAGACCACGTGTATTGCGAGGTCAACCGGTGACTTCCAAAATATGTCCCGCGTCTTGTGTTAATGATCTGGGGTCCCTATTGTTGTCTTGGTCCGTAAGTCATTAACCCCTTACTAAGTTTCTATCTATCACTCTCACCCTCTCTCACTCTATGTTGATTGACTCCCTTCTCTTATTTTTACAGTCTCTCCCTCTCTCTTTATTAACAAAGGTAATAAAACTAATTATAAAACAGAAGATTGGAATAGTCTATTATGAACAATAGGGAAGATCACCACAAATATTAATACTATTTAACCTATAGCTGAAAAGAGTGAGAGAACAGAAAGACTAATTTGGGATGTTGTCTTTTTATTTTTTGTAAATTTAACTGGCTTTGCAAACTCACTGTTTCCTGATTCAAACAATCTAACTCGAGCTCAATGGGTGACTCATCGGGTCACTTATTTTTTTTGTTTCTAGTATATATAATAACATAGCATCATAATATATAAAGTCAGGAATAACACCTCTTTTTTGTCTACCATAACTTCCGAAATTATATTTTTATATTATTGGGTTTATTTTCTAATGTAATTTTTACATATTTTAGTTGCAAAGACCTTCATACATAAATTGTAGTTATAAATCTTTAAAAAAACCTTGATACAAAAATGAAGAATTCATATTTTATGTACGGTTTCTTTATCTAAATGTTCTAATTTTGAAGTTTTAATCAGACAGACAGACACCATTGGTTAATATACTAGTATACATTCTTCATCACAAGTTATGAGGAAAATTACGCTTCGCCAGTGTTCGCACTATTATTCATATAAAATCATAGAATAACGTCAGCCATTTAATTTTTCATATATAAATTACTAGCAGGGAGACCCGACGTTGCTCGGGACTTACTATGTTCGTATTCACTATGCTCCTAACACCATATTACTTTCTTTGTTTTTAATGCCCATCTTCTAATGTTTCACCCACTAATAAAGTCGGAAGAAGCTGAAATTTTGAAAAAACTCTCTTAATTAGTGTTTTATACATATGGTTTAAATTTCATTAAAATCGGATATACATATTTGAAGTTTAAAGGGGGTTCTCTCCCCATGGGTCACTTAGATGTGCACGTAGAGATTCGTGAACACTTTCATTGTCTTTCCCGGTAGATTTTACATAAGAATATACTTTTAGATTTTATGTAGATTCTTTAACATTTTTTTCTATAAAGAACACACACACACACAAACATTGAGTGTTATATATATATAGAAGATTATTGTTTTTATTTTTGATAACCTAAAATAAAAACACCTACCATTGACTTTTTATTTAAAGTGGAGTTTTTCTTTACAAATTTATTTCAGATGGTGGAATTGTCTGACTTTCTATTTGCTTTTCAATGTTAATCTTGTAAAGAAGGGGGTGTTGTTCCTATCTAAAGTTTCAGACACAAAATGAAATAACAAAACCTTTTTATAACAACAACGAAAAAGGTTTATTCAAAACGGTTACCTACACCGTTTGGTATAGACGGAAGAAAGTTGGACAGTGTCCGAGAGAGAAAGAGGAAAGTAAGAAGAGCTGCTGGAGGTCTGTCACCAACTATCTTCAGGCGAAGATAGTAGTTGCTGGCACGTCCAGTGGACAGGGGCAGGAGAGAGAAAGAGAAAGTGTTTCCTCGTTGCTTGTCGAGGTCTCTCTGGTTGCTGTCTGTCTGCAATTCTCAAAGGGGCTGAGGTAGTCCTGTAGGATGTGACGAAGAGGAAATGTTTTGTGTAAATGAGATATTGACGAAGACAGAATCATGGAAGTCCATCAATATAATTCCCCATGAGTAAGGAAGAGAGAATAGTTTGTAATGTAGAATTTTTGTACACCGACCACGGTGTCAGGAATTCCCATGAGTGTATTTAAGTATGTGTGTCTGTACACAGGTGTGAAAGGCAGTTCACATGTAAGCAGTTATGTGTGTGTTAAATTAATTCCATGTGTATGAGGCAGTAGCCATTTTGGATCCTTGTCTTCTTCTTGAAGCCGAACACAGGGCCAAAGGCCCGGGAAGATTTCTGTTGCGTCCCCAGAGAGGGGTGACGTGTGTTTAGCATTGCCAAAGAAGGAAAGAGAGAGAGAGGGTCGTCTCGTGCCGAAGAAGAAAAAGAGAGATCGGCATATGGCGCTCAAGTGTTTATATAGTTATGCTAGCTATCCGAGATTCGCCTAAGAGAAGCCCACTGATTGGTCAAGCCAAGGAGGAAGTAGATTGCTTCAACCAATCAGCGGACAGCTAAGAAGTCATTGATATTCAAACAATATTGCGGCTGTGCATCGGCTTGTAGCTTGCTGCTACAATCTTTCTAATGCTTTTTTTTATTGCAATAGGATAATTAGGGACTGAACTATAGCAGGTGGGAAAAAAAACACGAGTCATATTTGATGACTTAAAGTAAAAAATACCAACCATTGATTTCGCCTTTTTTATTTACTTCCTTTAATTTTCTCCTTTTATTATTGGGAGGTAAGTGGTGGAGGGACTAAAAAGGACATTAGCAAAAGTGAAATAGTTAAAAATTAAATTGAAAGAGAACAATCGTTGCTCACATGAAGAAATAAAAAAGGAAAAAAACGTCTCAAACAGGAACGTTTAAAAAAAAGAAAAGAAAAAAAACGTATAAATCGGTATAAGAATCAGAAAGGAACGAAAACGTCCTATTATTGAAATCAGGCAGACTTTTGCGTGACGGAACGAATATATCTTTACAAATAAATACACATTGCTCTTTATTATAGAGTGGCGTCATTTGTTTTTAAATTTCAAATTTAATAATAGTTAGATATATTCCTCCTTTTAACCCTTGATCTTATCTAGGTTGTGGTAGTCTGTCCTACTACAGATGCAAGAATTTACTAGTAGGTGTGAAGTCGTTAGGGTCTACTCATATTCAATTGCCCTCATACCTACATTATCATACCTGTCTACGTAGACCCCAATGCCCACATCCACATGCACACACACATGCATATTTAAGCCACAACGTATGCTTTATGTAAACTGTATTAGTAGTAGTATTTTCCCTTATATATGACAAATAACATCATTTGTCATATATAAGGGAAATTACTACTACTAATACAGTTTACTTTAATGTAAAACTAAACAAACAGCCTTTAAGGATATTCTCTAGGAGTTAGCAAAATCGTTCTTCTATTTATTGTTACAGAGGAAAAAACAATTTATTATTACTTTATAGGCAATAAATAAAGGGTTCTTGTGGCAAATAGATGCTTATATATAAGATGTCTTTTACACAATTGATTTGAACAAACATGCAATTATAATTAGTACTGTTCTTATTGTAGAGTGGGAAGTAATTAGTGCACTTATTAATCTGTTATTTTGAATTTGTTTATGTGTCAACACCGTGAATTTAGTTCATTCCTAGGGTTTAATATATTATTGCATTCATATTTAAAAATTCTAATCTTCTCCTCCAAGCACAGGTTTCATCTTTGGTTGAAGCTCTTAGGAGTGCTGGATTTACATAGGACTCTATAGGTGTATGATGACTTTCCCTCAGTGACCAGTAGTATTTCGACAAAAATGTTTGATTTTATAATTTGGGGTTTCAAAAAGAATGGCTGTGGTTATAAGTTATAGTAACATTGTTTAACTACCGGAGAAATTCTGATGTATATTTAGACTAGAATTTCCCTCCAACAGGCAATCATTATTTATTCTACACTTAAATCTGTTGATGTTAGTATTATCCTCATTCGTTTTTCTTTTGTTTATTATAATAAACCAATTATGCAGTTCTGAACATAAATAGAAAATAATTTGTCATATGACATCAGTTATTATTTCGTCTCAGTTCATTTTAAATTGTTAACTTACCACTAGAAACTGTTTTTCATTTCATCATTATACCATATTGGAATATATAAGACACTCATATTGGCCAGTGTGGTTGCCTTCTCTTGTCCCTTTAAGGGTCACGTGGATTGACCAAAAGGTAATCCAATCACTACTCCCTAAGAGGTTACGTGAGATAGTCTATGTAAATTAAAACACTTAGGCCTCCAGCCTCTTTTTCCATTTTCACTATTGCATTATGACAGAAGCCCCCAGAAGGCAGTTAGAAGCACAGCCATTCCTCCCATGATGGAAAGAAACAGATTATCAAAGCCAAAAGTGTCCACCTGTTACTGTAACACTGTTCATCTAAGATAAGTTCCCATGAAAGCACATATTTGAAAACCTTCATTCTGTATATTTACCCTTTATTGTTGTATATCATTCTTTATTATTTGCCCAAGTAAAATAGTTCAAATAATATACACTGCTGTTATTCCATTTCTTCAAAAATTGTTTCTCACAATTCAATTTTCAATGCTTATTTTCGAGTAGAATTCCTATTTTCTCTCGTGTAAGAATTGCATTTTCTTTCTGGGTTAAAAATCCCCACAAACACAAATCAGTTTTTATATGATGTGATATTTGCTTTTTTTCTTGCTTTAAATTAAAATAAACTTTTAGAGTCGAATTCTAGATTTGAAATTTTTGTCTTTTTATTGTCAATTTGAAGAAATGGGATTTATTGCATTTTGCATTTGAACTATTCAAGTGTTTATCGTTTTTACCTCTAGTAATATTAGCGTGTATGGTATAATCATGTTAATACACCGGCTCCTATTAGATCACCCAAATTAAGCGACGTTGAACCTGGTCAGTACTAAAATGGGTGACCATTTAGGAATTTCAAGTGCTGTATGTAGGAGTGCACTCTGCTTATCTCGGCATTTTTTCCACTTGTTCTGGACTTCTCCTTGACACTGGAATCAAGCAGTGCTGATTCATGAGAGGTGTGGTTGGTTATTGTGCAACTCTTGCTTCACAATTGACTCCCAACATAGACACTCTTACAGGGGGTATCCGTTGTGTGTAGAGGCTGAACGGAGGCCATTAGCATTAACATTTTTACTCTTTATGGACACCCGATATCTCAAGAATGTTTCATGTTAAATTTAGGGCAATTTTAACCAGTAGTTTTGAAGCCTAAAATTATCAACAGACACAAATGCTCAATTATAATACAGAATTTGAGTTTTCAACACAACATCTCTATTATTATAGTAATGATGTTGTTATTGTTTTAGATTTTCTCATGAATTTGAATCAATTTCGGTGTCTCTTTTATGTCACTGTTTATTACAGTTTATCGTTATTTCTAAGCCACAACTTAATGAACTCATCTTCATAAAACGATTTAATTACGTCTCTCTATGGAAATGTATTCATTCTTCTTCGGCGAAAATCCTAATAAAAACACTTCATAAAATCTGATGCTTTAAATATTTCATTGAGGCTTCAGACATATTAGTCACCCCTTGGTCGTTTCCCGGCTCATTCGTTATCCTATTTTTGAAAAGCAAGTGTAGATGCAGCACCCCAATTGTGGTGGCAGCTGAAATGAACGGATTTAACATAACACTATCTAACGTCACTGAAATCACCACACCTCTCGAAATGTAACCAAAACATATTTTCAAACTGACTTAGTGTAAGAATGATGGAACCTACCTGGGGGCCGTGGTCACTTTAACATTAGTAATGTGTTTGAGCGTTTCAGTTATTTGATATTGGCAGATTAAAACTATATATATACTAGATACAATGTGATCTGTTGAGTAACCTATCGAGCTAAAGACAAAATCCAAAATTAGCTTCTCTCTGATCGTTCTCTCTCTCTCTCACTATGGAGTAAATAGTATTACTGTTTGTGGAGATATTCCCGTTTGTTTATAATGGACTATTCCAATCTTTTTATTCTTTACTTTATTTGTTACCTTCGACTGTTAATAAACAGAGAGAGAGTGGCGGAAGCGAAAGTGATAGACAACATAAACAATAAGAGCAGGGAGGGGGTCAAACAATACATTGAGAGAGGATGAAAGTGATAGATAGAAAGTTAGTAAGAGATGGGTCATTTGATTAATTGATTGCAAATTATGGCTTATTATAAAAATTAAAATGGATTTTTTTCAAACATAACTCAATCCCAAAACTGTTAATAGAGTAATATATTTTTAGAATAAG
Organism: Sepiola atlantica; assembly: GCA_963556195.1. Taxonomy (NCBI): domain Eukaryota; kingdom Metazoa; phylum Mollusca; class Cephalopoda; order Sepiida; family Sepiolidae; genus Sepiola; species Sepiola atlantica. The sequence goes on from OY744533.1 coordinate 34,021,325, forward strand.
TTTCCAGATGAGATTAAGAAAAGTAATAGAATAGACAATTTTAAGATGGAATTTAATGAATTCAGAAATAATGGTAAATAGGGAATTAAGAAGGCATTGTTGGGAACTATCGGATAAAATATTCAACAGAATTTGATCAGTATATTGATATTGTATTTATAGTGTAAATGTTCTGTGAAATAAAAAACATCTTTTTTAATGTCTGAATTAAAGAGATTGTTAAATATGGAGAGGCCCAAAGAGGCATAAAAAACCAAACAAGTAAATATCTAAAGTCCTCAATATACATTTTATTTTGGCTCTGAGTTCACTTTGAGATTATTTACAGCAAATCTAAATAAATTGGCTAGCATTGATAATATCTTTAAAGAGACAGAGTGTAGACTCAGCACCCTAATTATACTGGCAACTAAAAGGAACACATTTAGCATGACACCTTACCAAACATCGCTCAAAGGTCACATCTTTGCAAACATAAACAAAATCTGTGTATTTTCAAATTGTAGTGGTTTCTGTATAATATTTTTCCATTAAAAATTCCAAAACAATTTATATTTACTTTTTACAAAAAATATTTATTTCTTAAAAAAACCCAGATAAACATGCTATTTCAATTTGACAAAGTTAATTTAATCCAAACATGACATTTGAGAGTTTGGGGGAGAGTGGAGTCACCCCTTAATTACCATTACTTCCACTTCCAGGTCCATTCTGACCTGGAATGGTATTATGAATCTGACATAAAACTGCATCTGATGACGAATCCCTAATTTGAGAACGTTAGGGAATGTGGAGCAACCCCTTAGATGCCATTATTTCTGAACTGAAGTGATAGCATCTGTCAGGGTCCAATCTATGTGTTAAATAGAAATTATCAATTACAGATTATTTATTTGCAAAATATATGTCTACAAAACAAACTAATCTCAAAATCATCTGTCTACAAAATGTATGTACTGTTTCAGCATCAAATGATCTAAAAGGAAAAGAGGTTGATATGCCGTAAAACTCAACAACCAACAAATCAAGCATCAACCATTTTAGCCATCTTCAGACGTCAACCGTTGCTGTAATTTCATTTTGATATTTTGTTTATCAAGTTGACAACACAATATCTCTTTGAGTTTCTGTATAGCAGCTTGAAAGACATAAAAAAGAAGAATTTCATAACATGAAAGGTCGAAACTCCTTTTAAGTTTAAAAAATATCATTTGTCTGTACAAAAGAGGAATCGCAGATCTAAAGGTTTTGTTGTTTTAGATAACCTCTTTCTTTCCTAATCAAATACTATTATTTTTTGTTTTATTTTCATTTTTGAGAATAGTTTTACAACCCAATAATGTCTACACAATACAATAGCATTGACAACAAAACAACTTTTAGATAATGAAAGATGTTTAGTTTCTAGGCTTCTCTTCTTTAGATTTTATGTTTCGAAGTTTAATATAAAATATCCCGATTTCAAAGTCTTAAAATTTCAAAATATGGAAAATTTAAATTATTTATTTGTTGCCTATACATTCTCTAAATATAACTACCACACACACACACACACACACACATATATATATATATATATATTAATTGAATGACATAATAAAATGAGAAATTAATCAGATTTTATTAATCTTCAAAAACAAGGAGTGATATTGCGTCCTTAACTCATGAGTTTTCAAAGAAAATCTTCTCCTCATATATTATTTATATCTTTAAATTATTATCTTACTCTCTCTCTCTCTCTCTCTCTCTCTCTCTCTCTATATATATATATATATATATATATATATATATATATAAAATTAAATAAACAATATTAGTCTTATGTCAATCAACCAACGTTTCGAAGCTACCGCATCTCTTCAAAGACTGAATTAGAATAAAAAGTAAACATTGAGAATCCCGCATTAGAAATGTCACCAGCAGAAAACAGGATGTTAAAAAAAGAGAAAGGATAAAAAAAGGCAAGATTCAAATCTGATCAAAGTTCGGGTTAAATATAGGTCACAGTCCGCTAACCCTCCAAATTTGCACTCATGAACCCTCAGGAGAGAACTACGAGGTTTAGCAGACTGTGACCTATATTTGACCAATGATTTTTTTTTCTAATTATTCTGTTTTCTTTTATTATTTAATTTTTAATTTTTTCTATCTTTTCTATTTCTCTTAATTTTACTTAAATAATTTCTTCTACTTAATATTTTTTCTAATTTTAATTTTTTTTTATACTTCTCTGCGTTTATTTATTCTTCTCTTTATTCTTATATATATACGTTTAATACTTTGCTCGTCATTATTATGTCACATTTTTTCTAATTATGGTACATTGTTTTCTTATTAGAATTATAGTTTCAAGTTATATCTTTTTTTCTCTGTATATTTCTATATAAACTATTATCGACTTTTTATTGTCAAATAATTTTAATTTTTCATTAATGTAAACTTTACTATAATTTTGTCTGCTTTTAACATTTTAAAATTTAAAATAAAATTTAAAATGAAATAAATTTTCATTTTAATTAATTATCTTATTTATTCTTTAATTCATCCTTAATTTTACTCTCTTACGTGTAATCTTATTTAATTTTGGTTTCATTATCATACTCTATAATTTAATTGTATTATTATATTGGAGTCTCTATAGTATTTTCCATAAGTATTGGGTATCACCCCCTTTTTCTTTTAGTTTTTCATTCTGATTCATTCTACATTGTGAATATTTTAAATATATATAATTTATATATTTAATTTATTTAATTTGTGTATTTAATTTGCTGTGTCTAAGGTGCCATTGTCCTTATTTAGCTGACTGTTTGCTATTATATGTGGTCACATGATTGGACCTTGTGTCTCCAATATTATCTGATGATATGTTTCTTTCGGATAATAAAGAAATCAAATGTTTTCTTGAAGGACTTCTTTAAGTGATGTTGTGAAAGGCGTTGCAGAATGAGACGGTTTAGAGTCTTATGAACCATGATGTGAAATAAAATAACATATTTCAAAATCGTCTTGGAAACGATCGTACTCTATATAACCGTTGGATTTGAATTCTTAAAACAATGTTCACATTATATTGATCTCAAATCTCTTTATATATATATATATATATATATATATATATATATATATATATGTATATATATATATATATATATATATATATATATATATATATATATATATATATATATATAATTGTGAAAATATGTTTTAACATATAATTTTAATACTTTATGTTTACTAAACTAATCCAATTTTAGTTCGATGATTGTCACCCATTAACAACAGCACATATATAAGTAAGCAAAGTTCATTTATATTCCAAAAGTCAAGATTTTATTTTTCTTACAAAACATTTTCAAAACAGATACATTTTAGTGCAAATTATTTTACGAATCGTTTCGCTTAAAGTAAACCAAGCAACATTATAATGTCAGTATTGGATCTGTCGACCTCAAGAAAGTACAGAAAAGTTCTTAATTTGAAAAAATTATACCACGTAGTGTGACATGACCCCCATAAATATATTTGTGGAAGGGGTTATATATTATTTTTAGTTTTAAATTTACAAAATTAGTTTTATTCCATTGATGTTTACAGTCGTGATTAGGAGATACCTCGAGTAATCAGTAAAAAAATGTTCTCCCATCTTACACCTACCCTAATAATCTTAATATAGCAAGTGCATGTATATATCTATTTTAGAGTGTATTCAATTCATAGCCTTATACTTCCCCATCTACATTCAACCTTTAAGTAGCGTTCATATTAGACACTAGCTATTTCTTGGTTCCTAAAAACCATCCCTTAATTATCTTAATTGCCGACTATACCCTATTTCACTTCTACTAGAGACCAACCTCGGATGTTCTCCTCTTATCTGACTTATGATCTACTCTTCTGTCCATTGCTTATACATATGATTACTTTAACCTATGCCGCTGTCCCTATTTATGCTGTACATGATCTCATCTATATTTAGCATCTCATAATCCCCGATATTCTTGTTCCTTATCTACTCTTAGGTTTTCAGTTTATTTTACCTATCTTATCTTAAACCTATACTGTTAATAATTCTTTAATTTACGTTTATGGGGAATTTATACCTCAGGTATCTATACAGGTCTGTGACGAGAGAGAATATATGCGGTTCTATGCAAACATTTCTGAACCACCTCCTGACTTTTATTCAATAATTTGTCTTTAGACATAACTATATGGTAAGATTCCACAGTGCAGAGATGACATCTCTTAGATCTGTTAGGGTTGTACTTCCCTGCTTTACCTAATAGTCCATGAGCCAGACCAGATATTGGTACCACCTGGGGGACAAAGGGACACTATGATATTTCGAAAGACATATGTATCTAGTTACAGAAAAAACTTTGAAGCCAAGCTGAGATCCACAGCTAAAGTGCAAAAAATCACTATCGATTATGGGTACCCTTGTCAAGAATTGTGCCATAAAAGAATGGGGTGGGGCAAATTAAAACGCCTATAACTCAGTAACTAGAGGGGATATATTGACATGTGACCACTCATTTTGTCCCTTACAAAAAGGCCTATGAAATAAAATTAGATGTCTTGTAGCCCTGACATAGGTCATTGGAGGTCAAAGGTCAAATGTCAAAAAAATTGAATTTTTTAAAAATTAAGGTGTAAGTATTATTAGATGAAAAGGTGATAACAAAATGTGTATTTCTCTGACAAAGGTAGTCTTTTCTTGAAGAAAACAATCTAGTCCATTGATAAAAAGTACAAAATAATGTTATGGTGGTTTGATGTCCTGAAAAAAAAAGTAAAAAAAAAACGAAAAATGTATTTTGAGTATAATCTTTTTTTATATGTTGCTAGGGGTAAGGGAAAGGTAAACTGTGATAATTTCAAAACTTTCAAATAACTTTTAATGAAGGACTATTCATTCTATTGCTTATACACTAAGGTACAAATGAAGGGTCATCTTATGCATATACCAACATTTTATGTGGGTCATCAAAGGTCAAAAGGTCAATTTCCTCAGTTTTTTATCGAATCGAGGTGCAAATCAGAAAGGCATCAGAGATGCCTTTCTAATTGTCACCTATCGGTATATGGAATCTAAAATGAGTTATTTGTTACCAGTTAATGCCCTTGAAGTAATATTAGTTATCATATTGACATTTCTGAGACCCAGTTTCAGGGAAGACTGATCTACTTCAGGCCATTTTTAAAAAGTCATTTTGGGAAGTACCGGTGTCCCACCTCTGTAGAAAAGTGTATGCAAAATCCAAGTAGCTAGAAACTAAGAAAGACTATTTATACAAATAACCTATGTGTGCCACTGGAAAGGCCCCCATCAGCAGACTTTCATATTTAATTAGATGATATCCCTATTAATAAGTCATTATATAGGCCAAGAAAGATCAATAAGTCGCAACCTCTATTTACATTAATATTCTAGATGGCATTGCACCCACGTTTTCTATCATTTCTGGATGTTACTTAATCCTGCATTCCAGTGCTTGAATGACACAAACTAAACTGGCGAATCGCTATAAACCAAATTAAAATTTAATTGTAATGTTTGTTGTTCTTCCACAGAAAATCATGCATAATTCAGATCATTCAAAACAGATCATCACATATCCATGTCATCATCCTCATCTTCCTCCTGAGAACTATCACCACACAAATAATTCTCATCTGTATCTTCACTTTGGTTGGTACAAGTTGTGAGTTTGCACATATAAGTACACTTTAGTCTGTTGCGCAAACAACTACATGTTTCCTCGACGCACTTCCGCGAACATGTGCAAGAAAGAAGTTCCATCACCACTTCTGGTGCAGGCGATGCAGAACTCCAGTCAATGATAAGCTTACCATCTTCAAGACCCCAACCATGCCCTATCGGATCAGGAACTTCCGGAGAAACCTCTAAGCTTCTTTTCCAAATGGCACACTGGTAATTCGCTCTTCGACAGTGATTGACAAGAGATGATGAACATGGTGGTAATTGCCAAGATTCTGCTTCACCTTTTCGAGCACAAAATAAGTTGAATCTGAGATCATTTAAACTTGATATAGTTGTCTTTGAATTGTAAATATTGCAGGTGAATGCCTCCAGTTTTTCCATAAGTTCATCCGATATACTCCAGTCAGATCCAAGCATTTTCAATGTCTGAACATGTGTCTTGTTTTTTGCCAAAAGTTTATAAGCAGCTATCTTCCCTTTACCAGCAAATGCAGAAACAGTGTCACAACCAGTGAATGCATGCAAACCTGGTAATGCTTGACAAATGTCTTCTCCTAACATCTTAGATATTTTCTGTATATCAGTGAATTTGGTGCGTGTCTTAGTTCCACTTTTCAGATAGAGAGGGCAAGATAGCTTAGATGAAAAGGCAACACACAGAACGAACACATCTGTGTCCTCAGAGATTATGATGATTGAAGGAAATTTGGCTGCAGCGCAATGAGCTGCATGCAACAATAGTCGTGTATCAGCCTCCTCCTGATAAGACGCTAGACAACTGACACTTTCTACAGAGCCTTGTGACAGTTTTTTACAGAGCCTTCCTGTTGTAACAAACATACATTTGTTATCCAGTCTTTCTATTCGTGATGGTTTGCTCCACTCATTCACTAGGAATTCAATTAGTTTATTTTTATTATCCGGTGCGCATAGAAATTTTCTCCACTGTGTTATTTTATGTCCAGGTGAAATTGTCTTGTATGCTGTTCCAGTTGATGAGCCCCTGTTAGCCCTCTCTAGATCCTTTATGGACTGCTCTCGGTAAACATCGAAAACAACATCTATGCGACTACATTTTGGTCCCTCTCTCAATACCATATTAAGCACAGTATCAGCTACATCAGTGAAAGTCATATGATTTGCATCTAATTTCTGGACCAGAGCCATTCCATCTATGATACATGCAGAATTATCAGGAATCGTTTCTACTGGCGTTGACTCCTTTGTCAAGTGTTTGTAGAGAGATGATTTCACAGTCTTCCGTAGTGTACCCTCTGGTGTAGCTAATGCCCATGGAATAGGGCCCAAACGATGTGCAAGTACCTCTTTCAAGTCAACTTCACGAGTTTGTGCAATCAATATCATCTTAGCAAATAGATCTCTATCGGCTTTGATGATGATTGCTCTCCCAGCAGACTGATAAGTTCTCTTCACTCTCATGTCAGTAAATGTTTTTAAGTTAGCTTTCTTTATAGGATCATGGAATTTCGTTTTTGGTGGTTGACTTTCGAGTCTTTCTTCTCTGAACTGAATATATGAGTTCTCGCCAAGTTCTTTAGCTGTCAAGAGATCATGGGAAATATCTCCAGGAGCAGCAATCCCTGTGGAAATGTTGAGAAGTTCTTGATTTGGAGAACAGAATGGATTGACCCAAATATTTTCCAACATATTCACAAGCGAAGTAATGTCTCGTTCATCTCTTCTCATTCGAGATTCACTCAAATCTGGATGAATAACAGCGGTACAAGCATTGGTACCTAGGGTATCCCTTAGTAAATGTAGAAATGAACTGCGATATTCAGCAGTAAGATAGTATCTGGTAATTGCACTAGCTTTTAAACTAAAACCTTTTGTGCCTCCTGCTGTTTGTGTGTCTTTATTCACTGTTTCCTCGATAGCTTGGTCAATTGGGATCCTTCCGAATGGGTTCTTGGAACTAAGCTGAACTGAGAATCCACCATGATCAAGGAAATTGTGAAGCTCAGGGTGCTCCTTTTTAAGATGGGTCATTTCTGCATAATAATGTGTAAGGTACCGTGCATAATTCATTCGGTCGTATGCGAAGCACCATGGTATCATATCCCGAACTGACTGCAAATGTAAACACCAATTTCCTTCCCGGGAGGCACGAAGCATATTTAGGACGATGTTTACTAGGTCTATGTAAGACATCCAAAATGCTGCCAGCTCACCTGACTGAAAGCGTAGAGTTTCAAGATATTCAAAAAACTGGTAAGCCACAGACACAAACAATGGATTACAGAGAGTCTCCGACAACATTTCAGAGCATACATTGCTGGAAAAATCTTCTATCAAGCTCACAATATCACCACAACTATCTTCAAAGTCTTGTTTTTTACAGAAGCTTCTCCATGCAAGAAGTTTGTGGAATCTAACTGCACGATTGTACTTGTGCCCATCAAGGACCCCACCAATCGAACCTTCAGCTATTACTCCGGATTCAATACACAAATCCTTCAAACCAGCATCCTGAAACCGCTTCCCTATGACACCAAGCAAAGTGCATACTGTATGGAACACACCCAGCCTTGGAACGATATCAGAAAAGGTGTCTTTATGTTTCCAAATCACCTCAGTTGCTTTTGCGTATAGAGCTTGGTCAAACACTAGAACAATGCTTTGGAGGGACAAAGCACGTCTGATTTTCTGTGACTGTAGCAGTATCTCATGCATTGTTGACAGTTCTGGTGCTGGTGCATTTATGGTAGGTAAGTATCGAACAGTGTCTGCTGTAACTTGTTCATTTTCACGCACATTGATATGAAAACCAGTCCAACTACCAACACATTGATTCACAGAGCTGTGCAATCTCGCAAGAACCCAAAGTAATGTTTTCTTATACACATCATAGTTCATTTCATCATCCTTCACATCAATGTACGCCCGAGATAAAGGACCAACACGTTCTCCAGCATTATATAGTGGTAAGCACGGTTGTATAACACTCAATGTTCTTGTCCTTTTAAATGACTCTAGAGAACTTGTCGTTTTATCAGCTGTTGGCAAATAATGTGGGCCATATATTCTTGGTTGTATTAGAATTCCATTCACCCTGTGTGATGTGCCCCCTCCGCTGAGTGTTTCCTCTAACCTATCAATATTGTCCCATGCCAATGTCACCATTGTGTTAGGGTAAATGTCATTCGGTAATGCAAATTCATTGTCAGTGTGGCTCTCCAGTTTTTTTAGAGCAAGAGCAGTATCAAATTCTTCCATCGTTGTGTATGAAATTCCATGTCCATAACGATTGAGAATTTGTATCAGTTCGGTGTTTCCAGTGAGGCTTTTCACAGCTTGGGGGAGAATAATATGGTTTCACTCTAGCACAGGTCACACCATACACAATATCTTGTCCAACAGACTGTATTAGTATTTGTGTTTTTCGAGGAATATCATCAGATACAGGTCAACCAACAAAAAGAATTCTCAAAAAGTTATTTAATGCATCTGGAATGAAAATACATGGGTCACTCATCTCTGCAGCTGCGACAGGCCATGGTGTGCTGATATCTATCTTTCTAACATCATTTCTAATGAAACGAGATGCTTTGCTAATGATTCCATCTTTGTCCACAGAGTCATTTGTTAAGATATCTAACTCTTCTCTCAATCTCATGTTCTCTTTCACTAGATCACCTCTTAACAGATTGTCTGGGTACACTAAAATTTTACCACTGTCATTAGGTATCATGTGAATGTTCTGACCAAATTCCTTCTGGAGCTTCCTTTGAATGTGCTTCTTTGTTGAAGATTTAATTTCAGTGATTCCCATCTCACGCAGAAAACTTGTAAGGTCCTCCGTTAATTCTGTTAACTTGATAACCCTCGGTTTTTTAAATAGTACATCTCTAATGTTATCAAAAAGTTTGTCATAACATAGTTTTTCAGCTCTAGCATATAGAAGTTCAGAATCAATGTTCTCTGGTGTGGTAAAAATACTTAAGGAAGTTCTGGTATTGTTACGATCACCAGATTTAGGAGGTCTGGTGTAATCACGGTAACACTGACGGTGATAGTGACCCTCGGCAGCTACAAGATCACGTGAGAGAAGAGCGATAACTCGGGTGTCATTTTTATGTGTAGCAGCATCTCTGATTGTCTTATCTGCTTGGAGGTTAACACATTTAATCAGTGGATCTCTTTTGTTTGTACTTTTCATATATTTACTAGTCTTCAAACAGAAGATACAAACAGCCTCGTACACCCTTGATATTGAAGATGTGACTGCGGTTTGACGTCTGTAGAATACTTTTGAACTACCTGCCTGTGACTGTTCAGGTTCTCGTGGATCCTCACTTATTATAATAGAATCTAGATCCCGCTTCTTGGTGAAACGATTCCTGCACTGTCGGTGATAAAAGATTTCTGGCACACATCCATCACCTGCTGCTATAGCTATATCAAGAATTGCATCAAAACATCTCATTTCTGCAGCGCGAACAAGTTGTGTCCATGAGTTCAAATCCTTTGGTGAATTCAAATCGGAGTCTCTTTCAGAGCAATTGAAAATACAAGAATGTCGACGACGTTTTTGTAAAGCTTCACAGGTTCCTTGGTTGCCCTCAGCCTCTTCTACCTCACCTTCTTCCATGCTTACATCAGTGCGTTCCATACTTTACCTGAAACAAAGCAAATTTCATAAGAATGTTGTGGACTCGCCAAAAAGATATAATTTCTGTAGCAACATATAAAAAAAGATTATACTCAAAATACATTTTTCGGTTTTTTTTCAGGACATCAAACCACCATAACATTTATTATTTTGTACTTTTTATCAATGGACTAGATTGTTTTCTTCAAGAAAAGACTATCTTTGTCAGAGAAATGCTCATTTTGTTATCACATTTTCGTCTAATAATACTTACACCTTAATTTTTTTTTAAATTCATTTTTTTTGACATTTGACCTTTGACCTCCAATGACCTATGTCAGGGCTACAACACATCTAATGTTATTTCATAGGCTTTTTTGTAAGGGACAAAATGAGTGGTCACATGTCAATATATCCCCTCTAGTTACTGAGTTATAGGCGTTTTAATTTGCCCCACCCCATTCTTTTATGGCACAATTCTTGACAAGGGTACCCATAATCGATAGTGATTTTTTGCACTTTAGCTGTGGATCCCAGCCTGGCTTCAAAGTTTTTCTGTAACTACAAACATAGGTATTTCAGAAAAACGTAGTGTCCCTTTGTCCCCCCAGGTGGTACCAATCGATGAAATTTATGGGTTTGGCTCATGGACTATAATATTAACCATTTCAGGCTGAACTGAATGTTTTTACTATGTAGTTCCCTAACATATTTACCTAAAGTTGTAGGTGTCTTCACTGATTTAGTACTAGGTTCCTTAAATGAGTGTACATGGTTTCTAAATCTGTCCTTGAAACTACATGCTGTCGACCCAATATATGTTCTAATTCTATTTCTTTCTATGACGTTGCGTTTATATACTACATCTGAGATTAAGCATCTCCCTTCTAAAGGGCACTCATTTACAGTTTTACAGTTACATTGGGGGTTATTATCCTGAACATAGACTGCAATTCTATCTGGATTCTCGTTTATTTTATTTATTTTGGCATTATTTGAACCTACAATAGTTGAGGCTTGAAAAAGATAGCTTGGGCATACTTTTATTTATAATCTTACCTAATCTGCTATCCCTAGGAAAATTCTTTTTGCTAATTCGGTAAAACTGTTAGTTAGGATGTTTAAGCCATGAATTGAATTTCTACGTCTGTTTTTCTTCCCTTCTGTTGGCGGGTGTATTGTTCCTCTAATGCTTGGTGTCTTGCGTATTATTTGTATTTCTACTATTATTGTATAGTCTAGAATTTCCCATAGCCATATTGTATGATATTATGTGAGATGTTTGCCTATTTCTAGTACAGTCTACATTTGGTTCCTCTGAGCTCCCTTTCATATAGCTTATCTCACCACCATACCCAGCCCTAGCTATTGCTTCATTGTAATATTTTTTATTCTTATCGAATAATGACTCATTTGGTGACAACTTTGATACTCTCTTAGAGATACTGGGGATAATAGCTTTCTTAATAGAATACGGGTGGTTCGAATGATAATCTACATAGAAAGTGTATGATTGGGTTTGTGGTACGGTTCATACGTTTTATTGTGTGTGTGGTACGGTTCATACGTTTTATTGTTTAGGTCTAGAGTGATGTCTTGAAAGTTCACAATCTTATGGTGTATGTCTATAGTTACCTTGAGGTCCAGATTAAAAAAAATTACGTATATCTTTTTTGGTATTCTCTAAGTTTCTATTGCCAGAGTTAACGAAGAATAGTGCATCATCCCTGTATAACCCCCGCCCTTCATATGTGGTACTTCTCTATGGAGCTCCTTCAGAATGTAAAGGTCAACCAACTCAGTTACCTACGCAGTATATATATATATATATATATATATTTTTATTGCAGATCAGAGAGCTCAATTAAATTTGTAAGAGCATAATATATTTATTTCATACAATACTATACAATAATTTGATCTGCCATAAATATGTGGGGTTTCGTGGAGGCATGGGGGAATCTCACCCATCTGGCTGAAGAATACCACATACAGTCCGCTCTTTAGCCGGTGGCTTAATGTTTGGTATTTGTGGGCTTCTTGGCCTTTTGGCTAAGATCAAAGTGTAGTATCTGTTCCGATGGATACTGCACGCCTGTCCTGTGCAGTTCTAGGAGGTCCACCCTCCTAGGCTTTGCCTCCCCTCTTTGGGGAGGAGTAAGTTTATTGCTTACTGTCTGAGGCGCCCCTACCGGGGAATGCCGATGGGGCTGCCCAGACAATTTTTAAATGGCCAGAGTGCTCACCTCTCGAGCGCTGGCTTTTCAAACCCCACTTTCTCGACCCGATCTTGGGTCACATCTTACTTGTGGGAGTAAGATAAAACTGGCCTTGTGCTTAACTCCTGGGGAGGAGTAAATAAAACTCTTCACTGCTCAGTAAACAGAACGGTTCTGAATTGAAAAATAAAAAATAAATTAATCTATAAGTGAAAACAAATAAATTATAATACGTGTAAATGAACTAAAAATATTTTTTGAAGTAAATAAATAATTAAAATTGAAGGAATTAATAAGTATCATTATCTAAAGTTAATTAAGCTATTAGATATAATTAACAAGTATATTAAACTGAAGTGTTCATATAAGAAATTAAAAATTAATAATAAAATTAAAATGTTTTATGGTGATCTAATAATACAAGCATAATTATATAAATGAAATTAAAAAACGTAATATATAACTAAATGTAATTAAAATTAAAAATCAATGAATAAATTAAATTAAATAAAAAATATATATATATAGGAGAAAAGCAGCTGACGCCATAATTAAAAAAAACACGGGCAGATAATCTGCTATTTTTTTTTGGGGGGGGGGGGGGTCGGCTCCAAAAACAGAAAGAAACAAACAGAACTAAAAGTCAAAAGACAAAGAGGACAAAAAGTCAAAACAACAATTCAAGAAAGCAATTTAAAAAAAATACAATCCCAAAAGTCTGATGATTTCAGTTTTAAGATGAAAGCCATCTTAATGGCAAGATGTTTTGAGTATCGGTTGTAGAAAAGAAGGATATTCTCTGACAAGGGAAATAATTTTTATTTTTTCTTCAGAAAACCTTTTTACAAAACCAAATAAGAAAATGTACAAACTATTAAAGAGACATATTTACTGATTGATGTAAAATACTTTTCGTTTCTTACTTTTGTTATTCAATGACTGGAAATAATCATGTGTGGAAAAATTGCAGATTATCTGCCCTTGAAATCTGTAAAATTAGTTTAATTTTATATTTGGTTTTCTTACATTTTGTTTTTAAAAAAATATTTCATTTATTTATTGGGCTAAAGAATACCACAAACCTCTTGAAATCACAGATATCAATGGCTTATTGAAATCTTACTGTAGGGTAACACCCCCATTTCACAACATTATTATTACTCCCATAAGTCCCCACCATTTCTCGGTCATAATGCTAATCTCCCAAACAAATCCAATCTTGCCGACCCAATCCTTACTCTTATCTCTAAACCAGTTTTAATCAGCATACCAATTTTATTCACTATACCTTAGTTAATAATGTTAAATCCCGAATACAAATCATTCAAAAACCCTGCAGAGTTACCGCCCGGATGATGTCTTTATTTAAATTCCTTTGGGATTAATTTAAAGTCCTTTAATTCAGGATTTAAACTTGTATTTAATTAATGTTGTTCCTTTTAACCTTTTTAATCCTTAAACCCATTTTCTCTCCCTAATTCCTTTAGAAGACACATAATTAAACTCCAAAACAGTAACGGCCAAATATACGATACTCATAACATTGGCTCACGGGATTTATATAGAAATAGTTTTTTTATTTTTTTATTTTTTATATCTCTTTAAATCTTCTCCAGTTTAAATCTCAATTGTTACTTTTCACCCTCCTCCTTTTTTCCAACCTTATTAAACCTTTCTTACACTAAATTTAAACAAACATACATAACACTCTAAGCAAATAACGCGTCCAAACGAGAGTGACACGTGACTTCACATTTTCGATACAGATGACAACAGAAGTTGGAGAGAGCCGGATGACTAAGTCCTTCTGTGCTTGAAACCGACGGTACGAATATTGTACTAATTTTCTGTACCAAAATAAATAAATAAATAAATATATATATATATATATATATATATATATATATATATATATATATATATATATATATATAGTACACATATTGTATTAGTTTCTGTAGATGTAAATCCATTCAAACTCCAGTGTTTATTAAAAGACATTATTGGTTACATATGTGCATACATATTTCAGTTGTACTCTTAACTAAAGAAGACAAGATATATATATATATATATATATATATATATATATATATATATATATATATATATATATATACTAGAAGAATACCAGTCCCAGGACAAGTAAAATGAATTCCCTGAACATAACAGTTTTGTGCTACTTTTATACCCCTTACAAAGATTAAAATCAGCATTCGAAACCTTATATCTAGAATCCTTATTCCAATTTTGATAAAAATTCATGACGAGATTTTGATTCTCGAAAATGTCTAAAATTTTACACTTAAGCTTTAGGTGTCTGAAGAAGAAATTGAAACCCACCGGATTTTGCTTCATTGGTGTCTAATGGCTATGGATCAAATTTTATGCAAATCTGAAATATTTGTATTTTCAAATGGGAACTTGTGCCCATATTATGCCCCCCCCCCTGCCAAAAACAAAACCCTTTAAAATACCCCAAAGAAACTGAAAGTTGGGGAATATTTATTAATTGATGTCTAATACCTATTGTTAAAATTTTACGAAAATTGGAGGTATCTAATTTTTCTCTGGGTGCTTTTTACCTCCTTTGCATAAAGTTAAATAAACAAAATATAGCCCACTTTACGACCCCATATGCTTTGCAGCTGTGTTTCAAAGGTCATAATAATCGGTTAATTAGTTTAGGAGTGAATCTTGTACGTACAAATATATAAATGTATAGGCATACCTAACTTTGCATGAATAGAGATAAGCAGATCTTTGCTCATGAAGAGCGTAGTAAAGAGTATTGTTATTTCTGTTCACACACTATCATTTCACGAATGACAATATGAGACCTTGTACACTTTAGGCGAAGGCCAAATCTAATTTGCCAATAAAATGGCTAATTTGTTTTCTAGGCACCGAAGAGGCAATAATGATCCCAAATTAAACAGAAGCAGCAAAGAATGTCCCTTCAGCAATAACAGAAATAATTCTATTAATTGTTAAAAAAAAGCAACATGAATTTAAAAAAGAAATGTTAAACGCAGAAAAAAATCGTAAGGTTCAGTTTTATTCTAGTTTATTGGGGTGGGGGGCTTTCTTTTGCCCTTATAATGCAATTGAATTATCTTATTATAATGATGCTTTTCGAACTGGCTGTAACAATCATGTCACAATTCTAAAAGATATTTTTATTCTGTAATGAATGCACTGAGAAGGGATCTCAGAGCCTGACTTGTACTAGGCTCGTGAAGACGCAAACAAAAAATGAAACAATATCAAACTTACATCTAAACAGGATGCAAACATAAAGTCACAGAGTACACAATCAAAAATGAAATCAAACTGATTTAAATGTAATAGATTCGGAGTGAATGCATGAAAACAAATAAGAAGAATCGGTCTCTTCTTTCTCTCTAGGGCAACAGACAGAACAGACACTTTCTCATACCTACAGTTTCGCCTTAGCCCAAGAACAGACCAACGACTACAGACTTTAAGCATGCAACAATAAAAGATATAAGTTTAAGTTATTCTGTCACCCAACATAGAGAATCGGTAATAAATATACATTTATATGCTAAAAGATTTTCTTTTTATTTAATACTAGCAAAAACTACCCGCACTCCGGGCAGCAATTACTAAGACAGTAGTTTTCTTTACAGAAAAAATGAAATAATTTCTATTTGATACTTTCGTAATTTGAAGGAAAACAGCAAAAATATGATTGTCGTAGTGTTATTTGATATATTCCAATGGTGGTGTAAAATTTATTTATTAGAAAAAAAAACAACAAAAAGGTTAATTGATATGGTCTTTAAGATATTCAAAGTCGAGGAATTTGATTTTGTTTCAGCATAAAAATGAAAATGAATTCCCCATTAAAAAGCTGGTTGTATAATGAAATAGACAAATGAAAGAATTAAATGTCGATTGATCGAATAAAACAATTCTATATTAGTGAGTTATTCAAACTGGTTACTTTGTGCCTTTCGCTTTTATTATTAAAGACAGAAAAAAAGACTTTCATTACTTGAAATCATTGAAATGAAACTAATCAATAAGAAAAAGGAGACAAAAGTCTCCATCTCTCTTTCTCTCTATCTATCGATGAGAAAAAAAGACAACACTAATCGACAAGAAAAAGAAGATATAATGAGGGAATATTTTTGCATCTATATTAAAAGCGAAAGCAATTCTTTCCTTTCTTTTTCATAATTATCAGATATTATTGAGATTAAGCCTCTCCATTTTTGCTCATGAAAAGTAAATTTGTATACATGATTATTGAAGCAAGCCAGACACATGTACGTTCATATTTTTTATATAGATAAAGCTAAATATTTTACTTATATTGTTACTATAAAATGAAACTGCCATCTAAAATTCTTACATTTTATGATATTATTGTCTTTATAAAATTTTTTATTTCAATGAAAAAAGAAACCATGGAATTTTTACGGTGTCCCATTAGTTGAAAATTATTAACCAGTTCTAATAATATTGTAATTACTTTTGACATACGCTATGGAATATATTTTATTTGAAACATACTCTGTAATTACCGTGAGGCAATTATGACAAAGAGTCGAACTGAAAATGGGGCATGGCCTGATGGCGTTCATTGTCTGTAAAAAAATATCCGTAAAAGTTTCCTCAGTCGTCTTGGTATCCCCCCACAGATGAAAGCGCGTCAGGTGACAAACAAAAATTTAATCTTCCTCTGAGGTCATCAGATTTAAGCTTGGTGTCTCGATATAAGTACTTGTCTCCATTATCACATTGAGTAGGCGTCAGGAAGAGCATCTGACCTATAAAAATCTCGAGTGAAATAAAGAAATTACTTCCAAAGAAAATCAGTTGCATCTGAGTCAATGTAGTTTAAATACAAATAAATACACATCGGTCTTTATTATAGAGTGCAAGATTATAAGTGCACTCTGATTGTGCAAAACATTTCTATCGTTGGCCATTTCTAGTATAAACAATAATGCCAGTGTACACATTAAAACGTTATAAATATGACTGATAGCATCCTATCAATAAAAGTGACAACAATTTTAATGAAACTTGGCAATTTTATTTTATTCACAACTCACAGCAATATCAATATTAATTGATAATGACAGAACAAAGCGAAAATCATGTTTGATGAGCAAGAGGAAAGAAAAGGAGATTGTGCTGACAACTCATTTTTTTTTTTTTATCAAGCAAGCATTTATTTAATCTTTTTTCAAATGAGTTTCATGGCAGAATATTTTAATTTCTGCGAATTTATTTCGCTCTTACATTCTCCAAAACCAATGTTTTTTATTCGTTTTGATTATTGTGGGCATTTTCTTCGAGTTTCTTGGGCATTTTATTAATTCAATCTCTTTGTCAGTCAGTCCATCTGTTTCTTGCTTATGTTTTAAATAGCATTCTCATCGGTCTGTCAAGCTTAATACTTCAATAAAAGTTTCTTTGGTCTGCCATGCGTAAATTTGAAATATAAATTTGAGATGCATCCATGCATTTTCTAAGAAACTTTTTCCATCAGCCTGTTGTGTTTGAAATAGCATTTTCATCAGCTTATCATGCTTATTTTTAAATATTATTTTTGTCAATTTATTTCATATTTATATTTCAAATATCATTTTTGGATTTGTCCATTTAGCATAATTCTATCATGCTTCCGTTTGAAATCGTTGCTATGTTATGATAAAGGTGAAAGAAGAATTTTCGTTTGTATGTTATGCTTGAGTTTGCGATAGCAATTTTAGAGGCATCCATGCATTTTATAAGAAGCTCTGTCCATCGATCTGTTATGCTTTATTTTAAATGAATGCATTTTATGAATATCTGTGTTTCAATGAATTCATTTGGCCGCTTTGAAATGAAAGTATATATCTGTGTCGAGTTTTGCATGAAAATATCCCATAATAATTCTCCGCATTAAAAAGTCATTCTTCATCGTTTGCTAATCAATCAGGAGACGCTCTCTTTTTACGTTTTAGCAATTCCAGTTATCTCGATATCAAATTGCAATAATTGTTGAATATTTGGTTTGCTATCTCTGCATTGTAACCAACATCACTCATATGAAAAAGTAAAAGCACATATAAAAAATCATGCATACATTGTTGTGTCGATAATGGACGACATATCAGCATCTGATAATCAGACAAACTCCACTTGAATTAGTATAAACTTTTACCTGACACTATTCAATCCAATTCAATGTAAAAAGCATCTTTTTCTTCTTTGTGATAGTCCTGAGCTACGGCGAGGTCTGCAATAATAGATCTTTGCCTCCAATTGGTATGATCATAGGTTTGATCTGGGTGAAGGTCGGTTTTTCAGAGATTATTCTGCAGGGCATCTGCCCATCTCATCATTGACCTTTATCTCAGTCACATCCTGACGACTTCAAATTTAAATGTGTGCTTTGCAACAGTGTCATTGTCAGCCTTCAACATATGTCCAAAACATCTAAGCTGTCATCCCCTATCTTGTCATTAAAGACGTGGTCGACGTGTAATTCCTGAGCTCAAGTGGAACATTTTAGTTTCAATGATGGCGAATCTTTGCTCTGCCTCTCTCGTTTTTGGCAATCACTCAGACGTGTACAAAGCGCCGGGTCTCACAATAGTCCTGTAGGTGTTCAACTTTAGGCGGTCATTGATCCTGTGCTCACGGAAAACACCGGTGATGGTACACCATTTGAGCCACGTTGCATGTATGCACACACTGACTTTGCCGAGGCTCTTGCTGTCATCGCTGAGTGTTGAGCTGAGTTTAAAAAGAATAGTTAGCACAAATCAAATTGAGATCCATTCAGACAAAAACTGATTTCTATCGAATCCCCAGTTCTAGCAAATTAAACACAAAACTCAAATCAAATAATCACATTTTACTTCAATAAAAAGGTAATACAATTATCAAAAATTAGTAATACAATTATCAAATATTGATAAAAAATAGAACAAATACGTATGATAAGTTTTTGAATCATTTACATTTTTATATAGTGACCTTTCTTCTTCATAATAGCCAGTATTTTATTAATTTGGGTTCAATTTCCAACATGTTAGTTTTAATTGCTTCCCATTTGGTATTCTGCTTTGATGTTATATTATTTATCATCTTTACAATTGATCATCGATTTTCGATCAAATTCAAATAAAGACGATGGTGGCCATTCCATGATCTTCTCTCCTGTAAATCTGTTATGTCCAAAGAATTCACGGTTCCCTTTTGATATATAAGAAGGAGCATGTCATGTAGAAATAGACACATCACTTGGAAACTATGAGACTTGTACCATGCCAAGAAAGTTTTGTCCATAAAATCGCAATAGTTAACACAGTCTAGATTAACTACTTCATTGGCTTTGAATGAGTAACAATTTCAGCTTGTATTATCACGGTACCACCTCCTTGTTCTCTTATTTTAGCCCCGGACACGTCTGAATTGGAGAAAATCCATACTTTGGCCTATCTATCAGATATATCAAATGTCAATAAAGATTACTTTAGAAAATTGAATTTTGATGTATCTCTTGGCTCAATTTCTAAGAAGAGGTTGCCAAGGAGTTTGGTTTTTTTTTAGAAATCCGAACTTGACTCTCTCAATTCCAACTTTTCCAAAGATCTGAGCACTGGTCAAAAGTAGTTGTTTCAATATAACTAATTTTAATTGATATCCATTTTGATAAAACAATTTTTTCCTTTCTTTCGAGTTTTTAAATTAATTATATTTTCAACATCCTCTAACATTTGATGATCTCTGCAAATCTATTTTTGTATATGTAATGTGGACATTATTATTTTTTGTTTTTAGCAGTTGTTAGATTTTTCCCTTTACCTATGCTTCAACATATATTATAAACAAAATGAAATAGCTTTTATAAGAGTTCATAGATCTGTCGTTAGTATTAGTCGGCCCTTTATGTCTCAGTGGCAATATGTCTTCTTTTGGATGAATTAATGTAAAAAAACAACTTTTAAGCCAATTATGGGACGTAATATGCTGTGCACTTATTAGCAATGCATTTTATTTTAAAACATCTTGAAACATTTTTATGAGTCTTCAATTAATATTCATTTCAAATGTTTTCCCTTGAAATCTAATTATAATTAAACAAGAGGAGTACCCGTCCCAGGACGGGTAAAATTAATTCTTCGAACAGAACATTTTTGCATCACTTTTATGCTGCTTACAAAGATTAACATCAAGATATAATGATACTAAACCTTATGTCTACAATCCTTATTCTAATTTTGATCAAAATCCATTACATAATTTTCATTCTAGAAAATGTCTAAAATCTGACTACTAACTTCAGTTAGTTTATTTCTGTAAACTCCAAAATATCTCAAAAACTAACCATTCAAAATGGCAGAAAATTTAGTCTGAGAATGGAAATGGACGACTAAATTTGACGAATATTTGTTCAGAAATATTTTAGCTATTGAAGTTTATTCGATTTGCATAATAACTTCACATAGGCTTTATGTAAAATAAAAATAAACAAAGTTAGTTCAATTAATTTTACAATAGATTATGACTGATTCCACATGAATTAGAAAATAGATGATATTAATTAGCATCAATTTCTAATTAGCAAAGTTTTGAAAACATTAGCGAAAGGTCATGTTTCGATGACAAAAAACAAAACAAAAAAAAACAGATCCATACGTGCATAATTTTTCCATGTGGGAACATATTTTATCTCTGTTTATATAAAGTTAGGTATATGTATATGCTAAGTATATTTATATATTTTACAAGATTCACTCCTAAACGAAATAACTGATCATTATGCTTTTTGAAAACACATCTGCTAGGCGTAAGGGGTCGTAATGTGGGCTACATTTTGTTTAATTTAGTTTTGTGCAAAGGAAGTAAAAAGGGGTGGAAGCCCTTGATGAAAATTCAGATACCTCCAGTTTTTGTGAAATTTTAACAATAGGTATTAGACATCAATAAACAAATATTCCCCAAATTTCATTTTCTTTTGAGTATTTTCAAAGGTTATTAGGGGACATAATATGGACACAACCTCCGAAATATATTTTTTTTGATCTAATTAAGCAAGATTTCCTGAATTTAAATTTTTTCTTAAAGCCTTAAATTTTAGACATTTTCTAGAATCAAAATCATGTAATAGATTTTGATCAAAATTCAAATAAGGATAATGATTCTAAGGTTAATATCATTATATCTTGATTTTAATCTTCATAAGGGCACATTAAACTGTTCTGTTATTTTAATATATTTGTTCTGGTATTCTTCTAATATATATATATATATTGTATTCACCTAATATATATATATATATATATATATATATATATATGATGATGATTGCCACTTCTTTACAAAAGAAGGCCATCCCTACAAAGATTGCAATGACCGGTTGTGGTCGCACATATTGTTCAGCAGGCCCGGTTTATTTTTACAGGTTTTCATCGCCGTGGGTCTGTACATGTAGATAGCCATGCTCTGTGTCTGGTTTCAGTGACAAGCCGAAGCAAGATAACTGAGAGACGATGTAAGATGCAAGTTTTATATCAGAGTTTCCGTCTCCTAGATGGATGATCTAACAAAATCTACGAGTCCATCTCACCGAGTAGGGTAGCATCGCACCTGGGTACTATACCAGGTATTTCTATGCCCCCGCTAATAGTATATATATATATATATATATATATATATATATTATAATTTTTTTTTAGTAATATTATTTAAAATATATATATATATACACATACATACACATATACAATACATATATAGATATATACACATCCAGATACATGCATACACTCATACATATCCAGATACATACATATACTTATACATATACATATCTAGATATAAACACACAGATATATCAATATATATACCCACACGCACATACACACATACACATATATACATAAAAATAAATATGCATACATATATTCACACACACATAGGTATACACATACATACACGTTTCAAATACGAATTTGTGTGTTTTGACTGTGTTGTGGCTGTTTCTTTTTGGTTGTTGTTTTTTTTTCAAACAAAAACAGTGCTCTGCACACAGTGAAAAGTCGAATGGAAAATAAATATTTCCTTGATATTGCACATACAATAATACCGTTAAAAGTACGCGTTTCCAATACGAATTTCGTGTGTTATAGCTGTTTTCTTATTGGAAACGCGTGCTTTTAACGATATTATTTGATGTGCTATATTAAGGAAATGTTTAATTTTCGTTCGACTTTTCGATATATATATAACTCAGTAGAATACAAAAGTTATGACAGAATCAATATTTTGTAATCATGCTCCGAAAAATTCAACATCAATAAATATTATTGTTTATGCTTCAGAAATTTATTGTCAATAATCTCATCTTGGGCACAATCTTTTTTATCAATTCGTTAGAGGCAAAAACTAACAACGGAATTGTTACATGATCACAAACATTGAACAAAAATAACCAACAAAATCTAGAAATCTTATTTTTTTGTCCCGTTTTCTTGCTTTCATGGCAGGCTAAAATAATTGGATTCAAAAGTCAACTGTATAAATTTAAGAAAAGATGGATTCATTCTTCAAAGAAGTTATTTAGTGCAAGTTTATAAAAAGTTCTATCAAAGATCATATTTGAATAAATAATGCTTAATTTCTCCTGAAAAAAAATAACTTAAACAGTAAATAATTTTCAACTTTACAATACCTATGTGTGCAGAAAGATATATATATATATATATATATATATATATATTTATTTATATATATGCATATAATTAAATAAACATCATTACAGTCTACGTCAAATAGTTTCGATCATATATATATATATATATATATATGGAAAATGAAAAAGGAAAGACAAAAACTATATTATTTATGTATTCATTAACGTTTCGTGTTTATTGTAAGACTTCCTCAGGATGAAGAAAACTGTAGAAAATTAATCATACAATCATCAATTTGATTTACCTAAAAGCGGCAAGTTTCGGCTGGATTTGTGAGTGAAATAATCAAAAATTGAGAAAGGCAATGTAGTTGTGTGTTAGCAGCAGCAGTCAATGGGTTTTTTAGGAGGAGGGAAGGGATGAGTTGGTTGAAAATGAGTTTATTATTTTTAGTCTTGAAAGACAGATATTGTCTGGGTCATCGTCCTTGTCCCTCTACGACTATTTTGTGTGGTGTCAGCCGAGTCTGGTGCCATTTTTTTTTTAGGGGGGGGGGCAGCTTATGATATTTCTTGCAGTTTCCTTGGTTCGTACAATAGTGTTCTTCCTGTGGTTTTGTTTTCTTCCTATTGTTACTTCCATGTGACTGGTTACCATTCGTAGCTTATGCGGGTTGGTTTCCGCATTCGAAAATTTTTCTGTTTTGATCATTGCCGTCCTTTGTATGGTCTAAGTGATCCCCTTGATTCTAATTTCTTCCAGTCTTTTATCAAGGTTTTTGGGACTTTTTCTAGGGCTCCTACGATTATTGTTATTATATTGCTTTTTTTCATGCTCCATATTTCTTTTCAGTTCTCTGGCAAGTTCTGTGTATTTGCTTCGTTTTCCGTCTTCTTGATCTTCACTCTGTGATCTGCTGGAACGGCGAAGTCTTTGATTTGGCAAGATTTTTCCTTCTTATTGATTATTATGACATACGGGCTCCTTGCTTGTATGAATTTATCTGTTTGTACATCCATATCCCAGAGGATTTTGTGTTTTTTGTTTTCCAGTACTGTTTCTGGTTTATGTTTGTATCATTTGTCTGCGTTTTCGAAATGCAATCATTTGCACAGTTCCCAGTGTACTGCTTTCCCCACGCAGTCATGTCTGTTCTTGTATTTTTTTTTGGGCTAGTTTGCTGAATTCACTTATTATATGATTTACTGTTTCGTCTCTTTGTCCACCCAGTCTGCATTTACTGTTTTCCTGGGTTTTATCTATTTTAACTTTAATGTAGTTTGTCTTAATCACATTGTTCTGTGCAGCCGTCAGTAAAGATTCCGTTTCTCTGTTTAGGTGTCCTTTTCTTAGCCATGCCCAGCTATTTTCGTTGGTTTCATTGTCTTGTCAGTCTCATAAAGCGTTCATGTAGTTGTTTTTTTTTCCACTTTTCTTTTCTTGTCATTTTGTTTCTGATTTCGGTGCTTCCCGAGTTGTTCGCTGAGACAGTGTCTCTTGCTGTGGTGATTAGCCTTTCTGTGTTCTGGGTTATGTATTTCTCCAGCTCTTTTTTGTGTCTTCTACACAGGCTTCTATACTTACCAGCACTCTTCCCCCTTCGTTTCTTTTCATGTAGAGTCTGTCCGTATCGTCTTTTGGGTGTAATGCGTTGTGTATGATCATTTATTTTCTAGTCCTCTGTTCAAGGTGTCTGAGTTCTTCTTTAGTCCAGCCTATGAATGGTCCAGAGTATCTTATAAGTAATACTGTCCAGGTGTTCATTGCTTATATTTTATTAATATTATTATTATTTTTATTATTATTATTATTATTATTATTATTATTATTATTATTATTATTTGCTCTACTCATGGTATTGAACAAGTTTGGGTGAAATTAGTATAAACAACTTATCAAATCTATTTACAAACTCACGAATTTGGTAATATTCTTCCCATATATATATATATATATACCGTATTTCTTAATTGGGAGAGTTTCCCAGCAGAGTGCTCAATTATTAATGCAAAAGTAAAATTAACTAGATAATTAATAAGAGCATGATATTTATTAATATTAAATAAAGTGTTACAACAACATCCGGACCAAGGTTTCAGATCCGAGAAAATCGGACCTTCATCAGCGGAGTCGTATAGCTTAATGAGTGAGAACAACCGCCAGGAATTTCAAAATATTGTCCGTTGGAAAGATGCAACACTTTCAGATTTAAAATTGTCACGTGCGTGGAATATACGTAGTCAGTTATGGAAAGTTTTCAGATCAAAACAACAGCGACGCTGTACATAGTTTGCTATACGACTCCGCTGATGAAGGTCCGATTTTCTCGGATCTGAAACCTTAGTCCGGATGTTGTTGTAACACTTTATTTAATATTAATAAATATATATATATATATATATATATATATATATATATATATATATAATCATAAGTTATGAAAACATATTTATGGCAATTAAGCTACACAGAGGCTTCCGCGTTTCATCCCAGGGGGGAATCGTCAGGCTAAAACTGAATGATGAGAACACGGGGAGGGGGGGGGGTAATTCCTTATTTTTATCTTCCCCTCCTCTTCCTCTCTCTTTTTTTTACAATTACCATCACAGAAAACCATGGAATTTCTTCTTTTTCCTCCACTTTTTTTTTTAAATTTTAAGACGGTGTGTAACGTTTTTTCTCATCATTCAGTTTTGAAATGTGGCTGTGCATGCGTCTGAAGAGACTCATCTAGGTCGAAATAATTTATAATGCCGACAGCCCTAATGTGTGTTTAGTTCATAAACAATTACATGGTAAACAGCTGATCATCTCCCTTTTCTATTTCACAATTTAAGGTAAGGTCGCCTATTTATGATTCACTACTGATGGGTCCCCTTTGTATTTGTGAATTTCTTAGCAGTAAGTCACTTATACAAGTTTTAAGTCTGCAATATGCGGATTTAGTTTGTACCTTTAGAATTTAAACTGCATTTTATTCTTGGTATACAAATAACTAAAAGTTTCTTTGAATATATATTGTGTATTCAAGTTTGTATGGCTAGGTTTCTTTCCTCTCATCTTTTTGCCTATATGGTACCATAGATATTTAAGCTTTTATTTCTTTTTAATGCATCTTTATTCCTATATAATTTGATATGCCAACTACCAGATCGCAAGTTAGTTCTAGGTATTTCTGTTCTCGATTTTATGAGGCTATTTACTTGTTGGTGGTTTCAGTATCTCACATAGTGGTTAAGTGTAGTGTTGCTTTTAATGAAATAATAACTGAATTGTGTCTAGAGAGATGGTATAATATCAGTACTGCAGAAGAACCATGAATTTAAAACCGTTCTGATTTTAAATCACTAAAACAGTTACATGGTAAACAGCTGATGATCTTCTATTACACGTTTTAGAATTAGATCCCCCTACTTATGTTTCGCGATTGATATAGATGGGTGCCCGTTGGTATTGTGTGGATTTTCAAGCAGTGAAAACGGCTTATGCAAGTTCTAAGTTTTCAATATGCAGATATAGTTATTATCCCAAGGATTCAAACCTCTTGGAGGCTGTATATTAGTGATAGGATTGTACCATTGTCATTAAGCATGAGAAAGAGAGGAATACTTTTGTGGCATTAGTAGTGGGGGCTATTTCTGTAGATAGCCTATATAAATTGTGTTTTGAGGCTTGTATTATATTATTAATGTTGAATACATATATACTGTCATTTTACTCACCATGTATAAATGACTAAAAGCTTTTTTTTTGTATGATATATATATATATATATATAGTAAGCTCTACTTACATATCGAGCACTGTTAAAGTAAATACTGAAAACTGATACATAAAAAATTATATCTCCTTGTAATATTTTATGTGGATACATGAAGTACTAATATATATATATATAATATGTGTGTAATATGTGTGTAATATTGTGCATGATTACCAATGGAAAACTGATATACATCTATCTAAGATTTTGTACATGTCTGTGTAAATAAAACAATTATATATATATATATATATATATATATATATATATATATATATATATATATATATATATATATATAATTGTTTTTATTTACACAGACATGTACAAAATCTGCGACACTGGCATGTCGATGTTATCGATCGTTCTTCCCAAATATGATCTAGGGTTAAGATCGGATTCTAACTCTGCCTGATGAAATCTCAGTTTGTAATAGCTGTTGATCGATAACATCGACATGCCAATGTCGCAGATTTTGTACATGTCTGTGTAAATAAAAATAATTATATATAAAAGCTCTATTGGATATTGAGCACTTTTTATAAACCCGGTTAAAATTCTTTTGATTACTACCCTGTGGATGTTTTACCTGGATGATGATTATTATTATTATTATTATTATATATATATATATATATATATATATATATATATATATATATATATATATATATATATATATATATATTGTTATTAATTAATTTATATTATTTTCTTTTACAGTTTATTTAATGTTTAATTATTCCAAATGTGATCCCATTTTACACCCAATAATTTTCTCTTTTTATTCCGTTGTTGCTCACGTTACAAAGGAAAGGGTCAGTAGAACAATTCTTCTCACGTTTGCCATCTTTTGTTTTTATTTTGCCTGTTTGATATTTTTATTATTTGAATGAAAATGTTCTCCTTTTGTGACTTGTTTAATATATTTGCAACACAATATTATTATTAATATTTTCACTTTGAACCTTGTTCTTGTTTGAATTGCTTTCCTAGATGAAATAACGTCAACTCGACATTGAATCAATCAATGAGTCTTCTTGAGCTCAACTTTGTTTTATATCAGGATCAAGCTGAGTTTATGATCAGAAAGTGATCGTGATGCAATGCTGACTAGTGCAGGATTTGGTGTGACGTGATTCCGTTTAATTGGGGTCATTGCATCACTTTTACTAATACTTTTGGTAAAGATATGAATCAATGTGTTCTTCCCCCAGTGTTGGCAGACATGGTATCTCAACCGTTTCTGAGTTTTGCTCTTTATGTGTTGCCCACAAAATTTATGCTCTTAAGTTGAATTCTGCCTAGAGGTTGTGAGTTCAATTCGTGGTAAAAAAACTTGAAAATTTAACTGGTGTAAAATATCTAAAAAGGGCGGCAAGGAGTGTTGAATACGAACAGCCTAACACAGTTAATTAAATAAAGGGTTCAGTTCAAATTTGTGGGAATGTTATTGACAATGACAGAAGACACCTGAAGAAGGCCGGAGTGTACAATGGCAGAAATGCTATGAATATAACAACAAACAAGATGAGGAAAACAGTCTAAATAATGCAAATGAAAATGATCGACATAACCCGTCAGCTTTTTGGCTACGCGTAAAGTGTAGTATCAGTTCTGATACTTCACTTCATCTTTTCTGCTCCTTGTCAGTGAAGGAGAACATATTCATTTTTGTCTCAATCGAAAATTCCCCTTTTGAAGAGCAGGATTTTCTTTAAATTAAAAACCGACCTTATGTCTAATTCTGCCCTCATAGAGAAACACGTAAATAGGGACAACTATACCTCATCGCAGAAATATTGACTGATTCTGCTATAAAATGAGATGCCACCCAAAGAGACTCATTGAAATGAACGTTTACTGATCCAGTCTTGAGTTGACTTTATTTAAATCATTTTGTTCAGCTTTTTGAGAGAACAGATGGATTTGAAAAGAATTTAGTTTTTATTAGTTTATCTATTAGTGTTTTTCTTTGTGTTCCTTTCACATTTTTAATGTAAATGTGTGGATTATCCCCCTTTGTTGTGAACGTTTTTAAACA
>OY744533.1:34052857-34055357 GCA_963556195.1 Sepiola atlantica
GCACAACTGCTCTATACACAAGTACTTTTGTTCTCAAACTTATCCCCCTGTCCTTCCATAACCGATGACGCAGTTTTCCAAAGGCAGTGGTTGCTTTCGCAATTCGGTTAAAGATTTCGTCATCAAGGGAGGCACTCCAATTTATCTTACTCCCAAGATAAGTGAAGTTTTTCACATATTTAAGATCTTTACCGTCCACTTGGATTGGAGTATCTGGAAAACAGTGTACTGGTGGTCGTTGCTTTACTGGTGGCCGTTGCTTCACACCCTGAACTTGTTTAGGCATGAGGCGAGGTTGGTGAATCACTTCTGTTTTCTTGATCTGATTGTCAGACCAAAAGCCTTGCAAGCAACCGAAAACCTGTCCACAAGCAGTTGCGCTTCCTCCCGAGATGTTGCACAAAGTGCAGCGTCATCTGCAAACAAAAGATCCCTGATGACAGTTTGTCGAAGAAGGGTCTTAGCTTTGAAACGTTGCTGGTTGAAGAGACCACCACTTGTTCTAAATTTAAACTTCACCCCAGTATCTATATCAGCGAAAGCATATCTCAGCATAACTGAAAAGAACAAAGCAAATAGCACAGGTGCCATTACGCAACCCTGTTTGGTACCATTTGTCACATTGAAAGGTTCTGAAGACTCTCCATTTGAAACAACCGATGCCTTCATTCCATCATGGAAAGAAATAATTACATTCAGCATGCTGTCAGGTATTCCCAGCTTGTCCAACACTTTCCAGAGGGCTTCGCGGTTTACTGTGTCAAAGGCCTTTGTAAGGTCAATGAAAACCATATACAACTCCTCGTTCTTTTCCCAAACTTTCTCGGCAACCTGGCGGAGGGAAAAGATCATATCGACAGTACCCCGACCAGCACGGAAACCGCACTGAGATTCGGGATAGATATCATCAACAAGGTGTTTAATTATTCTGTTGAGAATAAGCCTTGCCAAGACCTTCCCTGCAATTGACAAAAGTGAGATGCCTCGATGGTTGTCACAGATGTTTCTATTGCCTTTATTCTTATACAAGTGTTGAATTAATGCATCTTTGAAATCCTGAGGGACATTTCCACCTTGCCAGATCTTCACAAAGAGACTGTGCAGCTTCTTCACTAGTGTCTGGCCACCGTACTTAAACACCTCAGGAGGTAAGGTGTCTTTCCCTGACCTTTTGCCTGACGACATTTGCCTAATAGCAACGAAAACTTCATGTATCGCTGGAAGGAAGGAGAGTTCAGGAATCTCAGGTCGTTCAGTGATAGACGAAATTATTTCTTCATCAGTTGTGGAAGTATTGTTTAGGACCGCTTTGAAGTGCTCCTTCCAGCGATTCAATATATCCGCTCTATCATTTATCAGTGTGCCATCATTTGCAGATACGGGAGAAACGCCAGATTCGTGTGGTCCAAAAACTTTCTTAATACCTTCATAAAAAACTTTCAAGTCTTTTCTGTCAAATGCTTCTTGCATCAATTTGGCATGTGAGGACCACCATGCCTCTTTCATCTGCCGTAATGCTTTCTGGACTTTACTTTTGCATTCCTTGTACAATTTCCTCTTTAGTGTTGAGTTCTTATCATCAATCCAGGTTTTATGAGCCTTATGCATTTCATTGATCAACTCCTGGGCCTCAACATTCTGGTCATCGAACCAGTCCTGATGTTTACGGACAGGTAACCCCAAAACCTCCAATGCAGATATGTGGATTACGTCCCGCAAGGATTTCCAGGAAGATTCGATATCATCGGTTATCTCAACAGAATCCAATGAGCGATCAAGATGGGCCGACAGTGCTGCCCGCTGAACGGTATTCTTTAATGGTAGAATGTTTATCTGTTTAGGGACAGAGGAGCGTTTCACTCGTCTGTGCTGTAAACGAAAAGACGTTTTACTTCGAAGCAAGTTATGATCTGAAAGATAGCAACTTGTATGGAACGAACGAGTGATACGAAAGTCCCCAAGGTCACGTCTCTTAGTGATGATGTAGTCAATCAAATGCCAATCCCTAGAACGAGGGTGCATCCATGTAGTCTTGTGGGATTTTTTCTGCTGGAATACAGTGTTGGTAATGCACAGATTAAGCTCTCCACAAAGAGACAACAAACGAAGACCATTCCCATTCATACGACCAACGCCATGATGACCCAGAACACCACGCCATGATGTACTATCCACACCCACACGTGCATTAAAATCACCCAAAAGAATAAGTTTGTCCTTGTGTCGAACATTAGTGATAATTTCTCTTAGTTGCTGGTAAAAATCATTTTTCTCCTGCTCTGGTCTGTTCAACGTGGGAGCATAACAACTAATTAAAATAGCAAGGGTATCACATTCAAGAGTAAGGGTTAATGTCATCAAGCGATCCGAAAACCCCTTTGGAAGGGTCGGCAATGACTCTGCAAGATTGGACTTGATAGCAAATCCTACTCCAGAATGTCGAGGCTCCTCTGGGCCTTTGCCACTCCAGAAAAAGGTATAACCACCCTTTTCTTCTGTC
>OY744533.1:34057857-34125357 GCA_963556195.1 Sepiola atlantica
ACCACTAATCTAAATCGTTCTGGCTGCCAACGAAGTAACTAAACCAGGCTGGTCTATAAAATAACAAGTAATTTAATTATTAGTTTTTCCTTCAGTTTCCAAATTCAGAATTAGATCAGTTTCTATTTCCAGTTTGTAATTAATCAATTGGATTAGTGGGATTTTTGAAAATAGGTTCTGGCTGATGTTGTCAGATTTTGGGCTAATTTTATTACCCCCCCCCCCCCCCCCACACACACACCAAAAAAAAAGAAGAAAAAAATTAGGAATACTTGAGGACATCTGGGAAAGAAATCAAAAAACAAGATTTAAATGAATGAAATCTAACATATAAAGTTATTTTGTCAGATTATCAAAGTCACACCCAAATAGCATTTAAGCAAATCAAACTTTGCTTCTTACTAGCCAATTTGCATTTGCTATTGTTGTCTCATGTTATTGACAATGTAATAATGTACTTCACTGTCAACCAAGGGAAGAGTCTATCAGGCATGTGTATGCAGTGTGATGATGTATGGAAGTGAAACTTGGCCAGTGAGGGTTGAGGACATGCACTGCATAGAAAGAAATTATATGAGAATATGATGGATGTCTAATGTGAGTTTTAAAGACAGGCCTAGATCTGATGACCTCAGAGGAAGATTAAATCTGGATAGTATAAAGAGATGTGTGCAGAACAGGAGACTTCGATGGAATGGTCACATTGAAAGAATGGATGAGGGTTCTTGGGTTAGTAAATGTAGAACAGTTGAGGGAGCAGGTTTAGTTTAGAAAACATGGGAAATGATAAGAATAGACTTGTGAAAAAGAGAGATAAATAAACACCTGGGCAGAGATCGGTTAGTTTTTAAGTCAATTTCTTAAAGCCGGCTGACACATGCCAGCATGTAAAATGGACGTTAAACCAAATATGATGATGATGCTTTGCTATGATTTATTTTTTAAATGACGTAATTCAACCGAGATGACTGGTAACATGAAACATGTTTAAATAATCACCTAAAAATAAAAATCAGCAATGGTATTACTCAAATATTTAATTGAAGAATATAAAAGGAGTTATCTACCTTTCAACTAAATTTTCATTTCTTCTAGAGAGTCTTCTACTTCAATAGTTTCTTTCCTTGAGCTGCTGGCTTTTGGAACCCCCTCCCTGCTTCCTGTTTCCCCGACTGTACCGACATGCAGAAATTTAACAATATGAACAAGCATCTTTCTTCACAGCTCCCAATTTAGGGTGACCCCCTAAACTTTCACCCTAATTCTCAGTAGCCCCTTACGTCTACAGTGGCAACTTGCCTTGTTTGGGATGAACTAAGTTTTAAAAAAAAATAAAAATTAGTGACTAAAATGACTTCACTGCATCCCTGGCAACGCCGGCTAAGTACTGCCAGTACAAGTAAAAAGATAATTTTTTTTTTGGGGGGGGGATAGTACTGTCTTTGAAACAAGGCTGAAACTATAATGATGTGACACTTGTGATGTGGGTGAGGTTTTAAGCAACAAAACACAATTAAATAAGTTTCGTAAAAATAATTATAAGATATGAATTTGGGGAAAAGTAGACGAAAATAAAGTTAATTGTTTTAGTTTGTTGAAATTTTGGACGATGGAGAACAGAAAGAAAGTGAATTTAAGCTGTTATTGTTAATTTAGTTAAACAAAATTAAATATGAAATTTTCAGGATTTATTTTGAATCGATTTAGAAAATATTAAAGTTATTTTTATTCAAAGATCTTGGCTTAACATTTGATAAAAATTAAAACACTGAAGAGAGAAATGGAAGATGTATATCCAGTTTATTGCTAAGGTCGCTGGAAAATGGTTGGATACTTCTACTGCTCCAGGAAGCACCTGGTTCCAGATGCAATCCTTTACCTATATAAGAGTCAGATACATCCAAAGATAGAATACTACTGAAACACTTGGGGAGGTGCCACACAGATAACTCTTTCCTGTCTTTCAATTTTTAAATCTAGTTGGAGAAGTGGTCTGTTCTCTTCCCTACAACCCTTTTCTCACCGAAGAGACGTTGCTGGTCTCTCTCTACTCTATTGTTGTCGTCGGTCTTGGCCTTTTGGCTAAGATCAAAGTGTAGTATCTGTTCCGATGGATACTGCACCCCATAGACTGGTATTGTCTTGGCCTTCGGGGCTTGATTTACGCCGGTCTATGGGTCTATCCTGTGCAGTTCTAGGAGGTCCACCCTCCCAGGCTTCGCCTCCCCTCTTTGGGGAGGAGTAAGTTTATTGCTTACTGCCTGAGGCGCCCCTACCGGGCTGCCCAGGCAATTTTTAAACCCCACTTTCCCGACCCGACCTTGGGTCACATCTTACTTGTGGGAGTAAGATAAAAACTGGCCTTGTGCCTAACTCCTGGAGAGGAGTAAATCAATACTCTATTGTTATTTCCATGGAAGGTTTTCGACTGAGTTCCAATCTTTGGTTCTTCCTCATAAGACATCCACGGCAAAAACTCGTATTTCTATCACAACGAAAAAAGACTTTCCTTTTTTCCTTTATATGTCTAGCGTCAGGCGGAATTTCCATGGACAGAGCTTCATTGCATGGGCTTCCACCTGTGGAAAACATTACTGCGAGACTGCTTTCCTGCCGATTACAACTTCGTCGTCTTCAAATCTAATGTTAACAAATTATTGTCATTCACCACCCCATAAATAAATTCATACCATTGATCCCTTAGTGTTCCCTATCCTCGAGTTGCCCTTAGTCTTAATAGGTGGTGACCTAGATAGTAAAAAATAGAAAATAATATTGTTGATGGCGTCACCCGGTTATAAAAAAGAGATTCAGTCCGGAGATCGGGTTGGAGAGTGAGGGTGTGAGGAGACTAATGAAATTGTGGATAAACATGACAGGAATGTTAAAGAATATTTGCTCAACATTTAGATAAACATGCAACTACTGAAAATAGAAGATTGATGACGTCACTCGGTTATTAAAAAGCGATTCATTATGGAGATGAGTGAGATTTAGGAGACAGATTATGAGACTTTTAAAACTTTGGATATAAACATTTTTAGAATGCTAAAATATATTTATTTAACATTTGAATGAAACCAGAAACATTGAAAATAAAAGATTGATGACTAGTTGTACCGAGCCGGCGTTGTCAAGGATCCATTATGTTCAAATTTCTTTTGTAAATATTTCTGTTTTATAAAACCGCACTTTTTCATGATCAGTATCAGAACCTAAACTAAAAGTGAACCTGTATTATTTGGATTATTTGGATTATTTGGACTACTGTTCTCATTTTGGATGTTATTCTTACAACGTTTCGGCCGATCTAACCTCTACCCTTTTTCAAGTGCATCTTATCAAACTCGAGAATCTGTCTGGAATTTCGAATGGAACCCTTTATTTAATCCATGGCGTAGCTTGTTCTCGTTCTGCCAGCCATGACCGGGTAGAAGTTTTAAGTAATTAATTATATTCTTAGTTTTGCCTGTACTGAGACTTGAACCTTCAACCTCCAGATGACTGTCACTTAGAACTGATTAATAATTATTGTGAGAATAACATCCAAGATAAGAACAAAAGTCCAAATAATACCAATTATCAATCTTCATCTAAAAAATTCCGAAACATAAAGTGAACTTGGTTTTAATTTAATATGAACAAAACAAAACGTAAGCGAAAAGAATGGACAGGTCAATAATCCATCAGTGTCTAATTTAGAAGAAAAGAATGAGAAAGCGTAACTGTTAGTAAACCTCGAATGAAAAATAAAATAAGGAACGATAATGCTTACTGAAAGAATGAGAGTTATTTCTCATAGCTGGTTTTTCTTTTAAGGTGACTATTTAAGAATTTCTACATATTAGAAAGTTGCTAGATCGGATGAAGTATTTTTTATAAATTGTAGTAAAGTTCGTTAGTCTATTGCAATTACGATGCTAGAGGAATAACAAATGAAAGTTGGCTAGTTAGAATCAAAGTTTGACTTGTCCGCTTCTTTCTTAATATTCCTTCCTAA
Source organism: Sepiola atlantica (assembly GCA_963556195.1). NCBI lineage: Eukaryota > Metazoa > Mollusca > Cephalopoda > Sepiida > Sepiolidae > Sepiola > Sepiola atlantica. Next base: position 34,061,858 of record OY744533.1, read on the forward strand.
AAAAATGGGAAAACGAGTTGTGGATAATAACAAACAAGCGTCAAAAACTGATCTGATTAAATTAAGAAAAAAAGAAAAAAGTTATCTCCCTTACTCAAAATATGGGAGCCACTATGTTCGCTTTCTTGATTACCTTGTCATCTAGATTCCTCATCTCCTTCTATTAATATTAGTGTTCTGTTTCTTCCATACATTTTTTAAAATACAGAAAACATTTCTTCATACAACTAATGTAATTATTACATTCTATATAACACAATATTAAAATCTTCATAAAAAAGTTAATTTCGCTTCTAGTCATCCATACAACAGTTAACTTTCAACCACATTATTTCTCGTAACGTTTTTACCGCCACGCTGTCCAGATAATTAAATTTAAATTTCTTTTCCTATTAAAACCCAAATTATAATAAGATTCATATCACTTACTTTTACGTCTCTTTTCTTTCAATACACATAAGAATTTAAGAAATTTGAAATAGTCAAAAAGAGAGGGGATCAGTTTACATTAAATTTATATTGGAAACTGATCCCCCCTCCTAAAATCTAAAATATTTGAAAAAAATTTCCAAAAAACCTGGAATTCTCTAGCGACCGATAGAAAATTGTACACCGAAAAAAGAAATGCTATCTACGTCTAAATTTAAAAAATCCAGTGAAAATTATTTTATATATTAGATGTTATAAAAAAGACTCATTAGAGAAATGAGAGGGATTTAGAGAGAAGTCTTTTGATGCAGAGTCTGTCCATAAAAGACATACATTCCCATCATTACTGGTTTAGATAAATAAAGTTAAAATGGAATTGAATGTATTCCTTTGAATAGGTTTATAGAAAATAAAAGTCAGTAATGGTAAAATATATTTGCTCAACATTTGATAAACATTAATGAAAATAGGAGGTTAGTGATGACATCCCCAGTTTATAAAAATAGGTTAATTTGTGGGGGGGGGGGAGAGAGAGACTAGAAGGTAAATTAGAGGGTTGACTTTTGAAGGGTAATCCACATATTTGGTGATGAAGGACAGAGAGAAGATATCTTACATGCACAACATTCGCTTCACTTCTCTTCTTGAAAAAAAATTACACCTATGAAATCGTTAATGAAATACACAATCCTTTCTGCAATCCAACCATATTTGGTACAAATAAACTTCCGTCTATGCGTGACTTGTCCACCAAGTTTCAGTCGTGAATGTCGAACAGTCTTTATTTTATCATTGTTCAATTATATGCAGGACGTTTTCGTGATCATCTCATAAGTAGAAGGTGTGGTTCTGAATGGATTTCACACTCACCGGACCATAACCGCGCAGATTTTTATCTGAGAGCTTATCTCAAAGATAATGTCTATCAAAACAATCTCCAGGCTATTCCTGATCTTCAGGGAACCATTGCAGACAAACTCAGTCTTATCCAGGTGTGATTGCATATCATTGAATGGGGATCAAAGACTGTTGGATATTCATAACTGAAATTTGCTGAACAAGTCAGCCATAAGCTGAAGTTTATTTGTACTAAATATGACTGGATTACAGAAAGGATAGTGAATTTTATTTACATTTATATGAATGCCAGTTTTTTTCTTGTTTTTGTTTTCGGTCACCCTGTAAAACGTTGAATAGACATTGAAAAAAAGCGTTCGTGGAGAAGAGTCAAACCGGAAGTTCTTCAAACAAAAGGTTTTGTTCTCTCGTATTTACCAAGCTCTCCATGGGGACTGGATCTAACACAAAGTCGAGTTTAATTTGAGGTAGGTCATGAGCACCAGAAGAGCGCCCATTGCCGGTGCGAATACCAATAAAAATGTCCTAACATACATCAGACCCGTCGGCATTCCCCAGTAGGAGCACCACAGGCGATTGTGGATAAACCACCCTCTTCTAAGGAAATAGACGAAGAGGAGGGGGTAATGCCTGAGAGGATGATCTCCTGAACATCGAGCAGAACCAATACACTGACCACACTTTAATCCTAACCCAAAGGTCAGAAAAAATGTTGACCAGCTACACGACGAAGGCCGAACAACATGAACATACTAATATATTTCTGGTGCAATGACAATATAACACGATTGTAGTTGACGCTGTGATGGTACTACTGGAAATAAACACCTGGAATGTGTTGTCAGTGGCCGGATGGTAGAGTGGAAGGCTGAAAGGAAAGATGAGCCAATTTTGGTTGTTGTATACCTTTTAGCTTCCCCATGTATAAATACGATTCAGTCATGTATGTCCAACAGTCTTTGTTTTATCGCTGTTTAACGATAAGCACAACTGGAAATTTGTCAATAACCCTAACACACTTTTCTCTTGGCACTGTCATGATTTTGACTGTGATGGGACTCTTCAGTTCACGAATAGTCTGAGGGATTGTTTGAGATAACTCAAAAGATAAAAATCTGGACGGTTAATATCTGCGGAGTGTGAAGATTGTTCAGTATCACACCTCTTACTGATGAGACGATCACTAAAGTGCCCCCGTATACCATTGAACAGCAGTAAGGCAAAGACTGTGTTACATTCATGACTTAAAGTTGGTGGACAAGTCAGGCATAGGCTGAAGTGTATTTATATCAAATATGGTTGGATTGCAGAAAGGATTGCGAATTTCATTATGATTCCATCGGTGGCATTTTTGTGTGACTCTGTATTTCAAAATTCCACTTACATCATCTTGCTTAATCAATCAGAGTCGCCTTCATTATCTGACAATATGACACAGGATTTTAAAAAATAGCTAAAGATTATAAGAAACATAGGATTTTAAATTTCCATAAACTTTCAAATTTGAAGTTTTTTTTTTATATTAATAGTTTACCACTTAGCAAGGTCAAAAGCCACTCTAGGATAAGGGTTAGTGATATTTTCAGGTGGATAATAGAACAGTACTATGAAAGATTTGAGAACTACGTTTGATTAATTCAGAGGACGATGCGGTGACAGATATTTATTGACATTGGATTTAAAAACGACCATGTTTAGTTTGTAGAGAAACATTCCCACAGTAACGTGTTCCACAGGTGGGAAGTTTTTGGAAGGAAATTCTGTTCATGGAAGTTTCCATTTGATTTTAGGTGCATAGGGAAGAAAGGAGTTCTTTGCAGTGTTGATAGTAAGAGAACTTGTTGAGTAGGTTTTACGTGAGGGGGTAACCAGCGATCAAAGCTCAGTCGAGCACTTACCATGGAAATACCTATAGAGTAGGAAAAGACTAGCAACGTCTCTGCTTTGAGAAAGGGGCTGTAGGGAAAAGAAGAGATCATCTTCCACTAGATTGCGAAGTCGATTTTGTACTTTGTCAAGGCAAGAATAAATGGCTTGTGTGGTACTCCTCAGATGTGGCACATCGGGTTTCTTTGCTATTTTAATAATAAAAAACAGTAATTTATTTTGATTATATTTTATGAAGGAAATATGAGGGAAATTATTCTCTTAAAATATCTGCCTAAAAGGGTCTTGGAAACATGAATCATTTAATTGTATAGTTCAGTAAAAAGCAAAATGATTTTTTAACATTTTGAAAATAATGATGTATTTTAATTTCTTTTTATTCATTTATAAGTACAAATTATATTCTCCTTCAATTAGAAAGTTCGTTATTCCAGGCAAAAAAAAATGAAGACAGATGTATTTGATCTTGAAAGAATTCCTCATAGACTAATTCACTCCCTTTGTTTTTTCTTCTGAAAATACAGTTCAATTTGTTAATTGAATGAAATTCTGCCATCAAAATGTATATAAAAAATGTCTACTTGATTATTTATTTTTGTTTGTATATTCGTTTCATGATCAAACCAATATGTTTCAATTACTTAAAAGAAAAGACAGAAAGTATTTGTTTGAAGAAAAAGAATTAAAAATATCAAAGAAATATTTGAAATTCTAAACAAATAAGATTTCCGTACCCACTTGTGGAATAGAATATCAAAAAATTTAACAATACTTTGTTGCACATTATTAACTACCCGGCGTTACCCGGAACTCTTTTTAATTCCATTTTAATTTCGCTAATTGACCCCCCCCCCGGCCCTTTGCCTTTTCTCTTGTTTAATTTCGAATTGGGAATTCAATGAAGGGAAATATACCATTAAAAATCGGTTTTGCAACCAAATCGATATGACTTCTTACGAAATGTTAAAATTTAAATCCCATAAATATTGTCGACTTTAATTTTACTTTTAAAGACCAAATAGACATGGTCCGAAATAATGAAACAGCTGTTACATGCTGGTCTATTTTTAAAATCTAATTTTTGTGAAGTTTAATTTAATTATTTACTATATTGTTTGGACATAATATTAATTGAATAAAATTGTTTAAAATTATAACATACTTAAAAAAGTTAATTTAAAAAGTTATGTTTGAACGGTAATTGTCACAGACAGACATTATGTTGTCTGTCAATATATTGACTGTAAATTTTATTCAAGAATACATATTTTGATGTAACAGCAAATCAGATGTAAGAGTTCGTTGCTAATATATATATATATCCATATAGAGTTAGGTACATGGATATGTTTATATATTTCTATGTATAGGAATAATTCCTAAACTAATTAATCGATCATTATGAATTTTGGAACACAACTGCAAGGCATAAAGGGTCTTAGTTTGGGCTATATTCAGTTTAGTTTGGTTTATGCAAAAGAAGCAAAGAAGTGTGGAAGCCCTATGTGAAAATTCAGATACCTCCGATGTGTGACATCTAAACAACAGATATTAGACATCAATTAATAAATATTCCCCAAATTTCAGTTACTTTGGGTTATTTTAAAAGGTTTTAGGGGGCATAATATGGACACAACTTCCCATTTTAAAAATTCAAATATTTCAGATTTGCATTAAATTTGATCCATAGTCATTATACACTAATTAAGCAAGATTCCCTGAATTTCAGTTTCTTTTTAATACTCCTTAAGCTTAAGTTTTAAATTTTAGACATTTTCTAGAATCAAAATCATATAATGGATTTTGATCGAAATTAGAATAAGGATTCTAGGAATAAGGTTTAATAGCATTATATTTTGATTTTAATCTTCATAAGGGAATATAAAATTGTGAAACATGAGAAGCAATAGAACAAGTATTATCTGATGCTTATCTGAATTATAGGCCAAATCTCAGGTGAGTGAGTTCAAAGTGTTGTCCACATATCGTTTCTATCTTCAGTTTGTAATTACACCTGCTGGGCCTATGTCTACTGATGTAGACGCTAACAAATTGCTGCGGGGTCATCCAAGTGTGAAGAAACAAGGTATCTCTTTAACAGACTTGGCATCCGTCGATGCCACAAGCATATCATCTTCACAACAGGATGCTGGCTTCCAACGTTTTCAAAATTGAATTGGCTCATTCTTTGAGAGAATTATCATGATTATTGTGAGACACAGAAGATAGGTTTCCATGTATGTTTGCTGCAACTGGACTCTCAGAAAGGACACAGACACCGAAGCATTCCCCCTCCTTTATAACCTTGGGCACAATACATTTTCTAAATGTACAGTAGGTTTAATCTGGGGTGTGCACATGTAATGAGAATGTATCTCTTGAACCATATTAGAACTCGTAATGAAACCCATCAATATTTCCCTAGAAATAGAAGGCAAATCAATCCTTCTTTTGATAATAAAATTAAGGAGTTGGGTGGAAGAGTACCTAACAAGTAAGTCCCCGCTTCAGACGAACATTTGCATATATTTTGTATTTGGAAAAAATATTGAATAAAGGCGTCTTACTATTAATATTATTCTAACACCCGCTGTGGTACTGCTAATTCCATGATACTCTCAGACAGGAAACATTGAATAGTTAATTTCTGTATAGTGTGAAAGAATGATTAAGTAAGTAATAAAAATAACCTATATCATTCTTATCACTTAATTAATGTATGTACATTTGCTTTTGCTCATGCACTCTGTAATTTTGTTTTCACACATTTTCAAAAGTTTATCTGAAATGTTTTTCTTTTTCACCTGGGTGAGACTAGCAAAATATCTGCTCTCACAGTAGGCCAGGGGGTAGACATTGCCCAATCTTATATTTGATATTCAGGGTTCTATGTGCATTTTTACATTTATCGATGAAGTAAAAGCTTAATCTGTTTTCATTTTAGAGCAGTTTCAAGTCTCAGAATAGTTGCAATTTTAGAACCTCAAAATGATAAGTTTGCGGTAGTTCAGGTAAAATAACACTTTTCCAAAAAGGTAACAGTGTTACAAAACAAATCATTGAATGATAACTGGAAATGCTTAAGAACGTGATTAACAAGCCTGCTGATGTCTGAAGATTCATATTTTTGCTATAAAAAAACAACTTTTTGCCTAAAAATGGGCTATTTTATCTGCAAACTCAAGGGAAAAACTGCATAAACACCATAAAACGACGTAAACTTTTCTAGCTTGTAGCAAGAATATCTTGAAAACGGAGAGGGCCACATAATAACGTGTATCCCTTTGGGCGCTTTAATGTCTTAGAATGGTGAAAATACTAGGTTTTACTTGTAACCCTCTATATTTGACTACTTTCATCAAAGTAAATCAAGGATATACTCTTATTAAACCGGATCAGCTAAAATCTGGAAAAGTATCTATAAAGTTGTCATGTACATGTCCACTTATGCACATCAATCTAAGTCTACGAGTAATATGGAATTTTGTAAGAATAATTCTAAGGCATCACATGATTATTTATAATTTTTTTCGTTCACTATTCTGTGTCTCTTTGTAGCGAATAAAAAATAATTAAAACATAAATAGTTCAGTTCTAAATTTCCACAAAGTTACCGGCTTTGAAATAACATATCTGAATAAGATCGGATAGTACACTGACTGAAATGTTGTGAATGTAAAAACCATGATGAAGATGACTATCTGAAATATTTAAATAATGGTAATGCCATATCTCAGAAATATCATCAAATGTATTGAAGCTATGAAAATCATTTTCAATAAAATGAAACATAGAACAGCCATTGATTAGTCTGAATCCGAACCAGTGCTTCCTACCTTGAAACATCCTACCAGGGTGGGCGAAGCCTACAGAACCCCACAAGAGATACTTTCAGCTATGCTCTTAGTTTTATGTTTTTTGTTGCAACCTTTGTATTACCGGTCACGCAGATCTTTTCGTCACAGATGATCTGGATGGCGGTTGTCATGAAAACAAGTGAATGGTGTGTGTTGTCTGTGTGGTTATGGTGTTACATCCGCTTCTGGTTGTAGCAGGAGTAAGCATAGTTGTTGGTGTAGTAGTAGTAGTCATCATTGTAACTGATATGTTTCTCTCCACAGTTTCCAATATGTGTTAACAGCATGTAGCTGTAACATATTATCAGAAAAACAACTTACTCATCTTCGGAATATAGGTTTATTCCAAGTTCGGTTAATATTCATTATGTGTTATCCCCATCCTCCACCCCGAAAGTGGGGAGACTCACCCAAGCCTGCAAAATGAGTGTTTGTCTTGACTTGTATCTAAAACTAAAAAAAGTGACTAATTTTTCTTGTCTTTCCCCACACTTCCGGCAAGTTATGCCATTTCCTGAGAAGCCACATCGGCAGCATATTATTACACATATCTATATAATAAAAGTGAACGTATGTGTGTTCAGCTCGCTTCAAAAATCAAAAATCACGTATGCAAATTTATTTTTATGAGCAAAGAAGAGGAGGTTTAATCTTACTAATTAGTGATAAAACATAAAGGAAATAATTTATTTCACTTTTAATGGACACAAAAAATATTCCCTTGTTCTTAACATTGTTGTGACTAAAATAGGAATTAATCTACGAGAACACAAATGCTTTATTTACAGATTCATGAGAGAGAGTAAATGAGAGTGGATTAGTTTATTTAATAAAACTTATCTCGCATATTTTTTGTGTCAGAATTTGCTCAGGTATTTTTCTTTAAGTAAGATTTAACTCGTGTATTTGGTGTTTCATTTATTAGGGGTGGTGTGGGTAAGTTTTACATCGATTAGCTGTTTCGGTTTTTAAAGTAAGACTTACATTGTGTGTGACAACAATATGAAATCAATTGTTATTGATAAAAATAAATTACTTGCTATTCTCCCGGACAATGCCGAATAGCCATGCTAGTTTTAAATAAATATAGTTTTAATTTAAGTTTATATACAGATTCGTTATTCATGGAAATAGAGACAGAGCACACACCTAATTTGATTCTCAATAATAGCAAATAACCGTCGCTCCTCTCTCATACTCTTCTGCTTGATCTTCTGTTGTCATAGATAATTTCCTCTTACACATTCGTCTTATATGGCACAATATTCACTTATTTGAAAATCAGCTGTTGTTTCTGAACACACAGAGGGCAGACTTTGAGTTTTCCCTAACCCAACCAATATTCAGACGACCTATTCTGGTGCAGAAACATCTAATAATTTACATTTACATTTCGGATTTTCATGCGAGCTATCTTCCAGAAATCTGAAAATGCTAACTTTTCTATCATTATATGTCCTTTCAGGTAATACAGTCATCTTTGTCTGGCAATAACCATGATAATTTGTAGAAGAATTGCTATTTCCTCTACAAAATGTAGTTCAATGACAAGTTCAACGTGTGCATTTCTGCATTTCAAACTGCACCCTCCTCAAGACTGAATACTCTATCCCACATCGCAAATGCATCGAAAGCGCTATACTACTTCTCTCATCTCCATCTAAGATCAACCTCAGATTTGGATCCTATTCCTTAAGCAAACATCTGGCAAAAACTGCACTGAAACTCTGCAATCTATTGCACCATTGCGATCCTGGTTAAAGAATTTTTTTCTTTTTTTGCTACACATCATCCATATTTTTCCTTCCTCCCCATTTATTTATTATTTCATTATTCTTTCCTTTTTCAATGACGATTTCTCTGTGCGGTCTTCTTTTCCCTGTGTTTACAGTTATTGAAGAAATTTAAAATCTTCACTCTTTCTAAAGACGTTCGTTGATCCGAACGAAACCGGTAAAATCTCTTGTTTAATTTGATGATTTTTTCAAACATTTTGTCTTTTACGGCATTTCATTTTCATGATATATCGTGCATTCTACCGTCATATATATATATATATATATATATATATATATAAGAATTAAAACATTTTTTGATTAGAAAGAGTAGTCTACTCGTGGAGGCCTGTGAATCATAGATTGTGCCTGGATCACATAACTTTAGCATTTGCACTGGCAATCAACCATACCCAGAAAACAGATTCTTTCTTGTCTTGACTGAAATGAGATTTTAATGTGATGTTAACTTGATGTATTTCTTTTTCTTTCTTTTTAAATTTTTGATAAAATTATTTTTAATTTTTTATGAAGAAATATTTCGGTAGAAAATAATTGGCATTAAAACTAACCAATGTAGTCTGAAATTGAATTGTCTTCAGACTTTGGTCAGTAGAAAATAAATTCAGGAATCTTTTAAAAGATAAAGAGAAAAAATGGCGATGAAATACAACAATAAAAAAAGAAAATACATAAAATTAATAATTTTATTTCTGATCTGGAGTCATGTATAATAAATCTGCTTGTCCATTCTTTAGTTAACACGGCCATAACGCTATTAATACACGTACTCAATCAAAGGAAAGTAATTTATCCAAACTCGATGCAGGAGTAATATTAATACAACATTGTACATATAATGTTTTTAGTGTTGTCAATTAAAGAAATGTCCTTTAAATATTTGTGAAACACAATAATCATAATTATATTTTCGTGCATTTCAAACGATGGAACAGCAAATGAAAATATCTTATTCGGTTGTGAATTACAAACAGATGGATAACTTTGACAGAAAACTTACCTCCACCAAAGCCGAGGTTATGTTTTTTGGCCGATTTTATTTATTTGCATATAGTCTAGTGTCCGCATCGTTTGACCAATCGTCACCAAACTTAGTCAAAATATCGCTCATGGTCTACCTTAGAACTGATTTACTTTTGGGATATATAGGTCAATGTCATGGAAAATGTGAAAGTCAAACTTTTGGTGATAACTCTGATTCTGTTCATCACAGAGACTCACTACTTGGTCCATATTGTAGCCAATGAAGTCCCGCATCTTATATGACCTTGATCTTGACTTTGAAAAGTTTGGTCATGGTCGAAATTTCGATGGAATTTCAATTTCCGATTTTTCAAAATTTAAGTCATGGATCTGGTGCTTTTTGATAACAGTAACTACCATTCAAAATTTCAGCCTGATCAGATAGTTTTTCAGTTATCAACATTTTCATGGCATAACTTCGAGAATACTTCATACAATATGGAGAAATTGGGCCCAGATAATACTTTGACCCATCCTTACCTTGTCAGGTAGAGATATGCAGTCTCACGACTGACTTATGTTTTCGTTGTTTATATCATTCACATGAAATACTTATAGTGTATATATGTTATTAGGTGTATTATTGAACTACTAAGTACACATTTAATTTTGATGAATATTATGGAAATGATCTGGTATATCTGTATATATATATGAGATTTTAATGTGATGTTAACTTGATGTATTTCTTTTTCTTTCTTTTTAAATTTTTTATAAAATTATTTTTAATTTTTTATGAAGAAATATTTCGGTAGAAAATAATTGGCATTAAAACTAACCAATGTAGTCTGAAATTGAATTGTCTTCAGACTTTGGTCAGTAGAAAATAAATTCAGGAATCTTTTAAAAGATAAAGAGAAAAAATGGCGATGAAATACAACAATAAAAAACGAATATATATATATATATATATATATATATATATATATATATATATATGACTGCTTATCCCCCCTCAATTTGGGTTGAGCACTGTCGTAAGTGAAATCGACAGTTGCTATTAGTGATAATGCCAACTCTTCATAAAAACGAATAGAGCACTCTCCGGAATGCTGATATTGTTTATATAAACATTTCCTTTCCTCTTAGTTTTCTGCTGATAGCACAGTGGATAGAAACTCTGGCTGTCAAAAGAATGATTGGATTTCAATCTCATCTTGAAGCACGTGTCTGTCTAACCAAACTGCAGAGCTGTGATACAGCCAAACACTGTCTGTGGATGTTTGAGACAAATTTGATACTTTTGGAAAGGAAAGAAAAAACGTCATATCTTCGCCAATAATTGATGTATTCTCAAAATTCAAAGTGCATCTCTTAGCTTCCATGATGGATTCCAGGTGAGACCTGAATGTGGAGCACGCAGCCTACCTGGTGTCTTTCAAGAGACGCCTAAATACCAGTTTCATCTTGCCAATCAGCTCATCGTTGCTGTTGCAGGTGGTATGGTTAGGGTATTTAAAAAATGCGTACCGTGCATAATAGTTCATAGTGTTGAAATCAGGCAAGTTGGGGGGGGGGGGGCAGATGTTGGAACTGGTGAAATAATGGAAATTTACTTTTCATTTTATATGATTTGTAGTTTCAAAATTAAATTACAATTTAAGATTTAATTTAATATCGATTCTCTTTTTGAGAGAACTTAGTATTGTGTTTTGCTAACTCTAATATTAAAAATAAAAACACCTTTAAATCACATAGGCCTATACAGGGAAGGACGATAAAAATATATATGCAAAACATATTAAAGAAAATGAGTTCTCTTTAAAAAAGGAATCGATATAAAATGGAATCTTTATGAATATTTTTTATTGTGTTACTACATCTTAAATTGCAATGTAATTTTAAAACTATAAATCGAATAATCGTATAGAATGACGGTCTTTTGAAGATAATTTAGGACACTGAAACGTACAAATTTTATTTTTGTTTACCGTTTTCACAATAAACATGATTTAGTCTTTTGTTTTGCTAATTTTACATTAGAAAAAAACACTTAAATTATAACCTTATTTTTTTTATTGAATAAGAACTTTTTGACTTTAATATCTGTGAAATTCACGATTTTATTTTAAAACAATTGAACATTCAATTGTTTTAAAATACTTTTAAAAATCTTCTTAAAAAGAAATTTTAATTTCCAAAGTGAACGCCAAATGTTTAAAGATACAATTACAATTTAGTTGAGATTTTTCCATTTTTAGACTGTATCAGAAAAATATTATTGTGCACAGTTTTTTGTTGTCAACAAATGAAAATGCTAAAAGCTAATAGCTTTCATTTGAATTACTTCTCTTGAAAATTTAAGTAAATAGTATTTTAAGAAAAGTTTTGCTAATTTATGCTTTTTATTATCACTTCAATTAATTACTGTCAATATCGACGAAACTATTGTATATATATATAAGAATATAGAACACTAAAATTATAAATAAATAATACCAAACATTAATTTATCATAAATTGTTTAAAAAATAGTTATGCAAATTAAACATACAAATATTTGTATTTGAATCTTTAAACTCTAGTATATATACAGTATTTCAGAGAAATATATGCTGTATTATTGATTTGAATAACATAGAGCCGTTTTGATGGTAATAAAGGTGTGATAAATGAAACAAAAACACTCGCATTCATTCACTTAGATTAGATATATATATTGACTAGGGAATTTTACAATAATATCTGCTGGATATATATACAAATCAAAGATAATTTTATAAAGAAAATTCAATTCAAACCATTAGAGACATTTAGGGTAGAGTAGCTCTATGGAGTAAATGTGGTATTGTGGTGATTGCTGAAGTGAAAATGATGGATAAATGGTGAAAGAATGAAAGGAACGGTGTTTGGGTGAATAATTCAAAATGTGTTTTTTAATTTTTTATTTTTTATTTTTTTATGGAAATCGCTTCTGACAAGGCATTAAGCCACTTGATGAAGAAATACTACTTCAAGGTCAAAAACTAGCCAACTATAAGTGTTAGATGGATAGATTCCGACCCAGAAAACAGCAATTCTTCCCCCTTTGTTAGAAACATCGCTCATGGCATGTGAGGAATAAAGCACACAATAAGGAAAGCAAGAATTGCAAGACTGCGAAAGTAAACCCAAGGTCCACTTTCTACTCTCCTAAAGTTGTTAAGAGAAGAATAGACAGTGGATAACTACTGAGTCTGTCACTCCCCATACTTTTGATGGCCAGGTGCTTAATTTGTAAATGAATAATATTTTTTATTTGCAAAAAATAATTCAAAGACAGCGTTTTATTTTATTAAAAAAATAAGAACATATGGGGTTCAGAGCTGGGAGCAGTAGCCACATTAATTCCTGGATAAAGTCGTGTGTATCTATACTAGATATTCAGTAAAAACGCAGAAACACAAATGCTAATAGATAACTTTAAAGAAGCAGTTATCATTTAAAAACTGGATGTTCTTAATATATATCAGGGCCATTCAATAAATAAAGTGAATTTCTAGAAATGTTTTCCTGTAACTCCAAACTCTGAATTGTGTTGGTAACTGCTGCTGTTCTTAAAAGAATGACGACGCACAAAAAATAACGAGATATCTTTATTGTTCGGTTGCAGCAAACGAGTAGAATCAGTGAGAGTAGTGAAAGGTGGGGATTGCACGAGATTTAACGAAAGTTATTTTCTAGAATTCGCTAACCATCTACTTTTTTAATATAACAGATTTTGAATAACCACACTCTTCAGTTCTGACAGTTAAGAAAGTCAACTATCTCTCAATTCCACTCTGTATGATCTTGTCTGCTCACTTGCTTCTAAGTTTTCATTGGCCGGTCAACCTTCCTGCGATTCAAGACATCCATGCTTCTGCAACAGTTTACCTCGAAGAATGAACGCCCAACATGACCATACCAGCGTAACCGATTCATGCTTAGGATAACTTCTATACTAAGTAAATGTAGAGTTTTTTCAGCAAATCCTCTGACCCAGAATTTAGTCAGATTTCACATTGCAGATCCATCTGATTACAGATCTGTTATTTGACTGTAGTCGGGCGAGGGAACTAGGTGAGAGTTCCGTATAACGTATAACATGACGCTCCTGGCACAACTGCTATACAACTTACCCCGGATGTAGAGCAGGGCAGCTCACGACGCTATTCGAGTCAACAGCTCATGAAATTTCGCCCATGCTGCCTTCACCCTTGTGGTTGGACTGAGTTCACATCCACCACCTGCATTCAGCATATCTCCGAAGTAGCAGAAAGAGTCTACTACGTTCAAGGTATTGTGATCTAATACCATCTCTTTGTGGGGATGACCGTCAATAGGGCTTACATGTCCCATGCATATCCTACATTTAAAGTTGAGGTTCAGGGCTAACTTACCCTTCAGATCACTGCACTTTTTGTGAACTCACAATAGGCACAGGTTACATTGTATCGCATTGCATCCAACACCCTTCCAGCTCACACCATCATATTGGTCTTAGGTAAGTTCACCCTCAAACCCTTGGCCTCTAGACAGTTTTTCCATGTTTTCAGTTTATTCTTTAGCTATCCAAGGACTACGCAATAATAACTAAAGAACAATTTACCCCCGTTGGCTAAATAAAGAGTTCAGTTCGAAATTCCATATAGGTTCTCGAGTTCACCGTAAAGATTCTCAAGATCAAAAAAATGCACCTGAAAAAGATCGGTAGTTACATCGACCAAAACATTGTGAAAATAACGAAAACGAGAATAGTAGTCTGAATAATCCAAATAATGCAAATTATCTATCCTCATCTCAAATATTAGCAATCCTCATCTCAAATATTAGCAATCCTCATCTCAAATATTATCAAACCTCATCTCAAATATTATGAAACCTCATCACAAATATTAGCAATCCTCATCTCAAATATTATCAATCCTCATCTCAAATATTAGCAATCCTCATCTCAAATATTAGCAATCCTCATCTCAAATATTATCAAACCTCATCTCAAATATTATGAAAACTCATCACAAATATTAGCAATCCTCATCTCAAATATTATCAATCCTCATCTCAAATATTAGCAATCCTCATCTCAAATATTAGCAATCCTCATCTCAAATATTATCAAACCTCATCTCAAATATTATGAAACCTCATCACAAATATTAGCAATCCTCATCTCAAATATTATCAAACCTCATCTCAAATATTATGCAACCTCATCACAAATATTAGCAATCCTCATCTCAAATATTATCAAACCTCATCTCAAATATTATGAAACCTCATCACAAATATTAGCAATCCTCATCTCAAATATTATCAATCCTCATCTCAAATATTAGCAATCCTCATCTCAAATATTAGCAATCCTCATCTCAAATATTATCAAACATCTATAAGCATGTTGGAGCATAGAGATACATATTTAAAATGGAAACTGTGAGATCTATGGTGGCTGTAGAGAGGTGGAGCAGGTCTCAATCAATATGTTCTATAGTGTTCATTTTCTTCACCAATGACCATGGAGTATTGAGAGAAAATTTTCTCAATCTCTTTGTAGGGGAGTAGTGGCTGGAAAGGTCACCAGATTTAAAACCTTGTAATATTATGGAAACCTAAAGGAAATAGTTTTCCAACATTGTCTACAAATTCTAGAAGATTTGAAGGAAAGGATTGAAGAGGAAATCACAATTCCACCTGAGATGACACAGAATCATAGAGAATTTATGGGTGCAACTCCATAAATCAATTGCCACTAAGGGCCGTCATTTGTGTCATATCATTTTTAAAACACATTAAAACAGAACTATATTTTAAAAATATTTTTTTCTGTTCTATTTTTATATCCATTAAAAGTGTGTAAATTTTTATGCCTCACCATGTATATACAGGTTGACCCCCCCCCCCCATGCCACATAAAATCGTTAATAAAATTTAGGATCCTTTCTGCAATCCAACCTTATTGGGTACAAATAAACTTCAGTCTATGCCGAATTGTCCACCAAGTTTCAGTCATGAATATCCCACAGTCTTTGTTTTATCGCCGTTCAATGATATGTGGAGACACTTTGGTGGTCGTCTCAACCCTGCATGGGTTTCACACTCATAAAACCTGAACCCCTCCAGATTTTTATCGGTCGGGTTATCTCAAAGATAATGTCTATCAAACCATCCCCAGATTATTCTTGAACTGAAGAGGGCCATCACAACCCAAATCAGGACAGTACCAAGACAGGAGTGTGTCAGAGTTATTGCGAATCTTACATGTCGTATCCAGGTGTGCTTATTCTTGTACGGCAATAATAAGCACATAATGTTGAACATTCATGACTCCACCTAGGTGGACAAGTCAGGAATAGACTGAAGTTTATTTTGCCAAATATGGGTAGCTTGCAGAAAGGATTGTGAATTTTATCAACGATTCTATGGATGGTATTTGGGAGGGGGGAGGTCACGCTATATAAATAACCGACTTTGCAAAAAACGAAAGTTGCAATTGTACCGTTTGAAATAACAAGTGATTTATTGAAAAGAAGCTACAAATTCGAAAATAGGTTGGAATTAAAGAAAACAGCAAGTAATTGTTTTTAGACACAAAGACACAAATAGAAAACAATTAATAACAAAAGACAGATTTAAATCCGCAGATTTAGATAATCAGCTTAATCGATTTATATTTCCCTGGCTATGGATATAAATACCTTTCCTCAACAAGAAAATGATATTTTCTTGATAGAATATAAGTGGACTTATTAGTCCATCTGCATTCTGCAAAGAGTGGATGTTCTGCAAGGGTCCCATATGTATTTTTGTTTAATGGCATATCAACCCTTTTAGGTTATTTAATGTTGAAGCAAAAAATCTATTGGAAACGATTTATTATATTGTGACATGATGAGAAACTTGCTGGTGCAGTTTTAATTGATTATGGAATAATTAATTAAAAGAAAGTAGAGTTCCACTAATTTTGGGTCAATCAAATATTGCCAAATATTATTTTCCCAAACGATTTAATTCAAAAAGTTCATATTCTTGTATTGAGTGATAGTCCAATAACATGAATAACAATTAATAATGGAAAAGGTCATGATTGAATTATAATGTTCAGATCTTGTATTTTCAGGTTTGATATGACTGCTGAGAGAGAGTGCTCAAGCCGAATTATGTTTATAATTTGAAAGATTATGAACAAGAAAAAATCATTTAAAACATTTTTTTTTAAACATAATTGTCAAGAAATGATTTTCAAGAGAGATTACTTTCACCAAATATGGAACAAGTTATGGCAAGTTCATTCGGGTCCATTGTCTTCAATTCGACACGCATACCATATACTATAGTGAAGCAAGGGGTGCAGAATCTCCAACTGCACTTCTTCTGTTTGATTACTGGCAAAGGGAAATCAGATAAGAAGAAATGCCGAGATAAGCACAGAAAGGTTGCTGTTATTTTGGAGTTTTCTTTCTCCTAAACTAGTTACACTACCTAGGCTTGAAAGTCAAGTATACCATACTATTCCACCCAAAGAGGAGGAGAGACAGATTCATACATTTCCCAAGGCTATTAGGGAAAGTGACTTTAAAACTTACAGTATCTGGTATTCCCAAATAATAACCAATCTAACAGACTCAACATTATTATCTTATGAAAATCGGTGTTTTTATTTACCTCCTCTCCAGGAAGTTAGACACAAGGTCAGGTGTGGGTTTTGATGCAAGTGTTTCTGTGGAGCGAACTGGATTCGAACCCACCACACCCAGGCCCTCAGTCCACGTAGTTAATCACTTAGCCACCGTGACATCCCGGTGTTTACCAAATAAACTAATTGTTGACAATGAAGCACAAGAAGAAGCAGGTACTAGAATTAGGAGTGGATGGAGTAAGTTCAGGAAACGTTTGTCATTACTAACCAGCAGAGCGTTACTAGTGTCGATCAAGAGAAGAGTCCATCAGGTATGTGTACACAGTGTTATGATGTAAAGAAGTGAAAACTGGGCAGTGAGAGTTGAGGACGTACGTTGCATGAAGAGAAATGACTTGACCAGTGATAGGTTAGTTTGAAAGTCAATTCCTACAAACCGTCCAACACATGTAAGCATGTAAAACGGATGTTAAACTGAATATTATTATTATTATTATTATTATTATTGGTATTATTATTATTAGTAGTAGTAGTAGTAGTATTATGATGATAGATGAATCATTTACAATAGCTATTGTGTTTCTCTATTTATAACATTTGCATGGTAATAAAATATTTTTACCATTGTGTAGGGAGTTCTTCTATTCCCACCAGATTCTCGTCATCATCTTAATTGACAGAAATAGCTGTTCATCTCTCATTTGCACATAAGTAATTGCTTAGTAGAAAATGACGTCTCTTGGAGTGGTGATGTAGCCGATATCGGTGTGGTGTTTTAACAGAAGAAACAAGATGTTCACCGTCTTCTTCTCTGGTTCTCATGACAGCAGCAGCCATCTTCTCTCTTCCGCGGTCGCTGCAATAATGAATAACAATCAAAAACAGAAAGCGCCAATAGTATTCTTACTCTACGAAGATTCATTCTTTTACAGCACTGTAAAATTATATATTCTCATCAGCCGGCAAAGCGAACGAAGACAGAACTTCGAAAAGAGCAAGCAAATGCTCTCAGTTCACCAGTAAAAGATGAAGATCTTTCTCTCTTCTTTTCCACATCTCATTTCGATCTTCCTGTCTGTCCAAGAGAGAGATTTTTCTCTCTTCTTTGACACATCTCCTTTCGAACTTCTTGTTTGTCAAAGACAGAGATCTTTCTCTCATTTCGAACCTCCCATCTCTGAAAGAGAGAGCACTTTCCCTCTTCTTTGACACATCTCATTTCGAACGTCCTGTCGGTCAAAGAGGAACAGCCTTTTTCTCTTCTTTGCCACATCTCATTTCGATCTTCCTGTCTGTCATAACTAACAGCATATTGGGAATCAGCATCTCCAATATGATGTCCTTATTGATGCAAGTTCTTAAACTTTTTTTAAACTCATTATTAAAAATTAAAAATATGTTTCTAATTTGTTTCTAATGTTATGTTTATAACATTAGACACAAATGTCCTAATATTTTAGCGTTCCCTTTACAGTTTTATATTTTCTATTATTTATGACCGAACAATATCTATGGAGATTATGTATCTGTCTGTCTGAAGCCGAAAATATATTATTAGTTTTGATCGCTCTCTTTTTATATCTAATTATCAGCTCCTATATATACCCATTCCAAAACTTCCCCAAACATCACGCATCTTTTAAATTTACATAATTAATTTGTTTTAAAGCTTCTAATGAATTAATAATCGCAAATATACACTCATGATTGTTTTTTTTTCAGATTTCCAGATGTATTTAAAATATTTTCCTTGATAATAATAATCTTAATAAAAATGATAAATAGAATTAATTAAAAACATTGTTTTTATTGGAAGACTTCTAAAGAAAGAATACATAGATGAAAAAAAACGAACAAACCATAGCTGAAGAACTGTAAATATATTTTTATTTTTTTATTTTTGGTGGGCCAAATGAACCATTTTCAATCAAATGTGTAGATGTAAATGTTTTGATTTGTTAGTGAAAATAATATTTTTGGGGGGAGGAGGGGTAAAATTTTGTCAATGTTTTTTTAACATAAAACAAAGGAAGAAAAGAAAATGTTATGCTTTTGAATTAGTCCTTCCAGAGATTCGACGACCTGACACAGCTGATAATAATTCATTGTTGTTGCAATAGAACGCGATTATTGTTTTCTTCCAAATATTGTCGGCTGCTTGCTATAGCCTGCTTTGCGAATGAATGCTGCCAACTGATTGGTTAATACTTTGTCAGCTTTCGGGCGCTTCCAAGACCTGCCCGATCGTTGCCGACGTGAAGTCACGGAAATCTGATGTGTTAGCTATAAGAATACCATTTTTTTTTTTTTTAAATCTTTTCAGAAATTATGTTTTAAAGCACAAATTTATTGAATCAAATTGTTTAATTAAAAAAATGATTGATTTAAAAACTACTATTTAAAAAAAAATCAAACAAACACATTTTACTGAGCAAAAATATGCGACCGGAGGGATCATATTTTAGCTAGTACTTGTAATAATCGTTTATACTTTTCATATCAAACCTATTTGACATATTGTTTTCTTTGAAGAGAACAAATTTATATTTTTTGTTAAAAATGAATAAAAAATATTTGATAAATGTTCATTAATATTTTTAAAGTTGATGTTTCTTTATTTTAGAGAATGGAACTATTTTAGATCTATGTGGAGGGATAAAACACCTTTTTAGTTTAGTCTCTTTATACCGAATTCATTTAAGTAGGTTAAATAGATAAAATATTTTCGTTTGATCAGTAACTCTGTAGATAAAGCGTTCGCCTTCAGTTCTAATATTTTATGCCGTCGTTGGTTCGAATATCATACTAGATAATTATGTTTGTTTTGCAGTCAAGTTATTTCTTAGCCGATATCGATCATCATCTTAAACCTGAATGTTAATTAAAAAAAATGGATGGAAAATATTTACTAGATGTTCTTAACTTCTAATCTTGACTATAAAATGCAAGAAAAGTTGAAAAACCTGGAATAGACGGGTACTAAAGCTAGTTTCTTATAACTATGCCTTCTTTTATTTCTCCACATTTGATACCGAGGCCAAAAGTAGAGATGTCCAATCTTTTAGAAATATGCTTAACATATATTTGATTCTGGTTCCATAGTTTTTCTTGTAGATCGTTGCAGCATGTTGTTAAGAAGACTAAAATGTAATTCGATTTAATTTCTTCCAGAAAATACTTTGTCCGGATAGGAATTATTTACAAATTGTCATCATCTTGATAAAGGGACGTAACTCTGTATTTATCCATGCAGAGTTACTTTTCTTCGATTGAACAAAATATATTTTGAAAAAAAAAAATTGCATCGTCTTAAACAAGAAAATCAAACTGCAAATAAATACACTACCGGGCAACGCCGGGAAACTACATCTTCCTCTGCACTAACATGACATCTCCACACTAAGCTCTGTCTTGTAAAATCTTCAGCTTAACACCCATGACACGTTTATAGAACAACATGTTGTCATCTTAAGAACCCGTTCTCAATATTAATCATGATGTTTTAATCTCGTTACTGCTTTAGTCTTGATATCTGTAATTTCATTATTTATCTAATAAATACAATTAAGTCTGTGTGCATTCATATACTGATTGAATTTAAACAAAATGGAAAACAAGGTATTCAGACTGAAACTATTTACTAGCACAGAAATATCTGTATATTTATGACGTTAGGTGTGTGTATTTATTTAATAATGTATATCTATCTATCTATCTATCTATCTATCTACAGGGTTATCTCTTAAACTAATGAACGGATCATTATGAATTTTGGAATATATATTCTAAAAAATACGATTAGTAACATGAGCACATTATTTTGTTTTGTAAATGTTAAAATTTAGGGGTTGCATATTGTTATGGTGTAATGGTGATCTACCATATTTCGTGAATATATGGACTCTTCAAGATACTATGTATAGAGGAGATTACGACAAAGTACTTCTGTAAATACACACTGCTGTAAATGTACCACCACGTTGTCTTACTTATTATCGGCTCTCCAAGGTCACAACATAAAGTTTTTAATTTAATTTTTTTTATGAACCGATCATTATGAATTTCGGAAATATATTCTCGGTGAGTAACATGAGCACATTATTTTTTTTGTAAACTTTACCATTTATGTGGTGTGCCCACCCAAACTCGCACCCACCCCTCAAAAAACTTTTAAAATAAGTTAGATACAAAATATTTTATAAAGAAAAAAATTGCTCTGCATCAAATTTTGAGTTATATTAAGTGATATAATTTTTAAAAGGACCGGTGCGCACATGTAAGCATCACTAATATATATGTGCTTGATAAAATCCTAAAATATTGAACTTACTATTATGAATTATTGAATATGTATTCTATGCAACAGGGTAAGTAACATCGGCACATTATTATGTTTTTGGTAAACTTTACCATTTACGGGGGTGGGGGGGGGGGTTGTACCCCCAAAACTGTACCATATCCAGCAAAGAAAGAAAAAACATTACAATTTGAAAATAATGCTATATTTATCGCTTATATCCATTCTGGGACGGATATTTTACAAGTAATATATGAAGTAAAACCAGTCTGTGTATTGTTTCTTTGTCATCGATAGCTTTCTACCTAAATTAAAGTAAAATCTCTGAGTGGAGACTGACAAAAGTACAAAAAAAAGAAGCTTGGTCACCATTCACTACCAGAGCTATAACATTCTCATGGCAGCTCAAGTGTGTGTTGGAATGATGCAACAAGCTAGATAAACCATGAGATATCACTGTACGAGTACAAACTTGTGCCTTTCCCCAAAAGAAACTAATAATCAAAATACGAGATATCTCGGGAAAATCTGCGAAGGGATAAAGTAATGGGACAAAAGATACACATAAAGCGTCCTCAAGAGCGCTTCTGAACCCATTACTTACGACTCCCTCCCAGCAGGCTCGCCTCGACACTTTGTGCTGCATAGAGGGTAGAATATCTCATGATAGATTGCTTATGTGTCCATCCAGTGTTGTCCTGCGGATTGTTCCATTTTTTTATTACATCTCTCTGGATCTTTGATTGTTTATCCATGGAATTTTTTCGTTGTCCAATGTATCTTTGTCATATACGTTTGACGATGAAAGCAAGTGTAGACATTTCCCCAGAAATAAGTATAGTTTTTATTTCAAATTTATATACAGACAGTTCTTCATCTTATTAGGGGAAAGAGAGATACAAATAAGAACGAAGGCTTATTCCTCACCTCTCTAGGAGTGATCAGAGCTGCCAATATACGTTTCTCTTCTCTCCTGTCATTTGTTAGCTCTGTGCCTCCTGTTGTTGTATCATTACTTTTATTTTCTCCCTAATATCTGATGATAATTACTCATAAAATCAGGGGTTCGTTTCTCAGGTCACAGGAGGGCAAATCTTGACCTTATGCAAAACATCCAACATTAGGATCAGCCGTTTTTGTTTTCTAAAGTAAACAGTTGCTGAGTGGTGAGTTGATTACAAGTTCTAACCGAACCCTTAGCACCGTTGACAAATCTATGAAAACCATATGTCATGAGTCAACCCAATCTTTGTGAGTGAAATTGGGTATGATAAAACTGTTCAGAAATCCTCAGACAGCATGGTCTGGAGGGAAAAGGGATTTGCTACTCCATAACACCATGCAGCTTATCTACAAACGTTTATGAACCTGTTTACCACTACTTAACTTACCATAAATATCCAACATTCATCTCAATCAAGTCAGACACAAGGCTATTTTAATATGTTATACCCAGTTGGGTGGTTCTGAGGTAGGTAACACTGGTTCTAGGTGTGTGCTTTTTTGTGTTTTTTTTTTTACTAATGAGACACTATTTATCAGGTGAGATGGATAGATTAATAGGTGAATGATGATGAATATTATGAGAGGATTGAAAATCTCCACATATCACTCCTTCAAAACAACACACAAACAGCAATTCTTCCCCTTTATTTCTCATAGAACATGAGGACTAAAGGACAAAATAGGAGGAAGCAAGAGTTACTACGCTGCCGAAAGTAAACACAAGGCCTAATGTCCACTTTCTACTAATCTTGACTTGTGTCTGTTTCTTTGTTAACGACAAACTTTGTATAATGCAATTGTCCTTGGATTTTGCCAATCAATAAAATCGGAGAAAAATTCCAATCAAAACTTATTTTGGTTCATTTCTCCAACATTTTATATTTTTATTTTCCATATATAAAAATGCGAGACTTGACAGAAAATTGTATATGCAACAACAATCCAATAAGATCTGATCTCCAAGGCCAATAAAGAAGTCTTTTCGTTTGTTTGTTTTTCTTATGAACAATAAAGGAATCCAAATAATAAGACGATACGCCATAAGAAATAAAACCGAAGAATAAACTGAAGAATTGACAGAAAATCTGAAAACTGAAAAGAGCAACCACAAAAAAACAAATCCTCTTCTCATGACGTAAACTTTTCCAATAATCTTTTCTTCATGAAATGTCGGCTTGATTTGATTCACCAATAAGCAAGATTAAAGCAGAAAATACTTGAGATGTCACCCGACTTCCAATCAGCCTGTGGGAAAAACTAAACAATCACTAGCCACACATTATTCAATCCAATATTTGTAAAAAGACCACAACATGAGGAATTCTTTGAATTCTTTCTTCTTTTTCATACACAGCATCGCCAACATTAAATTGTCATAGACACATTTGGGCAAGCTTTTTGCATTCACCATTTCGAAATCTATCTTTTTTTTTCTCTATTCATCCTACTCTACACTGGTATATTTACCGCCTCTTCAGGAGGTTAGACACAGGGTCAACTGAGGTTTTGAAGTGCACTCTGGCCTACAAAATATACCATAGCAGTTTTGTCAGCATTCCCCAGTAGGAGATCCTCAGGCGATTAGCAATAAACTACTCCTTTCTCAAAGAGAGAAGGTAAAGCCTTTGAGGGTGGATCTCCTAGGACTGAACAGAACCAAAACCTCAATCCGACACAAGCAAGGCTACTGCTGGACTGATTGTCGAAGACGTATCAACCACTGGTATGAACAACATATACTCAAGCTACGTTGGTATATTGTACATTAGTTAAAAGAAAGAAAAGTAAGAAGTTGAACAGTACCAATGTTTTAAGCAACTACAGCAGAATTAATAGACAAGAGACCCACTTTTTCACAAAGTCAAAGGATTTCAGAATATATTGTGATGCCATTAGATACACTCTCTATCCCTCCTTTCTATCCCTTTCCCTTCTCTCTCTTTCACTCCTCTCCTCTCTTTCACTTCTCTCATCTCATTTCTTAAATGCAACAATCTTTCCAATGAAAGATATTTGTCTTCATATTGAAAAACATTTTTAATAAAATCAAATTAATTATTTTTCAAAAGTGTATCAAACTTTCAAAATTTAAACTTGCTTTGAAAAACCCATTTATGTTTTACTATTGAGTGACGACATATCAAGGCTAAAAGCTACTCGAGGACAAGAGTAAATGAGATGAAATGATTGTCAGCCGAAAGATGAAGAACATTATGGGAGTACTTAAACCGACCAATGGAATGAACTGCATTTGATTACTTATGGGACGATTTATGACAAGCATTTGTCAATCTTGGATTTAAAGCCTATGGTAATTTGTTCCACAGACGGAAAGCCTTTGCACAGAAGCTCTGTCCATGGAAATCACGACTGGTGCTAAGCACATGGAGGAAGAAAGGAAAGTCTTTTTTCGTTATGGTAGAAAACAAGTTCTTGATGTGTATGTCTTCCAAGGAGGAATAAGAGATTGGAGCTCAGTCGCGCATCTTCCATGAATATTAACGATAGAGTAGAGAGAGACTCACAACGTCTTTTCTCTGAAAAAGGGGCTGTAGGGAAGTAAAGAGATCATCCCCCACTAGATTTCAAAATCGATTTTGTACTCTGCCAAGGCAGAAAAGAATGCTCTGAGCGGCACCTTCCCAGATGTGGCAGCAGTAGTCCATCTGAAGACGAGGATGGCGTCTGGAGTCAGGTACTTTCTGGAACGGTAGAATGATTCGACAATTTTTCCAGTGACCTTAGCAACAAACTGGATATATGTCTTCCATTTTATATCTGGAGTGAAAATAAGTCCTTTGTCTGACTCTTTTTACCATTTAAAAAGTTCTGTCAAGGTCGAAATTTTGACAGAATTTCAACTTCCGATTTTTCAAAACTTTACGTATGGATCCGATGCTCTTTGATGACAGTAACAGCCATGCTAAATTTCAGTCTGATCAGATAAATAGTTTTTGATTAATGATTGAATAACTTTGGGAATACTTCATACAATATGGAGAAGTAAGGCTCAGATAAGACTTACGTTGTTAGGCAGTCTCATGACTTATATTCTTGATTTTCTCATGCTTTTGTTCACCCCAAACCCACATTTGTTTAACGTTATTCAGCTCTGAGCACTGAGGAACGAACGATGAACATCGAGCAATGACCAAAAAGTGCATAATTGTAGTGGAGCAACCTCCCTATTCAACTGACTTTACTCCATGTGACATTTTTCGTTTAATAAAGCTCAAGGAGTCCGTTTTGAAGGTGTAGAGGCCACCAAGATGGCCATAATGATAGAGCTGAGGGAGGTCTCAGAAATATTCTTCCAGCAGTGCATAAAGGCATGGTGGAAAAGGATGGGGAATGCATTAGACAGTAAGCTGTTTGCAATTGAAATATAAATTGTTTGGTGACACCAGTCCAATTATTTTCCAGAAATAACGTGTGTAAAAGACGCTTATGTGAATAATCCCTAATCAGGATTGTAATATTTCACATAATCATTGGAATTTATAAAAAATAAATGCAAAATTGCTTAGCAAGATAATAAAAAGAATAAAGAAGTCGGATCTATAATAATTAGGCTTAGGTTATAAGTGACCAGTCAACAAAAGAGAAGAAAGCTTCTTCTACTTTACATGTCTTTGAAGTGTCATGTGGTCATATGACAGTTTCCCACTTTTTTATGCAGTCCTTTGCAATAGTGTTGTACTCTGCAAGATCTTTCAAGCTACACCGGTTGGGCAGTAGGGGACAGACCTGGCAGTGTTGCATCGTATGGTCCTCTTCTCCACATTCACGGATGGTTGGGTCAGTTTTGTAGCCCCATCTACTCATAGCAACTTTTCCAGAGTTCCTCTGAACAGGGAGGGAGTTTCTCAGAAGCAGTGATTCTCATATCAGTATGAGGGGAGGGAATTTTCTAGCCGTCTGGTCTCTTCCTGAGATGTTGTTAGGGGTTCGACATGGCTGAGGAAGCCTCTCCTTAACTTCAGTCGTTGGATCGTTGGTTCACGTCCATTAAGGATATGGCTTTCATCACTGATAGCCTATGTGAACTCTATTCGGATGGTAACTTCCCGTCTCACATCTGAAGGGGCAATGCAAGTGAGAAGATGCAGATTGTTCAGGTTGGTAGGCTTTGGGCAGCCAGTGATCAAGTGGTAATTGTTGTTCAATGCTAAGTCTAGGTTTTTGGCATGCGTTGATCTCTCTCAAACAGGACAAGCATACTCCGCAGAGGAATAGCACAAGGCTAAGATTAGTGTGTGTGCTGTAGCTCCCCACTTGGAGTTGATCAGTTTCCATAGGATGTTGTTCCAGGAGCTGACTTTCACTTTTCTCTTTTTTACATGTTCCCTGAATGAGAAGATGCAGCCCAGAGTTACATCAAGGTAGACAGGGTTAGTCCGATTCTCAAGTTGTATTCCAGACCACATGATGTTTCGGGGTCGGTTGGTCTCTCGGTTTCAGAGATGAAACGAGCACACTTGAGTTTTTGCATGGTTTAAATGCAGATGGTTACTCTCTTAGTAGAGGAGTAGCTCATCTAAGGCTGAGTTGAGGTTTGCTTCTACTGACTCCAACGTACTCTCTTGGGATGTTACACAATAGTCATCAGCATAGATGAATTGCAAAGTGTTCTGGTTCATTGGTTGGTCATTAGTGTAGATATTTTACAGTAATGGAGCCAGCACACTTTGAGGTAAGCCATTCTTTTGCCGGCGCCAGCGACTTTGTTTGTTGTTTAGGGTGACATAAAAGCGCCTGTCTTTTAAGATCGCTCCGATTAGGTCTGTGAGTGCCAGGTCTTTTGTCAACTCCAAGATCTTTTTCAGAAGGTGGTGGTTTACAGTGTCATTTGCAACAGACAGATCAACAAAGACGGCTCCCGTTATCAGTCCTTTCTGTATAATATAATCTAGATCGATGGCTTTGCCAGCCTTAAGGGCACTGATGTTGATATCAAGCTCTTTAAGTAAGAACGGTTCAGTCATTCCAGTGCTCTTGGAATTTTGAAGTCGGTCTATGTTTGGTCTTTGTCGTTTGGTAGTGCACTTCCCGTTGAGTAACAACTGATGTGCAACTTGGTTGGCAGTGATGGTGTACTGATGTTGCATTGGAGTTGATGGATCTTTGCTGATTTTCCAGATTAGACTCCATGCTTTTTTACTGTTCTTCGTCATATCAGTTTTCTCCAACAGATTTTGTCATTTCCGTTGTCGGCCTTCTGATAGAGGGGTCATGAGTTTCTCACCTACTTCGCTGGTACTTTTAGCAAAGAGGTCAGATTCGTAGAGTTGTTAGTATTGCTCATATAATTTGCTGCTTTGGGCATCGAGTCCAGATATGTATTGAGTGCGGCAGCCTCTTGGGATGCTCTTCCGGGATGCTTGGTGCACGAACCTGGTGAAACTGTCATAGTTTTTGGGGTCTGCTGAGAGATGAGCAATCTTCTTTTCAAGATCTTCTTGGAAGCCAGGCCAGTTCGTTTTCTCAAAATGGAATCTTCTTCGAAATGGAACTGTGGCTTGGGTGATTTCAGCATTGACTGTTTTGGGCAGTGGCTCCAGCACCAGCTTTTTGCTCAATCTGGTGATACTCTGGCTGACAAATGCAATATAGGTGTTAGACTCTGCTTTTCATCGTCCACTGTTGAATGACTTTGGTTGTTTTGCATCGTGGATCAGATTAAACTCATTAGTTTCGACCCATACTTCCACCGCATCTCAATCCGCATTATTTTTGACGTATCCTCATTGGGTGCTATGGCTATTGAAGTCGCCAATCACAATCTTTGGTTTCCCAGATGGTGATAGCATATCTGGCATCACAAGTGGTGTGGAAGATGGTTTATATACTGAGGTGATGGTGATTCCTCTGAGCTCAGCTGTTAGGACTTCGATGTTATTTTCATCGATCTTTGTTGTTGATTCGATGATTGTCCCGTTTTGGCTAGTATGATGCTTCCATGTTTCACGTGTAGTATTTCTGTGATAATAATCATTCCATCCACATGAGGGCGGGGATGTTTAGGTCCACGGTGGGTTTCTTGTAGGCAGAGAATATCACACTGATGCTCTCTGCAAAGTTTTGCAATAAGTTCTTCTTTGGTTAGGGATAGTCCTTCACTGTTTAAGGATATGATGGTCAATGCTGGTTGTGGAGGCAGGCACTAGCCTTTCTTCATACTTCGGGTTGATTATTTACTGACATTTGTTGAGCATATAGACATGACTCGTCTTTTGACTTGCTTCAAAGTGTTCAATAGAATTCACACGTAATAGTAAGTATTACTTGACAGGGGTCACGACATGAACACTTTTACCTTGATCCTAGAATGCTAAGAGCTGCTCTTAACATCTGGAGGCAACACCCCACAAGGGAATATTTCTACAGACATCTTCTTCAGATCTCAGCCTTGAACAGAGAGAGAAGAACCAGATGTGTTGGTCACTGCTGGAGGATTAAGGATGAAATTGACAGTAATGTTCTTTTTGGGTGCCAAAACAGGTATGTAGTTTAGTGGGGCGACTGTACAGAACTTACATCAATCAACTAACAGAGGACTCACAATGCACCTATGAAGACCTACCTGGTGTGATGGAAGATAGAGCGAGAGAGTCAAAGAAGGTTTTTGACACTACCACGTCTAGATGATGATGAGGCAACAAAAAACTTTTCAACAGGCGGCTTTTAGTCTATCTCCTAAAAAGGGCTAGTGGGGCTTTATTTAAGCATCATAATTACTATATAAATTTGATGACATCTCAAGAACTTTTCATGCCAAATTTGGTGCAATTCAAACCAATCATTTCAGAGCCAATAAGTTTTCATAAATGTCATTATTATTATTTACTCACTTGATTTTTCATCTAAGTCATTACCAGTGATCGCTTACTGGTAAAAATAAGTAGTGTTCCTTCGAGTCTTAGTGACAACGATATCCCCAGATTTCCAGTACTTTTCATTTCTTTCCATCACCATTGTAATTAGCTTGGTGTTCTTGCATCAGCCGTTTACTATTTAGTTCTAATTGATAACGTCTGGAAGCTTCCTCTGGAATTTGAGTAACAATAAGCCTCCTATGGCTTTCAGTAATCTATGTACCATTCCAGTTGGTATCTGGATTCTGCTAGCCCTCCTCGACCTTTCAGAGCCACTGTCCGAGGTATCAATCGATATTAGTGACACTGTGACTTTTTCTTTACTATTATTATTATTACGCGTGTACACTCTTTGTCAAAAATGACAGAAAAATTATCTTTCGCCAGTAAATCGATGAAGTTAAAAAAGGAACTAAGAAAGAGAGGAAGGAAACTAGAAAGTTTAAAAAGAAAAAACATATAAATCGGTATAGAAAGCAGAAAGAAAAAAATGGAAATAAATTTTCTTTTTCAACTCCCCTAACTATTTGAAATGAATTCCTCGGGCAGTTGTTTTACTTGCTAAGTTTTGTGTGATGGGACACAGAATAGATGTTGTTAGCCTCTTTATTCTGTATCGCTATGTTCATGGTAGGTGCTCGACTGAGCTCTAACACATGGTAAGTGCTCGACTGAGCTCTAACACATGGTAAGTGCTCGACTGAGCTCTAACACATGGTAAGTGCTCGACTGAGCTCTAACACATGGTAGGTGCTCGACTGAGCTCTAACACATGGTAAGTGCTCGACTGAGCTCTAACACATGGTAAGTGCTCGACTGAGCTCTAACACATGGTAAGTGCTCGACTGAGCTCTAACACATGGTAAGTGCTCGACTGAGCTCTAACACATGGTAGGTGCTCGACTGAGCTCTAACACATGGTAAGTGCTCGACTGAGCTCTAACACATGGTAAGTGCTCGACTGAGCTCTAACACATGGTAAGTGCTCGACTGAGCTCTAACACATGGTAGGTGCTCGACTGAGCTCTAACACATGGTAAGTGCTCGACTGAGCTCTAACACATGGTAAGTGCTCGACTGAGCTCTAACACATGGTAAGTGCTCGACTGAGCTCTAACACATGGTAGGTGCTCGACTGAGCTCTAACACATGGTAAGTGCTCGACTGAGCTCTAACACATGGTAAGTGCTCGACTGAGCTCTAACACATGGTAAGTGCTCGACTGAGCTCTAACACATGGTAGGTGCTCGACTGAGCTCTAACACATGGTAAGTGCTCGACTGAGCTCTAACACATGGTAAGTGCTCGACTGAGCTCTAACACATGGTAGGTGCTCGACTGAGCTCTAACACATGGTAAGTGCTCGACTGAGCTCTAACACATGGTAAGTGCTCGACTGAGCTCTAACACATGGTAAGTGCTCGACTGAGCTCTAACACATGGTAGGTGCTCGACTGAGCTCTAACACATGGTAAGTGCTCGACTGAGCTCTAACACATGGTAAGTGCTCGACTGAGCTCTAACACATGGTAAGTGCTCGACTGAGCTCTAACACATGGTAAGTGCTCGACTGAGCTCTAACACATGGTAGGTGCTCGACTGAGCTCTAACACATGGTAAGTGCTCGACTGAGCTCTAACACATGGTAGGTGCTCGACTGAGCTCTAACACATGGTAGGTGCTCGACTGAGCTCTAACACATGGTAGGTGCTCGACTGAGCTCTAACACATGGTAGGTGCTCGACTGAGCTCTAACACATGGTAGGTGCTCGACTGAGCTCTAACACATGGTAGGTGCTCGACTGAGCTCTAACACATGGTAGGTGCTCGACTGAGCTCTAACACATGGTAGGTGCTCGACTGAGCTCTAACACATGGTAGGTGCTCGACTGAGCTCTAACACATGGTAAGTGCTCGACTGAGCTCTAACACATGGTAGGTGCTCGACTGAGCTCTAACACATGGTAGGTGCTCGACTGTAAAACATTCTCAACAAAAACTCGTCTAGCTACAGCTACAGAAAGAAACTTTTTCTCTCTCCTAAACAAAAACTAAACGAAACTTCCATGAACAAAGTTTCTTTCCTAGAAAATCCCGCCTGTGAAACAAAATATCACCAGCCTACTTCCCAACCGACTACAGCACGGTCGTCTTCAAGTCTAATGTGAACAAACACTTGAGCCGTTCCCTATGAACAATCAATTCCCCTTAAGTTATGTTCTGCCTACCCCACACATTGTTTATGGTCATCTTGTGGAGGCGATCCTAACTACCGATCTCTTTAACCCTTATACTCGAGTGGCCCCTAGGCCTTAATAAGTGGTGACCCTTTATTAAAGAAATATATATATATATATATATATATATATATATATATATATATATATATATATATATATATATATCGTTGAATGTGACAGCCAAATGATTAGTTTTATTTTTTTATTTGGGTCGGTAGGGAGTACGTTTTTATTAATAATATTTTTTTATACCTGTTCATCAATTTTACAATTATGATGAAACTGGTTTCGGAATAATAATTTTATAGATGTGTTAAGTGGAAGATTGGATTTATTAATATTGTCGTGAGAATTATTTTTAAACTGTCTAATTTGTTGGTCAATTATATAATATGAGAAGCCATTATTTATTAGAGTTTGTTTGATATTGTTGAGTTGATGTTGGAAGATAGTTGAGGAGGAGGAACTCATGATTTACTACAGTAAATTAAAAACGCTAACCTTATCATTACCAATAATTCTCCTCCCTCGACCAGAGCTTTGAATAGGACGAACCTCGTATATGAGTTTAAATGCCCATTGGGAGACTGTGTCTCCGACAGTGAAAAAAACATATACGTTGGCTTCACTACTACAACTTTGTCGAGGAGGTAACAATGCATTTATCGCCTACAAGCGCTATAGCTCAGCACCTTACTAATCAGCATTCCTATCCCCACCCCCCAATTTCGACAATTCTTAGTAAAAAACACCATAATATTAGAACATGCTACTAATAGACAACAACTCTAAAATGTTTATAATGTTAACTTTAGTTCCGTATTAATAATATAATTCCCGCCAAAACTACTTATTAATATCACCACCATTTTCTTTACCTGAATCCCGTGAACATGGACCCGGATGGGCTCGAAAGTACTTGAGACAGCCACAAAGATAGCCAGACATAAGGTGTCTGTCATATTCAACGATATATATATATATATATATATATATATATATATATATATATATATATATATATATATATATATATTTCATGCATACACATAATATTATAAGGAGATATAGTATATTATGTATAGATTTTCAGTATTTACTTCAACAGGACTCAATACGTGAGTAGAGCTAGGTAGTAAATATATTTTCATAACTTACTATATATATATATATATATATATATATATATATACAAATACAAATTGCTCTTTATTATAGAGGAGATGATTTATTATTATTATTATTATTAGTAGTAGTAGTAGTAGTAGTAGTAGTAGTAGTATTTATATTCGGTACTTATCTTTCCATATTCTTTTCTCTTTTTATCAGTTTTTTTTTGTGTGTCTGGTATCACTTCTCATTATAACTTACCTTATCATCTTCAAAGAATTTCAAACACCGTCTCCCCACTTCTCCTGCTCTATCGCCCCCGCCCGCCCCCGACTCTATTCTCATCAATGCGTAAATCAATATTAAACTGGGCATGGATCTCTCCAGGCTGTCCTTCGCCATTGTACTATAAGATGGTTAGCGCCAATATTGACATGTTTTGGTTTACAATCCGTTATTGATTCTTAACTCAGACTTACTGGTGCATGCACCCCCCCCCCAACACACACACACACGCACACACATGCACATGCGCACAAAGTGAGATCGAGATATAAAGATAGGTAATTCAAGACAGAGAGATGGATCATATTATTTATAATCGATAATCAAAAATTCTATGACAAATCTTTCTCTCTGATTATTTTACATCTTTTCTATGCATTTACCATAATATCCTAATCTCTAATAGACCAATCCGTACTGTGTCTCTCTTCTCATCTCTCTCTGTCTCTCTCTCTCTATATATATAAAGTAATCCAACAAAAGATATAAGCGTCAACTAATATCTTATAATTAATGAAACATCCGGATAAAAACTGAAGCTCAATATACTGGATAGAGCATTAATATTATAATATAAAATGAATAATCAAATAAGGTGGCAACAAAATTTTATTAGAATTCAAAGTTCAAGCAAAGTATCTTAACGTCCTTAGCTTATGAGTTTTCAAAGATAATTCTTCTCCTCAGAGGACCATTACCGCAGTGATATTACTACAGGTAATAAAATTACACTTTGAAAATATATAAAAATATATACAAAAATACATAAAAATATATAACATCAAATATATCAACCTAAAAACATACTTTTTTGTTAAATCTATACAATCCATCCAAGTCATATAATTTAAAAAACATAATCAGGAAAAATATCCAGAAGGTTGACTGAAGATTAATCCAGGTGATGAGTGACAGTCCAAATACGAGAAATTGAGAGAATTGAAAAAGTTGTCCAGTTGTGAGATGCGTCAGCAATCGATGAAGTGAAAAGTATCCAGTGTTTATGTTAATTATTACAACGATAAATAAATCAAATCAAATAATATAAAAAGTTCAATAAACTCACTCAAAATTCCAAAAACCTGATCTGAGCAGTACAAATCAAATCAAAATTCGCTGGTTAAATGGAGAATCCGTTAAATCCGAATTGAACAAAATTAAAATTGAATTGAGTCAAAAAATACGGTCATTTCTTCCCCCGGAGCGAATAAAAATAGTTAAATTTTGAAAGTATTCGCTCTCCCGCGAGCCAAATAAACAGGACCCTTTTTCGCCAAATGGAAGGCGATACTAAAAGCGCTAAATGTCTACTTATCCGAACGACGTTATCAGAGCGGAAGTTACATGTCTATTTTAATAAAGAAAGAAACAACATCCTGTATCGGCAAGCTTGTCAAAACAACCCAACTTAAACCGGATGTTACTTGTCTAGGTCAAAGAATAAGTCTAGGTCAAAGGAAAAGGGTAGGCATATTTAGGTCAGATCGTCCAATCACGTATACATGTCCAAATAGCTACTTAAATACCTAGCTTACAATAAAAACAGATTTCACAAATCTCGCCCTATCAAATAATATAGAAAATTTATGAAATTAAAAATTACAAAGTTATTAAAGTAATTAGAATTTAAGAATTTAATAGTTTAATTTAAGATTTAATTTTATCAGATTAGGAAGTTTAATTTAAGGTTTACAACTTCTTAATTAGGAAAAATTAAATCTTAATTAGGAAAAATTAAACCTTAAAGGTGGTTTATGTGGGATATATCTAGTTTAATTTAGTTTTATGCAAACGGGGAAAAGGGGTGAAAGCTTTTCGTGAAAATTCAGATACCTCCAATGTTTGTGAAATTTTAACAATAGGTATTACACATAAACAATTAAATATTTCCAAAATTCCAGTTTCCTTGGAGTATTTTTAAAGTTTGTTGATTCAAATACTTCAGATTTGCATTATTTTTATTCATAGTTATTAGACACCAATTAAGCAAGATTTCCTGAATTTCAATTTCTTTTTAACATCCCTTAAGCTTAAGCATAAATTTTAGACATTTTCTAGAATCAAAATCATGTAATGAATTGGAATAACTATTCTAAACATAAGGTTTAGTAGCATTGTATTTTGATTTTTCTCTTCCTAAATAGACATAAGATTGGTTCAAAGTTGTTCTGTTTGGGGAATCAATTAAAAATCTTGTTCCATCAGGTTTTCAGTTGTCTATCTTGCAAGGTTATTATTTCAGTTAAACAATTATTATGCAAAGGACGATTTTTACGTTTTTACAATTGCATTTTTAATTTATTTTATATTTTTCATTCTATCAGAATCATTAGTATTTTTTCTGCTGTTGTGGTTGTATTATTATTATTATTATTATTATTATTATTATTATTATTATTAGTTGTACTAGTAGTAGTGGCAGCAGTTGTCATCTTTTTACCATTATTATTTTTTCTGTGCTATTTTTTCATTCAGTATTTTATAATTATGTGCTACTGAAAAAATATAGATGAATGTGGTAGATATGTAAATAGTGTTAACAGAAGTTATTTGTATTAGTTTTAAATAAGTCACAGAAACAACATAAATAAATGACGTAAATGAAGTAGAAAAGGAAAATACTAAAGTAGTAGTAGCCACGTAACAGGAGAGTAAGAGGATAATGTAAATAAATAAATGACATAAATAAAGAAGAAAAGAAAAAGGAGAAATATATATTGTTCATTTCTTACTATATAATGTATACACTAATGTATAATGTACCAACGAGTCATGGGGCGTCTTGTTTTTTATTTAAAATTTATTTTGCATTGTTATAGCTTCCAAATATTATAATAATACCACACACATTTTTCCAGGTAAGTATTTTGTTTATCTTGTGTTGCTGGGATGATGGATCTTATTTTAGAGTATCCTTTTTTAAATTTCTTCCAAAATTCTGTATCAACTTGACAACATAATATACTTAACCAAACGCAAATATAGTATGTGGATAGGCTTAACCATTTATAGGGAACACACCAAGCTACTTACTTTTTGTCTGATCTCCGAGCTAGGATCAAAGTGTAGTATATGGTGAAAGAGAGAAAAGAACAGTGCTTGTTCTCCCCCTCTCTCTCTATTTGTTCCCTTTCTCTCTCTTCTTTCTCCCTCTCTTTCCTCTCTTTCTTTTAATACTATTGTTACATAGTAAAGGCTGTATTTTGATAGAAGGGTTTGAGTGACACCTTAAAGGTAAGAGGTGACCTTAAAGTGGTGGTCGATGAAACCACATGACTTCTGTTCATGGATTTTCTGGCTCTTTGGCTCACGAGACTTCAAGCAGAAAAGACGTGTCCCTGATGGGGGCAATGCACACAGTGTAGCCGGGTGTAGCAAGACAAGCTGTATGTCTGTCTGTAAGTCTGTCTGTCTTTCTCGTATGCAACTTGTCTCTCTGATGTTTTTCTGTGACTGTCTTTACAAAAAATCTTTATAAAAACACTGGCACAGCAACGACACGGGTGTATAATGGTTTTATACACCCATCGGTAAGTGAAACTATAACATTTAAATCATTCGCTTCCTCCCACTACTTTTTATCATTCATCTTTATTTATGTTATCCGCCCTTCCTCCCACCATTTAAAACATTCATATACAGACAGAAAGTGTGCATGATGACAAGATAACACCAGCATTAGAGTTTCAGTAGTATATGGATATACATACATTTGTATGTGTATATATATATGAGTGCGTATTTAAGTGTGTGTCACATGCTTTATTCTATATGCTTAGAACAACCTCTCCGGTACTAATTGGGATTATTCTCAAGGGAAATTTTGCTCAGACTCTGCAATATCATTTCCAAAGAACAATAGCAGCAGCTCTTGACGTGTTATCACACCTGGGTTACCACAACATTTCAGACACAAGATGCCATCTTTTCAATTAACATTCTCGTCTTGTCTGCAAATTTCTTTTCTTTTTTTAAGTCATAATTCTTTGCAATAAAATACAGAAAAATAAAGTTAGTTAGTGACAAATTAGGTTATAACTTTGAAACTCAATTTAAAAAGAGAGAAAAAAAAATTGTAACGAATTTAATGCTCTTCCACCTTGCACAGGTGCATTAAAAATAAGATTTAATTATTTATCACTCATATTCAAATTGCACTATTGCTATCTTATTATAATTGAGATTAGGCGTCTATCTGTGATCAAACCTGTCACATTTCTCAAAGAAAATATACCACTAGAAAAAATGTGATCCGTTGAATCACCCATTGAGCTTGGGTTAATTTGTTTAAAATAGAAAACGGTGTGTTTGCAAAACCAGTTAAATATTGAAAAAATAAAGACGAAATCCAAAATTATCCACTTTCTGATATATATATATATATATATATATATATATATATATATATATATATATATATAATTATTTATTTTCTCTCTCTATCTTTTCCTTTCCAACTACGAGTTAAATAATATTACTGCCTATGATGATATTCTCTTTTATTTATAATGGACCATTCTAATCTTTTATTCTTTCTTTTCTTTATTACCTTCAACTGTCAATAAACAAAGAGAGAGAGAGGGAGAGAGAGAGAATGGGGAGCACAAGTGATAGACAATGTAACAAATAAAGGAGGGGGACTCAAACAAGCTACAGTGAGAGAGGGTGAAAGTTATAGATAGAAAATTGGTAAGAGATGGGGTACTTGATGAGTTATTTGCAAATTACGGCTAATTAGAACAAATTCAAATGAAAGTGTTTTCCCACATAACTCAATCCGAAAACTGAGGAATATTTTAATATGTATTTTATGTGATTAATTTCTTTTGGCTCTTTCAAATAATTTCATATGGATTTCGAAATGCTTGCAAAGCGCCCAACACAAAGAAATTGGGTGGGATGGGGTGGGGGGCAGTCAGATGACCTGGGAGGCAAGATGTCAACAAAGTTTTCTGACCGCCGCCAGACCTGGGTCTTCCGGCTGATATGGCAGTACGCTGATTCTTACTGCCACACATACGGCCTACCTCCAACTACTTAGTTTATCTAGAGTTTCACTACCTGCTCAGAACGTGAATGTAGCCATCGATGTTCAGGCTGACGCCCTCAAG
This sequence comes from Sepiola atlantica, assembly GCA_963556195.1. Lineage (NCBI taxonomy): Eukaryota > Metazoa > Mollusca > Cephalopoda > Sepiida > Sepiolidae > Sepiola > Sepiola atlantica. The sequence goes on from OY744533.1 coordinate 34,100,231, forward strand.
GAAAATATAGGGTGGCATGATGACACTTTCACTGCTGACGAAATCGAAGATCAAAAACTTTGTCTTCACGACTTTTGGTATGTTTTTAGATGAGACAGCAAACTACCTGTTGTTCTGAAAGTTTATCTTCTGGTCTTGGTAAAAGTTTTTTTCGTCGGAGAAGAACCACTGAATGTCTGGCATAAGTGGATGTTTCAGCTAATTTGCGTGCTTCAGTCGCTTTTTTTGCATCGCCTATGACAGAAATTGTCCTTTCCTTATCTTGTATGAAACGTAATGGATGCCCTCATACACGACCAGCCTAATCAGCTTTTCATCCACACCTTTCACCTTGTAATGAAACGCATCAGTTCATTGTCGATGATCTCCTGAACTTTAGCGATGGACTCCGGCATTCTGTCGGCAACAGATCGTCGATCATGCCTTTTTTTCTTTGATGTTGCCGAGTTGTGAAAAGTCAAATCGTGAATCTTCTGACCTTTTCTACCACCCTCCTGCTAATGCTGAGGTCATCTGAAATATCCTCACTTGTCCGTCCGACACGGATTCCAAAGAGAACTGCGTGTCTCTTGCACGAATATGGAGGCTCAAAATTGTCCATAATCAATTATTCTACCAAAAATCTATCGTCACTGTTTTCATGAAGACAAGACTGACACCGAAAGTAAAGTAAATATGCATACAATTAGCAGTTGAAAATTGCGAACAAATATCGTTTATGCTCCCTCCCTCCCTCTCTCTCTCTCTCTCTCTCTCTCTCTCTCATATATATATATATATATATATATATATATATATATATATATATAGCAAGTTTGAATTAAAAAACCTCAAAACACCTTGTAAGTTCATAATAATTTATTTTACCTAGCTTGGGTAGTATAGTTTGTCGCTAAATCCTACCCAAGGAAAGTGAAATAGATTATCACGAATAACTGATATAGTGTTTTGGGTTTTTTCAATTCAAACTTGCTAATATTACTCTGTAACCACATTGATCTCTCTAACAGGAGTTAATTTAATAAATACCCCTGACCGACCCGACAATCAGAAAAAAACCCACCCCTTCCCTGTAGAGGTCCCTAGATGCCGGAAGGCCTACTACTCTAATAGTTTTCTTTCTAGTACCGCTCGCCTTTGGAATTCCCTCCCTGCTCACTGTTTCCTAAACTGTACCAACATGCAGAAATTTAAATGTAATATTAACAAATATCTCTCAACTTAGGATGACTATGTAGGTATGGTCCCTAATTCAGAGAAGCCCTTACGTCTCAGTGCCAATGTGCCTTGTTTGGGGTGAACGAAAGTAAAAACAAACTTTTTAAAAGTACGATAGATCCAATTCGGATTTACCATTTTATATATATATATATATATATATATATATATATATATATATATATATATATATATATATATTGTTAACTTATTTTAAACTTTCCTTCTGAAGAGTTGCACTTATAGGAAATATAAGATGTATAACTTTATTTGTTTCATTTTACTTTAGTTGAAGTTCTCAGAAATTAAGGGACCTCTTCCTGGAGCTAATACTTGATCTGCATATGAGATACATAGATATTCGAATATTCTAGTAAAGTTCTTTATTTCTCAAACGTTGAGTTAGTAAAGAAGTTAAGAACATTAATGTTCCTCTCTCCAATTGACCAGTTAACTGTGTTATAGTGTATCTTTCATGTGGTCTGTTGGTCTAACCGGATTCCAGGACAAGAATTCATCTAGTCTGGTGGAGTATCCAGCTAAGTGTTGTTACTTGAAGTAACATCACTAGGAAAAGATGTACTATTCATGGTATGAGCAAGTGTATAGTCGTGCTGAGGGGATCTTATTTGTGCTGTGAATACTATGTTATTTTGAATATTTGGTCAGGATTTACTTGTAGGGTGAAGTATTCTCATGTCAACTTGTCCTGACAAACCCTTGTACAGAGTGACCGAAGGCAGCTGAGGATGGTGTCTAGTAGGTAATTCAAATTCTCCTCTACTCCAACTCTATGTTATTGTTGTTCATGTGTCGATGAAAAGATCCATCAAGTATTTGTATTTTTGAAAGGTGAATAAAGAAATGGTTTCTTGAATCTAACTTTCTATTGTCTATTAATACATGCTCTGGAGTTTAAAAAAATAACATCCATTGAGCTTTAACCTTTAAAATTTGGCTATTAATAATATATATATATATATATATATATATATTTATATTTATTCGCATTTTGATTTTAGATTTATCCCATAAAACAGTGTGATGCAAACGAAAAACTAATATTGATACCCGTTGCTTTCTCCCATGACTGCAAATGACACACTTTAATGGACGTCTGTCAAATCATCGAACATTAAATACTGAGGAAATTAGTCTGATGCAAATATAACTCTACGCATCTCAGCTAAATGTATATAACATCTAACCTAACAAAGAAGACATTTCATTCAAGCTGGGATCCAGTAGAAGAAGAAGAAGAAGAAGAAGAAGAAGAAGAAGAAGAAGAAGAAGAAGAAGAAGAAGAAGAAGGGAATATAGGACAAAGACAATGTATATAAACATGTCTGGATATATGAGTTTCGTTTGGTTAATATTATCCGCGTCGTTGATTTTGCTTTCAAAGTAGGATGAAGTGAAGACATGTTTGATTGGAAAGGACTAATAAAAGACAGCAATAAATTCGAAGAAGTGAAAACCTGATTTTTGTAACCATTCCAAAAGATACGTTATTGGCAAAATTTAGAATTTTGTGGAGTAGTTTTGTAGCCTATTTATTTCCAACAGACACAGACAATAAATGCTCGATTATAATATAGATCTTTATTTTTGCTTGTATTATAAAACTAGGTGTACCTAACAAGGGAGGGGTTTTACTTTTATTTTTGTTTCGGTGATGGGGGGGGGGCATTTTCATTTTATCTTTAATAGAATTTTTTAAGTTAAATTTAATTACTGCGATATAGTTTGGTCATTAAATTATTTATTGAAGCAAATTGTTATAAAATTATAACTAATTGCTGTTAAGATAATATTGTTTAAATGTCTTATTTATAAAAGTATTCAATGTAAATACCTTCCAAACATTACATCTTTTAATACGTGAGGATTTGCTAATAATTTTAAAGCCAAAAGTTGCTTTGTGTTCGACAGTTTTAATGCTTCCAAATTTTTTCAAAAAAGTAATTAATTCTTTTTTTTTCACTATTAACAAAAGACCATACAGGGAATAAGGACCCCAAAACAATGGCCAAATGAAAGGAACGCCTTTCTATCTTCACCGGTGTCTTTCGGTTGACCTGGCCACACACACGTACACTTTATTTATAACGTTTTGATAAACAAACGAAACATCGAAGCATCTCAAATCCTTTTTTCTTTTAAAACATGGTAATATTTATATTGGCGGGGGGGGGGGGGGAGATGAATATATTGTAGGATGCGTTTATCCTTTTATTTAGAAAACTTTTTGAATTCTCGTTCTAAAATGTTTTCGTATCACTATTTACTTATCTCCCCACGAGGGCAGAATACATAATAAAATAAAATCTTATAGTGTACGTCTTTTTTTTTACAATACGTTTTAATAAACACAGAAGATTAAAAATATCTAAAATTTAACGCTTAAGAAGAAATTGAAATTCAGGGAATCGTGTTTAATTTGTGTCTAATGACTATGCAAATCTGAAATATTTGAATTTTCAAATGGGAGGTTGTACCCATATTATGCCCCTTAAAACCCATTAAATACTCCACAGAAACTGAAATTTGGGGAATATTTAGTAACTGATATCTAATACCTATTGTTAAAATTTCACAAACATCGGAGGTATCTGAATTTTCACGAAAGGGATTCTACCCAGTTTTACCCCCTTTGCATAAAACAAAATTAAACAAAATATAAGCCACATTAGCCAACCTTACGTCTAGCAGCTTTGTTTCAAAATTCAGAATGATCGGTTCATTAGTTTAGGAGTGAATTCTGTATATACAAATATATAAACATATAAACATACCTAACTTTATACAAATAGAGGCTAGCTGACCTGTGTCTCGATGTTGCCCGAGAAAGTAGACTAACTCAATCAATTCCATGCCCAATCTTGAAATATTGAATTATTTGCCGTTTATGATTGTCCGGCACGAACACAAAACCCCTCCCCCTCAAAAAAGAAAATTTAAAAAAACAAAAACAATGTGTTATATGTCTTTATTTACTGCTAACTGGCCAGGAAGTGGGTGCTAATTTTATGTTAAATTTATATCGGAAAATGATCCCCACTCTAAAATCTAAAATATTAATGTATTTTTAAATTCCTTCTTTCTTGATATTTTTCAGGCTGTTTACATGTAATCGCCAAAAATAAATTAGAATCTGATTTGTGTGGAAAGAGAGCAAACTACGATGGGTGTGATGGTAAATATTTGGCAAACGTGTAGATTATGTAACTTCAGTCATTTGAATTATACCTAGTAAATATTTGGCAAACGTGTAGATTATGTAACTTCAGTCATTTGAATTATACCCAGTTTTCACTCCACTGTTTTTATCGATCACGCCGAAATCATGGAAATCAGCCGATGTACTAATTTAAAAGTTGTTTTTTTTCCTATTAATACGTTATAATAAATCGATTTTAACTCCAATACGTCCGGTAAAGAAACCCTTCCCTCTCGCAAGAAAATGAGATTCACCTTCTTTGAAGCGTGTTGCTGATTCATGATCAGTAAATCCGGCTAAGATATACAATGAAAGTCTGATTTCATATTTTAGTCACCTAAATTATTAATAATTGTTTACTTTTTTTTTTTTTTTTCAATCAGTAATCGCACGGGTATTGTTAATATGTATATATATTTATATATTTATGAATTCTGGAATAGCTCTTAAGGAAGGCACTAAAAATACAAGAGATAACGTCTCTTGATTTTGGTGGCGGATGTGGTTAATCCTTTGTTCGCTTTCGAATCTCCCGCCATTAACAACACCCTTCCAAGCGGGTCATACATACATTAGATCCATTGCTCTTTCTGCTTCTCGTAAAGTCGGTTCTCTCTATCGCTCCAAACACTTTCTCACACCTGATGCTATTCTCTATCTCTACAAATCTACAATCAGACTATATATGGAGTGCTGTTGTCATATTTGGGCTGGTGAATCTCTGTCCCATTTGAGGGTTCTTGATAATGGCAGAAACGTATCTGTAATTTGATTGGCCCTATGCTTTCTTCTTCTCTGCAGCCTCTCTCTCACAGACGTGATGTTGCTAGTCTCAGTCTTTTTTATAAATACTATTATGGCATGTGTTCTTCAGAATTATGTGATCTATTTCCCGCTTCTTTTGTTCCAGCTCGTTTGACTCGTTGGTCTAGTGGTCTCCATCAATTCGCTGTTTTGATACCTCATTGTAATACAGCTTCCTATTCCAGTAGCTTCTTTCCAAGAACTACAGGCTGGTGGAGCTCTCTTGCTGCTGACTTTTTTCCTATAATCTTGGTCTTTTCAAAACCAAGGCCAATAGGCCTCTCCTGTCTTTGCAATAATCATATTTGTTCTTGTTAGCTCCGTACATCAAGTGGCTTCATGCCTTGTCTGCTGCGATTTCCATGAAAAAATAATTTGCAAGTGGCCATGTAGTCGTTACTTCATATCCCACTAAACCGGAATGTTAACAGAACGTATAAGAAATAGTCATTCAAAACGGCTGAATGAATGCAGTCCAGTATTCCTTTAATCCATAAAAGCCAGTGATCGTTATTTAGATGTAAAATCTAATCTATTATGTAGACAGAAGTGAGAAGGAAAAAATTTAAATAATTTTGGTGCTTTAACCGAAAGTCCCTCTATGAAGAAAATTCTCCGGTGAATGTGAGGAGAGTTGTAGTAGATATTAGCATGAGAGTGAAAATAGCTGCGACCTTCTTTGTGAAAGGTTTATTTTGGAGAAAATGTAAGAAATTGTGAAAGATGACGAATTGAATGCATATTTTCTGAAAACATGCCTGAGGGCTTTACATATGTGGCGAGTGAAACTGATTAGTATATAAAGCTTTTGGTTCTTAACCTATAATAGCTAAAGTGGCAAGAGAAAAATTGAATTTACTTTATTAAATAGATTATATACTATTAAATAAGCATTGTCTGGGAATGAAAGTGGTTGTCATATATTAGAAGAATAAAGCAAAATATGAAATATATTAGTTTCTACTCATGAGTAGTAATAGTTCTCTACCTTACAAGGTAGGGTAGGGATATCTGTACAAGCTAGATATCCTTTATTCTGGAGGCCGTCAATGTGACACGTGCGATATGGTCGATTCCTTGTTACTCTCTGACCCTTTCTGGTTACAACCAAGGGGAACAACCAAGCAGTGACATCGCACTGGTGCATCTTGAGGATCAGTTCCCTGTTCGGTAGCAGGATCAAGGAAGTATTCTGTAAGATTGGTACCCACTGAGGCAATGATTTTCAAGTCGTTACTCCGATTGTCTAGTCATGTCATAAGACTAGATAACCACAAAATTACCAAACAAACGTTATTTGTTGTACTAAGACTGTGCCATTGAAATAAGAATGTATAAGGATCAATTAAATTGTGAATGAGAAAAAATTAACATACTTTCATTAATATAGACATTAATCATTAATATAGACATTAATCATTAATATAGACATAAATTAATAAATATTCACCAAATTTTAATTTCTTTGGAATATTTTGAAGGGTATTTAGGGGACATAATATGGCACAACCTTCCATTTGAAAATTCAAATATACCAATCTGCATTGAATTTGATCTATAATCATTTCAATTTCTTCTTAAAACTCTTTAAACTTAAGCGTTAAATTTTAGACATTTTCTAAAAACAAAATAATGTAATGGATTTTGATCAAAATTGGAATAAAATTCTAGACATTAGGTTTAGTATCATTATATATGGATTTTAAAAGTGGTGCAAAACTGTTATGTTTGGGGAATTAATTTAACCCGTTCTGGGACGGATGTTCTAGGATATATATATATATATATATATATATATATATATATATATATATATATATATATATATATATATCATTTTACTTCAGTGTAAAGTCTCAGAAAGCAAGGGACTCCTTCTTGGGGCTAACACTTGATCTCTATACGAGATACATAGAAATCCGAGTATTCCAAAAAGTTCATCTTAAAAGTTGAGTTTATGAAGAAGTGAAGAGCATTTATTTTCCTTTTCCCAATTGACCAGTTAACTATGTTATAGTATATCTTTCTTGTGATTTTTTGATCTATAGGATTCTAGAACAAGAATTTATCTAGTCTGGTAAAGTATCCAAATAAGTGCTGTTACTTGAGGAAACATCACTGGAAGAAGGTGCACCATTACTATTACTCGTATGAGCCAGTGTATAGCCGTCTCAAAGGGATCTTATTTGGGCTTATTTTGAATACTTTGTCAGGGTTTATTTATAGGGTGAAGTATCCTCATGTTAGGTTGTCCTGACACACCTTGTACAGAGAGACCGAAGACACTCAAGCATGATGTCTTGTAGGTAATACAAACTCTCTCTCTATATATATGTGTATGTATGTGTGTGTGTGTTAAACAAAAACTAATACTGAAGCTTATAATGGCTTCTTTATGAAAGCACTTATCATATAATCATTTTATCATCTCTCGTTTTTTCTGTTACTAATGTGACAGTTGTTTCCTGGAAAAGAAAACTTAAATGTGTCTCTGATGTATTTAAGGTGCAAACGGCTAATGTGTTGACGACAATCTCAAATTGCAGACATTGTATTCCAAGACTGCATAACTACTTCCGCAACTTCCCCCTCGTCCCTTTGTACTTTGTACTCAAAAACATTTTTACAAATCTCTTACTCTGTAAAAATGGTAATGTGTACAAGAATTTGCAATATTATCCGTCTCCCCCCCCCCTCGAAATTCATAAACATAACATGACAGAAGAGTAACAATGATATTTTTAAAAATGTTTCCCAATTGTATGATATTCAAACTAGCTGTCCCTAGTCGGCATTGTCCAGTAGTGTATTTATTTGTAATTTGTTTCGTTTTGTGTCCGTTTTTTTTTTAATCTTTTCGTTTTAATCAAAGGGAAGTAAATTTGTATGACCAAATACAGAGTTACGTCTTTTTTTTATGGCAGCCATTTGAAAATAATTCCCCTCCTGGACAGAGTATTTTCTTGAAGAATTAAACCGTATTACATCTTATTCATCTTAAAAACATGCTGCAAAAATAGGCAAGAAAAACTGCTGAACTGGAATAAAATATTGATTTTGTAGGAAGAAAGCTATCGACGACAAGGAAATAATAATGAGACTGACTTTACTTTGTATATTAGATAAACTTAAATCTGTTTGCACAATGTTAAAGGAATTTTTAGAAAAGCATAGCAAAAAAGACTCCGTCTATAATTCTCCGTAATAAAAAGATTTCTTGCCAAATATTGGAAATATACTGATAACTTTAAACATCTGAGTTATTCTATTTTTTTCCTAATAGTAAAGTAAAAATGAAACCTTTCTTTGGCATTATAGCAATGGAAAACGCTTCTCTTGAATTATGAACCCTTCAATGTTTTTGCTGGCTTATATTTGAAAAGAGATTATTTCTTTTTTCTTTTATTATATTAAACGAAAACGTAAATGTCTACTCCAATCAGTTGTTGGATATTAACTCACATTTTCGGGGTCAGTGTAAAGACTTTCTTGAAGAGACAAGGCTTCTTTTGGCTGGTCGTTCTATCTGATTTGCTGAACAGAAGATAGCTGATGGTGATTCTTTATGGGTCTGTTTGCGGTTGGATCGTCCTAAATATTAAATAATTAACACAAAGACATTTGTAACCAAATATATATATATAGTTCTTCATTCACATTTGGATACATGATTCAGAGAGAGAGAGAGCGAGAGAGAGAGAGCGAGAGAGAGAGATTACTGGTGATTTTTAGGACTAAATTTTCATGTCAGCAGTCTTGTTCTGCTTCCAGCGAATTCTTCCCAACCCCATTCCTAAACCTCCTATCATGTTATCCAATCACATAGTTATTTTGTTTAGTTTTGGGTCTTCCGCTTACCAATCCCCATACATGTCACTTTTGAAATTTAGACAGCTTACTTCCAACCTCTGCCGGATGCATCCTGTAATTCTGTCCCTTTTACACGTTTCTAAAACTAGTAGTTCTAAAAAGATGGCTAATACAGGCATAACATATGACAAAATGTGTAAGATAGAATACTAATAAACAAACATACTTTTCATTGACCCTAACCCTAAGTTTGGAGTGGTCGTCACTAACCAAAAGTGTGGGGGTGATGGTTGAGAAAAAGATCTTGCATTAAGTAGTTAAACTGGGTAAAATCATATGATAAAAAATTGCTTTATTTTCATTTTTGTTGAATAAAGTATAATTGAATCTTTAAAAATATTTTCTTTTTTCATTAAGTTTTTTATGGGGCACATTTTTGATACCTTAAATGGTACTAACTGCCCTAAAAACTTGCATGTAAACGGTTTCTTCTCCAGCATCATTTTGTTTACCAAGTTCTTCCTTTTCAACAAACACACACACACAAACACGCATGCAACCTCTTTTGGAATTGTACTGATAAGCTTTTGTCCCATTTTATTTATTTATTTATTTTTTTAAATCCAGATTTCTCAGGTTTTTTTATGTTTATCTCCTGATTTTGTGATTGTTTTAGGCATTGTGTCACGGTATTCTCTGACCTTCTTTTAGGTCAACCGAAAATTCTGAGCATGTTTAAAGGATGGAAATAAAACTTCCATGCATTTTACAATAATTTTCATGTCTGTTCATCAACATTTGAATGTCACGATGAAGATATGCAGAAAAACGCAAACAAGTGTCTGCCAATTGCATGCATGTGTTGTTGCCAACATGTCAGGAAGTAGAAGTATCGCTGTGGCATGAAACTGCAACAGCCAGTTGATGGCTTTCTTTGGCCTTTGGAGCAAAGTGTAGTATCGGTTGTGATACTGCACTTCATCTTTTTCGTTCTTGGTCAGTGAAGGAGAAATCCTTGTAGACTGAGGTATTTTTCACTTTTGTCGCAATCCAGAGTACACCTTTGTTGGGGAGCTGGATTTTCTCTACATTAAAAAACGGCATTGTGTCTAACTCTGCCCTCATGGGGAGAAAAGTAAGTAGGGACTCTTCATTTGCATGCATGCTTGCAAGAGTCATTAAAAACCAAGACACGTTGGGCTGGGATCAAAGTGTAGTTTCTGTTTTCATTCAGAGAAGGATATTCCCCATTAAACCGACTCTGTATCACACCTAGACTTCGTGAGGAGGCAGTAAATAAGGACTCCTTTTTTTGCAGTTTGCATCAGCTAACTGCCTTGTACACTAGCTGATTGTCTGATTACTTATATTTGATGATAATGTCCATTGTTAAAAGTTGCAGCCCATGATCTGAAGATTCCATCGGCTATCTGAAAGTTCTGCCCACTTCCAGAAAGTCTGGTTCATTTGACGGTTCCGTTCAAATAAAGATTTAAAAACTCTCATTGTTCATTTTCTTAAAGAACATTACTTGTTGGAACATCCAACACCTCTACAAGATCTTCAGTAATGATCTTTGGGTTGGCTTCAATGTTTACCTTACAAAAGTGTTGTATCCTTGATGTAGACAAAGTTGTTACCGAGTAGAAAGAACAACCAACACGATATTATAAAGAAGAAAGAAAGGTTTATCGCAATAGAGAGTACAATAATGGAAAAATATTACTAATGTCGTGTTCACTCTATATACAGTAAGCCCATATAGGAAAAAGGGGGTGTAGCATATTCTATTACAAAAAAAAAGACAATCACCAAACTCTAAAGGTCTTCCGGAGCGATTCGTAGCTTCTCACCTGAAATCTTTACATTGGAATTTTTCAAATAATCTCTGGTTCATTGATTCACTTGATGAATCGTTTTACACGTTTCTGCCTGGGTTTCCATCACCAGAAAAGTATTGCGTGCGAAAAATACAACTTTTCATTATTACATGCGTGCCCTTGATATAAGCGAACAAAACATCTTAGAGATTATTTCCTCCGCAAAGGAGGTTATGTTTTCAGTCAAATTTGTTTGTGTACAGCCTAGCATCTAGATCACTTGACCAATCGCCACCAAACTTGGTCAAAATATCGATCATGGTCTATCTGAGAACTGATATAATTTTGGGATTTCTAGGTCAATGGTTCAAGTCAAGGTCACGGAAAAGGTAAATGTCAAACTTTTGATCATAACTTCGGTTCTGTTCATCATAGAGACTCGCTACTGGGCCCATACTCTAGTATTTGAATTGCCGCATTTTGTATGATCTTGACTCTTAACTGAAAAGTTTGATAATGGTCGAAATTTTAACGAAATTTCAACTTCGGACTTTTCAAAATTGGATGCATAGATCGGATGCTTTTTTATAACAGTAACCACTATACAAAAATTCCCACCTGATTAAATAAATCGTTTTTGATTCATTAACATTTCCATGGTATAACATCGGAATACTTGACTAAGGCGTAGATAACACTTTGGCCCATCCTTACGTTGTCAGATAAAGGTATGCAGTCTCACAACTGACTGTTTGTTATGCCTCTTTAGCCTTCAATTAAGAAATTTTCTTTAAAATTTCTTTTAGCAAAGTCACACATAAACAGAATTATTCAGTTAATTATTCAATTCGATATTTCCCTGAATGCCCCCGTAATTTGTTTTTAATCATTATTTTGGAATTCATCTAATTCCATTTTGAAATATTCAAGAGTAAATTAGTTTCTGTGAATTCATCTCTGAAAAAATCTCATACGAAATAAGCTTTATTCCGTTAAGAATTTATACCTTCTGCTGGTATGTAAAAACCAAGAGAAAAAGATTTTTTTTTAAAAATAAATGACAACATAGCAAATGAATAAGGAAATTACTGAGAGCTAGAGAAATTTTTTTTAAAAAGAAGAAAATAAAGTGAGGAAATAAACAGGAAAAAGTGAGAAATTGAGTTTTTGATTATTTCACCAGATCAAAAAACAGGGTCATGTATTTCGTTAAAAACATAAATACGCTGTTTAAATTTGACAAAGTTAATTTAATGTAAACACGAATAACTATTTCAACAGAAAATTATTTGAAAGAGAAATTCCATCTTCAAATGTTTTACACTGTTACTCTTCTTAATCTGATCCGGCAAAACGTATAAAAATTCTATTACCCTATTAGAAAAAAATGTAATTGGTTAATAGGTCCAATTTTTCAAATCTACCTTGACAATAACCTGAGATATATTGATTTTTTTGTGTTACACATGACTGGTAGGCTATTATGCTGCAAGTAGAGCCAACATACCAGTTGTACAAAGAAAAAAACATTTTCGAGAAACATGTTTTAGTGAATAGGCCATTAAACAGAAGAGCGGTGGTGCCACTCGCTTAACATTTTTTTGTTAAACTTTTCTGATCCATTAACCCCCAAAATTTCAGATTTTATTTTTCTGGTAATTAATCTACTCAATATCATTTTGAAATTATATTAATTACTACAATGACCAGATCTTAAAAAAAAGATTAGTCTAGTCGAATTTAAGTTTCATTTTAATTAATTTAATGGTCTCCAATCCACGGTCTACCTTTTCTTTCATTGTAATAATATAATCACCTTTAACTTAAGTCTAATGTTAAGGAGTTAAACAATAAAATTGTTTTCCACTCTTGTTAATTTTAAATAAATAAAAATTAAAAAGAAAAATTGTCTCCTTAAAAAGTAATTATAATGTACATGCAGAAAGAAAATGTAGACCGTGGATTTGAGAACATTTTTAAATAGTGTAGGTTGTAACATCCCAAATTCACCTTTCAATTTGGTACCAGAGCTCCGAATAAAGTTTGGCGATGTTAAGCGTTTTGCAAATCTAACTGACTGATTCAGTCGAGTGAGGGTTGTTGTCTTTGGCTGGTAACTCACTTCGAGGTTTTTGTCTTGATAAAACACACACCTCCCTGACCTGTAACAGGTTGGTATCAGAAATGGCATCCAGCTGTAAAACCTTGCTTCAGGAGAGAGAAATTGTATACGTTCTAAATTCGCACAAGAGGGGGGATTTAAATATATTTTTTATTTACAGAAGTAGAAGATTGCATTTGTTTCATTAGTTAGTAATGATTTAAAGGAGATAAATTGGATCTGGTCCAAGAAAGATAACTCCCTGATTATTCTGAACCAGCAGCATTATTAAAAAACTTTTTTTTTCTAACTTTTATTTACCCCAAACAAGGCATATTGCCACTGACACGTAATGAGCTACTGGGATTGAAGGCCAGATTTATCAGGGGCATCCTATGTGGGGAGTTGTGTAGTGAGATGTTTGTTCACATTACATTTAAATTTCTGCATTTTATTACTTTCCTCGGACCGCTTTGGAATTCCCTCCTTGTTAGGGAATTCCAAAGGCAAGTGGTCCGAAGAAAGAAGCTATTAGAGTAGAAAATTTGCCGCCATCTGCGGACCTCTACAGTGAAGGGAGGGGGGAATTTTGCTGCTAGTCAGGTTGGTCGAGGGTACTTTTGTTGAAAGGGTACAAGTGCACTAAATTCGTTGGAGCACATTCCATGGAAGCACTTGTAAAACAAGCACAGTGACACACCGTTGTAGCGACGGGACAGGGGCTGGAGCTTCATAGATTGTGTGAGACCTACTAGGTTAGAGACCTTTGTTTGTGCCTTGTCCAAGAGTGAAGGGAGACTAGTAGTTAGTGCTCCAGCCCAGATGTGGCAGCAATACTCCACGCATGAGCGAATGGTGGCTTTGTAAAGATATAGGATACTGGCAAGTGTGAGAAGTTTTCTAGCCCGGTAGAGGGAGCCCACCTTCTTGGCGGCAGACTTGGCAGCATCTTCTATGTATTTGTTGGGAATATAACAACAAAAACATATAGATGTGTTCTATTCAATCTGCATCTTCAGTGATGAAAATGCTGTTTCAAACTCAAATGTGATTAATTAATGGATGGACAGAGAGTCTTATAGAAATGCTGCTTTTTTTTCAACTTAAGCTTCGGACAGGGATGAAAATGCTGCTTGACAGACCGACCACCTAACCTGACCACTTTTAGAGACGCTTGGACGCATCTAAAAATACAAACATAGTTGGGATAACAGTCTGAACCATTTAGACAATGTAAATGACCCAAGCCGTATTTAGCGAACCAGACAGTAGTCAAACTAATTTAGTAAAATCTAATCATCTTCAAGAAGATAAGAAGACATAATTTGTGCAATTAAGATTGCTTTAGACAGAAGACTCGAAAAAAGTGATCACAAAAATTCTTGTAATCTTTTCTGCCATTTTAATCTCCGCCATTCAGGAGTCGAAAAAATATCGCCAACATTTCTTTAAGTCGTAATAAAAAAAACAAGAACGCTTATTCTTAAGATGCGTCCATTAAATCTTGTTTTTTTTTACTAATCAAGGCCCAAAAGCCACTCAAGAATAAGGGTTAATCGGTTTGTCAGGTGGATGGTGAGACAACACCGTGATGATTGGTAGTGATGGTGGAAGAATTTTATTATCCAGGAGGACGGCTTAACAAGAACTTGTTTACATTAGACTTGACAACGACAATGTTGTAGTCAGCTGGAAAGCAGCCCCGCGATATTGAGTTCCACCGACGGGTAGTTCTAGGAAAGAAAATTTGCTCATGGAAATTTTATTTTAGGCACAGAGAGAGAGAAAGGGAAATTATTGACATTGGTTGTAGCTAGACGAGTTTTTGTTGTAAATGTTTTATACAGGGGGACCATAGATTGAAGCTCAGACAAACACCTGCCATGGAAATAACGATAGAGTAGAGAAAGACTAGCTACTCTCCTCTGTGAGAAGGAGGGAGGAGGGGGGAGAAGAGGACATGGCCCACTAGATTTCGAAGTTGGTTTTGTACTCTGTCAATGCAAGAAAGGGAGCATGGAGCAGCACCTCCCCAGATGTGGCAACAGTACTCCATCTTAAGACGTAATTGGCTCTTATACGGGTAGAGGATACCGTCAGGAGTGAGATACTTTCTGAAAGAGTGGAATGATCCAACCATTTTCCTAGCGACCTTTGCTTCGGATTGTAAGTCTGTGCATTCAGTAAAGAAAATGATATTGCAAACCAACAAAGAGAACAATTGATGGACAGACAGAGCCTCTTATTTGGATCAATACGTCTAAAATGCTATTTCATAATTAAGCATTACAAACAGATGAAACTTCAATTTTAAACTTAAACATGACAGTCTGGCTGGACAGATCTTCTTGGAGTGATGCCTGGATGCATTTTAAATAAGATCCATTCATTCAATCAGTGTGACAGACCGACGAAAATGCTATTTCATAATTATGACAGACCAATAAATAAACTATTTCAGAATTAAGCATGACAGACTAACCAGACACTGCCTCTTATAGAGATTCTTAAATGTATCTTAAATAAAATGTGTAAATGTTTTGGAAATTTTGTTTACATGAATAATTTGTATAATTTTCATTATTCGACGACTATTCTCATCTTGGCTGTTATTTTCACAACTTTTCGAACGATGCCAGGTGCGTCTTGTCGAACTTGGGAATTTTTATTATGAACTCAATAACCAATATGGAATTTCCCAAAATAATAAAATTATCCACATGGACCTGTTATGCAACAATTATCGGTGTTGATTAACAGTCAGTTCTAAGTGACAGTCTTCTGGGGGTTGAAGGTTCAATCCTTATGATAGGCAATAATAACTAAGAATAACATAATAATTAATTAACACCTGGCTGATGGACTGAAAACAATCTAGCATTAAAGGGTTCAGTTCGAAATTCCTTTCTCACGCTCGACAAGTTCGAAAGGATGCGCCTCTGCTGTATTATACTTTTATTCAATATACTTGTCTTCCCTAAACTTCGAGTTTATGTTTTCAGTGCGGCTCCTTTATAGGGTCACATCAACTGGCGATGAGGTATTCAAACTTACACGGGGCCCACAACAACTCGTGAAAAATCTTAAATAGTACCCTACAACAACAACATTAAGGTTTTGTCTTGAAAATTTAAAAAAGGATTTTGGGTTTATACACCACAACGACTGACGACGAGATTCTTGAGAACCTTAAAATGGACGCCACAACTGACGACAAACTTGGAAAAATCAACGGCAAATTCACCTGACAACGTCCTAGTTCTAAAAACTGGTTTTACCAGTGGAAAAAAAACACGTAAAAGACCAACTTATTTTTCTCTCATTGAAGAAAGGTCAGTGATTTTTTTTCATTTTTATTCTAACACTGTGCTAGTTTTTAAAAAGAAAGGAATACATGATATTTTCTTTTCTCTCCAAAAAAGAAAAGTCCTACTGCCGAAAGAAAAAAAAATTAAAACCCTACTTTTATTTTTTTCCTGTTGACTAAAATGCTTGTCGTAAATGCTACAGTTACATGAGAAGCGTACTAAGAAAACACAAAAACAAAGAAAAAAACGAAAAAAAATGCTTTTTGGGGGAGGGGGGGTCGAATGAAAGAAAAAGTTTTATACTCTCTTCGCTTTTTACAACTAAGGTTACGTTTAGCAGCGTAATAGTAGAAGAAATAATTTCTAAAACTCGGGTTAAATCAACAAAAACTAACTAACATGGTGGCATAATTATAAGAAAATATGTTCAGGTAAAAATCCTAATAAAAATGTACAATTCAATTGGATTTCAGTTCAGACGTGTCGATTATCAACATGCTTACATAAAGAAGGTTGGAAAACCGACCATGTTAAGAACCAACCAAATAGTCAGACTGATGAAAAAATTAAATTTGAGGGTTAAATGATTACTGACATTACTTTAAACAGAACTACCAAAAAAGTGAAAATTTTCATTAAAAAACACCAATAACTTGTTTGGCATAGACTTGATGCAGCGGTTCAACCTCTGAGGGTTACCAACCAAGAATTTTAGCCAGAAAATAAAAAATCGGATGACCGAGTTAGAAAAGCCAAAGAAGGAATTTGTTTCAACAATTAAAAATTGCATGAAATGGTCGTAAAATAAATTGTCGAAAGAAATTAAAGCACATGAGGACACAAAATTCACACTGCAAATAGCTAATACTAAACTGAAAAAATTTAAGTCACATTTTTTGGATAACCAATTGAAGGTTAAAGAAAGTGAATTCATGGAATCGCTGAAGTTTCAACTCAGAGTTTTCAGAAGTGCTAAAGACTATGAAAGATAAGATGACTTTAAGACAATGAATGACGAAGCAGAGAAGACATTTTTTTTCAAAATTTAAAGATGGGTTCCAAAATCATAAGTCTAGAATTAAAAAAACTAGAAGATATCAGATCTGAATTTGATAGAGGCCCTCAGTTCTTTCATAAGAGACACCTAAACCAAATTAGGGAACGACCATCTGAAGACACCGACAGAATGCCCCAGGAAGAAGTTATGGTTACCAGATACAACACTTTCGACATACAGATACTTCAAGCAGCCTCAGAACAGGGTCAATACAAAAAGGAAATGATACTATGACTCCTGAGGAGGTAAGGCTTCAGAGGGTGGTGTTATGGTATCTTCCATATTTGGACTCTTCCATTCACCATAAATACTGAGAGCACCTACCCATCAATGTTGAATCAACTCCAGCCCGATCAGTCTCTCATTAACTTCGGTTGATTGAGGACGTCGGGATGGGGTAAGGTATTACCAGTCGAGGATTCGTTCTCGACAATCAGTCCGGCAGGAACTGGGTCATTTCGGTGGCCTTTTATCTGCCGGGCTGAGATATACTGTCCTGGGTTTTCCTAGGAGGTGCACTCTCCCAGGCCTTGCCTTCCCTCTTTGGGGAGGAGTAAGTTTATTGCTTGCTGCCTGAGGCGTCCTGACCGGGGAATGCCGACGGGGTTACCCAAGCTATTTTTGCTAGGCCAGAGTGCTCCTTCTTTAGGGGCGCTGGCTTGACTCTTCCCCCACTTTCCGACCTTGTGTCACATATTCCTGCTGTGGGAGGGAATTAAATACCTGGATCAACCCCAGTCTATACTGGCAGTCAAGACTGACATACCGCCACTCTTGTTTCTCTGTTGTATTATACTTTTCTTCGATATATTTGTTTCCCCTAAACTCAGAGTTCGTGTTTTCATCCCGGCCCCTTTACAGGGTCGCAGCAATATTTTTGTGGTCTCAATTTTTTTAAAACGTTATATTAAAATTTAAAATAGGGGTAAGAGGGATATGACAAGATGTAACGTACGGAGGGTAGGGAGTGGTAGGTTAGCATATCCTAAAGTAAAAGGGTGAATTGAGAGGGAGGCTTCATTACAATGTCTAGACATGTCTACAGATTTAAACTTGTCCAATCTTTTAGGATTTATTTTAAAAATTTGTATGGAGATAAAAAATAAGATAAAATCAAATGTGATAGTAATTAGAGTAAATAATAATAATAATTATAATAATAATAATAATAATTAATAATAATAATGACACTATTAATGATAAAAATTGACAATGATGGAACTGATAATAATAAATTATTTAATAATTATAATAACAGTTATAAAAATATAAAGTCGGTAATAATAATCATGATATTGAAATAACAATGATAACAATAATAATGATAAAAATAATTATAAGGATTTTATTAATACATTTCTGACAATCGGATATTATGTGAAACAGCAGTAAAGTGTCAAGAAAACCAAATTTATTATTTACAATTGTTATAAAGCTATATTTGAAATATATCAAGCCTTTTGTGTGTGCTGTCTTGAATTGGCTCTGTTCCGATTTTAAAAAGTGCATTTTCATGCTGTTGTACTTCATTTGTATGGATTTCAGCCTTTGCTATGTTTTCTGGTATTGTTTTGCGTTTCTCATATTAGTAATGGCATTCGGTTTTGTTTCTGTACATTCAAGTCCAGCGTCTGCCCTGCAATGATCATTACCTTTTCTTCAAGTCTCTACATCTATCTAGTGCAAGATTGCCAGCCTCTTGGAGAATGACTGGGTTGCTTGGAAACAAACGGGTCTTTGACATTCCGTTAAGTATTTGTCGTTATTGATCCTTTTAAACTGCGGTTCTATTGCTTTTATTGGCTCTGCCGGCGCTTGCAGACTCAAAAGTTAGGGAGAGAGTGAGTAGCGTAGAAATAGAATTCAAAAAGTGATGGAGAGGGAGAGGAGAGGGAGGGGAGGAGAGCAAGATGTGAGAAGATGAAAGAAGCAGGATGACAGAAACTCCAATGACGAAAAGTGAGATGGCTAAGGTTAAAGAAGGAAAGAAAAAGAGCGAGAGCGCGCGTGTGTGTGTGTGTGTGTGTGTGTGTGTGGGGGGGGGGTGATTCAAAATAATTGATAGAGAGAAAGGGAAAAGTGAGAGAGGATTCATAATAAGTGTGAGAGAGAGGAAAAGAGAGAGCGAGGAGATAAAAAAAATAGTGATAGATAAGGATGTGGTGGAAAGAGAGAGAGAGAGAAAGCAATATGGGAAAAGTTAAAAGATGGAGAATGAAAGAGATTCTCATAGAGATAATGATGAGAGTGAAATGTATGAAAAGAAGTAGGTTGAGAGAAAGAAAGGGAGCGGGAAAAGTAGGAATAAAGGGAATGAGAGAAAGGGAGAGGACGAATGGGAAAGAAAAAGAGAGAAAATGAGCTAGAACGGGGATGGAATGTTAAAGGGTGTGTGAGAGAGAGAATTAGAAAGAGAAAGAGAGATAGGTAGAGAGCAAGGTGGTGTGTGCGCGGCTAGTGAAATATTTTGATAGAGATAATGAAGACTATTTGACTTTCTTGATTCAGATGTTAGCTGATTCTTATGTTTACCTTATTCTTTTTGGGAATCGGGTACCCACAGTAGATACCACATGAACGTTGCTAACATCATATTACGGCTAATTTACGCTAACTCACTGGTGTCTATAAGATATTCAAAATGAAGCATCATTGAGCCTTGTCAGTACTAAGATGGGTGACTATTTGGAAATAAGCAAATACTATATCCAGGTGTTAAATTGCTGTGACAGAGAGAGAGAGAGAGAGAGAGAGAGAGAGAGAGAGAGAGAGAGAGAGAGGGAGAGAAGGAAAGGGTAAGAAGAGTAACTATAAAAAGAGAGAAATGAGGAGAAACATCAAAGACGTATGTGAGCGAAGAGGAGGGGAAGGAGGAAGAATGAAGAGTGAGAGAAAGGAAAAAGAAAAAAGTGAGTGTGAGAAAGAAAGATAAAGAGTGAGAGAGAGAAGATGTAAAACAACATGCCAAAAAAACATTCCGAATCGAGAGTATCAGTTCAGTATATTCAGGAGTTATTTCCCTTGAGCAATATTCAAGTTATCTACCTTGCATTATATTGCACAGCAAAAGACTTAACTCTTCTATTTGAAGTACAAAAACAAACTCGCTCTACACTTGTGCAAGATTCTAAACGAGGATTTTCCTCTGTCTGGCATTTGGCTTCATGTTAGCTACAATTTTATATAATTTTCATGATGTTTATGCATGTATCGTCTGAGGTCCTATTATGGCACAGAACTTTCATTCACAGCCATGTTCTTTTTCTACTGGTTGAAGAATTCGTTCTTAGAATAGTTCCCAGATAATATCAAAGTAAGTTGTAAACACCCATGCATCTTTCCATAAATTGTTTGCCCTGGCAATTCATGTTTGTTTTGATTGTGTCTCGGACATTTATTTATCATGTTTTATTACGTTCCTCTTATGTTTATCTTGGACACTGTATCTCTTTGAGAAATAATATATCTATATTATATGTGAATTTAACCGTTTCTTTATCATTATTCCTTTCCTTTTATATTCTGACCATGTGTGTATTCAAGAAAACATACAAACTATTCAACATAGCGGCGCTCATGTTGGTGAAGAGGCGCATAAACGATAAAGTAGAATATCAAATAATCTAATTTTTTAATGGAATAAGCAGATTACTTGGTTTCTCTGTGTTACGGCAAAGCTAATATGGTAAACACAATAGCCATTCTAAACTATTCATTGTATACGATTCATATAAGACAAGTTGCTACTTAACTCATACTCAGGGGATAAACTCTGGGTTCATACTTTTCCCAAGAGTATTAAGACAAAGACTCCGTTCGGATTTGAACTCTGCGTGGCTGATGAAAGTGTCTGTCAGGGTATCCATTAGGCCAAGCATGCACTTCCAAAAGAAGCTATGAACTGAAAGTGTTTGTGTATGTGTGTCTGAGAGAAGGAGAAAGAGAGAGAGAGGGGGAAGGGGGGATATTGTGAATGTGTGTGTGAGAGAGATAGAGGGGGTTGGTGGGTTGCATAAATCAGTGAGAATGTACCTATAATGGAATCATACTCAGATTAGTCAATTTGCATTCACTTCCATCATATGACCCATTTTTTCAGAGTCGATTGCATATATATATATATATATATATATATATATATCCATTTAGTCACATAATGCATACATACATCTATATATTCATACATTTATTATAGGTAATATTATACAGTGATAATTCGATTTGTCATATTTATACTAGCAGTTTGAAAAGGTGTGAGAAATCCGACTAGTTTTGCTGGGAAAATTACTATAACTTCATCTGTCAGCAGAATAATGGGGGAAAATATGGAATATACAAATAGTTATAAAAATTCAATGCTCTTACACCAATAAACTTTTCAAACGGTCGTCCAGAGATCAATTCTGAAACTGAGCCAGATCAAGACGATAGACCTATGTACATATACAGGGCTCAATATCTTTTTGAGTATATATATATATATACATATAATGTACATGATTAAACAAGTTCAGATGTATTTATCAAATAAACTACCAACTAATATTTTTCAAAAGTGCCTAATACTAGGTAGAGATTAATAAATATTTATTATATAAACATTGAACTTAGCTTATGTAAATTGAAAATTGGAATTTTAAATAAATAATATTTTATTTTAAAAAGAAAATCTGCATTTGATTGGTCTCTTAACCAATTTACACATTTTAATGCATTCAAATTGTGGAAATATTTTATTCATAACTCACACGTGCATACCAGGGCACACCACTTATATCGGACATTACATACCAAACTTTAATAAGAACAGAAGTATACGGCTAAGTAGCAACATGTCGCTTAAAAAAAAGAAAAATATTGTCTGTATTCTCCTGATGACTTTTAAATAAGTAATATTTTATTTAAAAAAAAATCTGCATTGGATTGGTCTCTTTACCGTTTTAAAAATTATGTAAATACAATTGCGTTTTAGCAACTTAATACTTCCTAGGAGCCCAGAAATAATACCGATAATAAGATTATTATTTCTGGGCTCCGAGGTAGCGTTAAGTCGCTGAAATGCAATTGTATAAGCCTAATTAAATGTTTATATAATATATATAATTATATAATCACGCTTTGAAATATGAGAGAAGTATATATATATATATATATATATATATATATATATATATATATATAAGTATAAAGGTATACTCAAAAAGAATAAATGGGAAATACCAGAAGAGTACTCAATTAAATTAAATTAAGAGCGTAATATTTTTTTTTATTTATAAATACAGATTTTAATCAGACATATGGACCGGCGGTTTCTGACAAGAAAAAGGTTATTATATATATGCACGCGCGTGCGCGCGCATTTGTATATGTACGTGTACACTCGTGTCGAATACACGTACATATACAAATGCGCGTGCATATATATAATATATATATATATAAAAGATATATGTATATAAAAAATGTATATGTATGTGTGTATATATACAATCACAAGAACATGCATACGTATATATAAATATATATATATATAAGAAATGTATATGTATGTGTGTATATATACAATCACAAGGACATGCATACGTATGTTTAGTATGCACGTGGGTATGAGCTGTTTTGTTGTAATATAACATAGAACGAGATTACTTTTTTGAGTTATTAATAGAACTTCTAGTAAAATTGAATATATATATAAAAATAATATACATCCCTAAATAGTTACCTCCCCTTATAAGATAATTTAATCAAAGTTAAGTACCCTTAACCATCGGGTTTTTTCTTAAACTTTATTTCCCTTTATAATATTTTTTTAATATATTTTTTTAAATATATTTTTTAATATTTTTTACTTTTATTTTTTTTTAAATTTTATTTTCTCTTCTCTTTCCCTTTTTCTCTTTCTTTTTCTTTCCTTCTAAATATACAAATACCAACGTTATGTTTCTCTTCATGGTTTCTCCTGATTAAGCGTCTTCAAGCTTTTTCATTTAAAATTTTCTGCATATAGCGTTTCATAACGGTTAAAACTGAACACAGATGTTCCTTGAAGAAATTTCATTATTTACCATTTCAGGCTGTGTTGACGAAGACGGGATTTGGGAATCCAACCTTTTTCCTGTCAGAAACCGCCGGTCCATATGTCTGATTAAAATCTGTATATATATATATATATATATATATATATATATATATATATATATATATATATATATATATATATATATATATATATATATATATATGAGAGAGAAAGAGAGTAGTAGTAGTAGTGGTGGTAGTGGTATGAAAAATATATCTATAACAAGTAAGCCACTCAGAAGCGTCCATGTTTCCCACAGCCAATCATCAAGCATTTAGCATGATGATTTCCTGTTGGAATGACACGTGGACGCCTCTGTGTAGCTTACTTGCCATAGGTATATTTTCATACTACTACTACTAAGCTCTACTCACGTATTGAGCACTGTTGAAGTAAATACTGGTAATATATACACAATATATTATATCACCTTATAATATTATAGGTATATATATACATGCAATAATATATATATATATATATATATATATATATATATATATATATATATATATATATATATATATATATATATATATATATAAGAGAATGTATATATGTATGACATGGGACTATTTCTTCCAAAGTTAAGTGCTGGAGTTGACAGGCCTACTATTTTCTGCAGATTCTCACTAATATTGAGGTCAATGATGGGTCGGTTTGAATATGGATCCAAATGCTTGGAATAAATTCAGTTCAGGAAGACTATAGCATTTGTCAACCATTCTATGTTGTATTTTGCTATGTTCCAGCCCTTAGATATTTATTATCTGTTTTTTTTGTTTCATTTTACTTCAGTCGAAGTTCTCAGATATCAAGAGCCCCCTTCATATATGAGATACATAGATATCCGTGTGTTCGATTAAAGTTCCCTTTATCCCAGAAACGTTGACTTAGTAAAGAAGTGAAAACCTTAATATTTCTCTCCCCAAATGACCACTTAACTATGTTACAATATATCTTTCTTTTGGTCTCTTGGTCGAACCGGATTCCAGGACAGGAATTCATCTAGTCTGGTGGAGTATCCAGCTAAGTACTGTTACTTGAGGTAACATTACTTGTTGAAGGTGCACCATTCCTCGTATGAGGAATTGTATAGCCGTGTCGAGAGGATCTTATTTGGACTTTGAATATTATGTTATTTTGAATATTTGGTCAGGGTTTACTTGTAGGGGGAAGTATCCTCATGCCAGGTTGTCCTGACAAACCCTTGTGCAGAGAGATCAAAGACACTCAAAGATGGTGTCTAATAGGTATTCGAACTCTCCATTGTGTGTATATGATATGGAATATGTGTGTGCTAAACACAGTATCTTTCTTTTAAAAACAAGGTTTATTCTAAAAATCTTCTGTCGGATTTGAAATCCATTATTTACTTAAATTCATTTAAGACACAATACACATTGTAGAATGAATATGAGGAAGAGGTAAGTGAAAACAGAATGTCAACAAACGGGGAAGGTTATTACTTAGGTACTATTTCAACCATTTGCTAACTATAAGATTCTCAGTAGTCAACTGGTCTCTCTCTCTCTCTCTCTCTCTCTCTCTCTCTCTCTATATATATATATATATATATATATATATATATATATATATATAAAATACAAGCATTCGCAAAAATTTAAAAACATTTTTAATATAAAATAAAAATTATGGTTGCTTACTGATTTTTCTTTGGTTATTGTAATGCAACTAAAAAGTTTATTA
>OY744533.1:34130357-34177857 GCA_963556195.1 Sepiola atlantica
ATGATCCCAGGTTTTGATATTGCAACGCATGCACTTGATAAAGTGGCCTTTTCAGAGAATCTTCTGGTGGGGTTGCCCCCCAGAATATTATATTTTTTGTGTTCACATGTCTAGACAACAGAAAATGTGCTCCATAAACACACAAGTTAACATTTGGTGCATAGTATTGAACAGCAATAAAACAAAGACTGTTGGACAGTCATGACTGAAACTTGTTGGACAAGTCAGACATAGAGTTAGCATTATTTGCACAAAATATGGTTGGTTTGCACAAAGGATTTTGAATTTTATTAACGATTTCATGGGTTGCATTTTTGGGAATTACTCTGTATATTTTATGATACATTTTAACAAATGTTTCTTTTTTACATTTATAAAATATGTTTATATACATTATTTATTATATTATGTTATGTATTTATCATATTTGATATCTTTTACTACTTTCATATTTCATATTTTACCATGTTTATAAGTCATATATAATATGCGTATTAATTAAAGAATAAAAAGCACTTTTGAAAAGATCCAATTATTTATATTATTATTCATCTAGAAATAATAATTTTTATTAGGATTTATTTTAATTTTATTCATACCTGGATGTTTAGTTTTGCTGAAATGTCAATTTTGAAAGGGTCAGTGAAGCACTTAGAAGCACTTAAAGTCTTATATTGCCAACATTCTAATGCTCTCAGATCCTTTGAAAGAAACGTTTCACATCGCGAAATTATTATTAAGATTTGTTTTCTCCATAGTATTAGTTTTAATCTCTCCATGTTTATTTAATAAACAGTGGGGAAATTTCTCGTGCGTATTTGCTTCCGTGTAGACATTTTACTTCTAAGCCATAACTCTCTTTGGGAAAAGCATTCTTGAATGACCGGAATACTCTGGCAAACAATAATTATTTGTATTAGAAATGTTACATGCTTTTCGTTTTTAATGGACTGAATTACGGACCTTTGCATTCTGAGCTCTCCAAAGAAGAAAGTTCAAATGTTAATTTATGCATACATCAACACTTTAACTTCATCACTTTAAAAGTAGATTAGCGTCGTTTCCATTCAGATTAAATTAGTGGTTAAAAACTGAAAATCTAATTATGCTGCACGATCGGATATTTTCAAAAGTTTGTTTAGTACAGGCAGTCAAACTTGAATCCTGGGGCAAATGGAGGCACGAATTATATAATATTATTTATCTTAACATTTTATTATTTTAGTCATGTTTTTATTAATCTATAATTTAAAAGAAAATAATATTGTTAGATTTTTTTAGTATTCAAATAGGAAATAAACGTGATTTATCCATAAATGATTTATCTTATAAGTTGAAAGGTGCACAGAAGCGATAGGAAAAGTGATGGAGAAAACGTGATTGTAATCACATTGTTCAGCAATATGCTGTGCTAAAAATGCGCAAAATTCATATCAAAGGCTTTGCTTTTTATGTGATACTAATGGTATTCACCTGGCATTGTTTGTGTGGAGATCTATTGCTGGTCAAAAATAATTTCAAATAGTCATTTTTACAATATTTGCCTTGAAAGAAAAGTTAAAAATAAGTTTTTACATATGAATTCAAGTAATAAAACAAAACTGTTAGTACGGGAGTGTTTTCGTTTTAAAAATACTTGTTTTTACAGACAGCTGTAAAACGGCAAACGACTTTAATGAATCGAAACGAATTTGTTTATTTTAAATCCTAAAAATACCAATAAAAATAATTATTTAAATGTTTAAACCTTATTTAAAATACATTTTTCACTGAGATATTCTTTGTTTAATTTTACTTTTGTTTTATGAAACGAAGAAAATCTATTAAAAATATGAATTTCGTTTCTTTACGTTCTAATATATTTCAGTTATTTTATGGACCGAACCATAATTGTCCCTAGTGACCCCAGATGAAATCGAAGGAAAATTTCAATGATGTCTTTAAATTCTGTAAAATATTTAACCCTTATTGAAAATTATTTGAATATTCTAACTAATATTCTAAGAAATCGATATATTAATATCGATTTCTATAACAAATAAACATTGGCTTTTATATATATATATAGAAGATACGGTTATTCTACAGTATTTCCCTTTCTAATTTCATTCATTTAACATGGAGTAGACAAAGAGATTGTGAAACATACTTTTAGCAGTGAGGCTAGAAATGTGTATGTGTAGACAGAGTTTAAAAAAGATATCAATGCAATACACATTGGGACCCTAAATATCTGTTTGCTTCAGATCCACTCTTTTCTTGCCTCTGGACAAGAACACAATAGAATAAATTCCCAGGATTAAAGTTATTAAATTATT
The DNA here is from genome assembly GCA_963556195.1 of Sepiola atlantica. Taxonomy (NCBI): domain Eukaryota; kingdom Metazoa; phylum Mollusca; class Cephalopoda; order Sepiida; family Sepiolidae; genus Sepiola; species Sepiola atlantica. Next base: position 34,132,676 of record OY744533.1, read on the forward strand.
ATTATTTACTCATTACGAGTTCTCGCATGAGGCATTACCAGTGATATCTCACTGGTATAAACTAAAATGATCTCATAATACTATTGTAAGAAATGAAATCTATTACGGATTTCTAAAGAAATGTTCAAAACAATTGTAGCAGTCATTAACATTTCTTTTTTCTTTCGGAGGTGGTTTTGTCACATGATGACTAATCAGCCTCCAGGGTGTACTTATCTCGACCGAATTATTGAAGGACTACTTCTAGACCTTTTGGGATTTGCAGATCAGCTTCCTGGCACCAACGAAGGAAGACGTCTCTTCTTTCACCCTGATCATCAATTTAACCCTGAATTAGGCTATCCTCTACTGGCGGATATACGGCTCGAACAACTTCGCCGGCTGACGCTTTCTTAATTTATTACTTTATTATTACTTCCTTCACTGTGACGTCACTGTTTTAACTTTTGGCAACCTACACCCAACGGTGTGTAAATAAATTAAATAAATAGGTTAAATTGTTGCTTTGTTTTCCTTTTATTTGACGATCCTTTTTTTTACAAAATACATCATAGGAGTTGGTGTTAAAGTCGATGCGAAGATAAGCTGCTATAGAATTACTAAAATTTCTTTAAAACATAAATAACAAAATGTGGACACAAGGAAAGTTCCCAGGCATACGGAGACAAAATCCAGTGATAGTAATTCCCAAACCATGAAAAGACAGTTCGGATCCGTAAAACTATGAACTAATCCCTTTATCCAGTCGTTTATGCAAAACAACAGAAAGAATAATGCACAACAGGTTGGGTTGCTATTTAAAATCTAATGGTGGTATTTTCAATCTACAATGTGGACTCAGTCGTAAAAGAATATTATCACTTAGTATGCCTCAAAACAGATATAAGCATTTATTAAGAATGGATATTTTACATTATTATGTGATACCATCGGAGCACGGTGTGGAGCAGGTGCTAGTCTGATTGCAAGAATTAAAGGTGGATGGAGTAAATTCAGGGAACTTCTGCGATTACTAACCAGCAGCGTTACCACTGTCGATCAAGGGAAGAGTCTATCAGGCATGTGTATAGCTAAAAAAACCACATGTAATAAATCATTGCGATTCCGTGTGATAACCACAAAGTTTGAGGAACGGATCGTAAAACTCTAGTGCTCTTATATACATCGCTAATTAAGGTTAGTACTTGGAGCCTTCAGAACGTCCCTGGCCCCTATATGCATGGGCTAAGGAAGCACTTGCAAATATTAGAAGTCATACAACAATCATTGAAGAAGCAAAGTCAGCAAACATTTACAAAACGGTCATATCAAATATTCCACTTTCTACTGTAAGTAAAGGAGCTAAAAACATAAATTTAACCTGCTTCAAATTCAAAAAGAATAAAACAGAATGTGCTGCTGTATATAAAGAGAAAATATTAAAATAAAAATCTTTTCTCAAACGACACCTTCATATTCAGTTCAGTTCAGAAGCTTAGGCAATCAACATGGCTCCCAACATGATTGCAAAATCAATGAATTATTATCTTTTCTGATTCACTATCGGTATTGACATCATTAAAAAACGGGAATTTCGGTAATCCATTATTAATAAAAATAATACGCAAATTACAAAATATGTCAAATGATAAAGATATACTGATATGTTCTGTTCCAAGTGACACTTAAATCAACAGAAACGACCAAATAGATAAAGCAGTCAGGTCTACCCTAAATATAACTCATGAAAAACTTTCAAATCTTACATATAGACTTTAAAATGAAAATAAACATACATACTCACAAAATAGAGAGCAGCAATAAACAAATTGACTGGAAATTAAAACCTACATAGAGAAAATGGAAAGAAAGCTTCAGGGAAAATCGAAAAGACGAAGTGATATTATCCAAACTTGGTATAGGTCATACAAAGACCTTCATCCTTATTCAAAGCAGAATAAGATCGAATATTTAATGCATGCTAGTAATACATGTTCTATCTGAATGCATCAATTTGACCCCGAAAAGAGAAACCTTTTATAGTACAAACAACATGAAGAAACTTTTTCAAAAAACTAAAATAGATAACATTATTTACTTCTTAAATTAAATGGGTTCATAAAGAAAAATCTAAAGACGTTGATATTACTGTACAGGGTGACCCCCCCTCATACTAATCATGATATTACTGTACAGGGTGACCCCCCCATACTAATCATGATATTACTGTACAGGGTGACCCCCTCATACTAATCATGATATTACTGTACAGGGTGACCCCCCCATACTAATCATGATATTACTGTACAGGGTGACCCCCCCATACTAATCATGATATTACTGTACAGGGTGACCCCCCATACTAATCATGATATTACTGTACAGGGTGACCCCCTCATACTAATCATGATATTACTGTACAGGGTGACCCCCCCATACTAATCATGATATTACTGTACAGGGTGACCCCCTCATACTAATCATGATATTACTGTACAGGGTGACCCCCCCATACTAATCATGATATTACTGTACAGGGTGACCCCCCCATACTAATCATGATATTACTGTACAGGGTGACCCCCCATACTAATCATGATATTACTGTACAGGGTGACCCCCCCATACTAATCATGATATTACTGTACAGGGTGACCCCCCCATACTAATCATGATATTACTGTACAGGGTGACCCCCCATACTAATCATGATATTACTGTACAGGGTGACCCCCCCCCCATACTAATCATGATATTACTGTACAGGGTGACCCCCCCATACTAATCATGATATTACTGTACAGGGTGACCCCCCCATACTAATCATGATATTACTGTACAGGGTGACCCCCCCCCCATACTAATCATTATATTACTGTACAGGGTGACCCCCCCATACTGATCATGATATTACTGTACAGGGGGACCCCCCCCCATACTAATCATGATATTACTGTACAGGGTGACCCCCCCCATACTAATCATGATATTACTGTACAGGGTGACCCCCCCCATACTAATCATGATATTACTGTACAGGGTGACCCCCCCCCATACCAATCATGGTTGTTGAAAAGTTGGGGGCAACCTTATGTTTATTATTATTACTCATACCAGGCGTTACGAGTGAGTCTTTTGCTGATAAAAACCAGTGGCTTTCCCTTTCAATTAGTCTCCTCAATATTCAAGTACTCTTCATTCCCTCCAGACGAGGTCTGGATGGTGCTATCCTAACTCAGTTTTTCCATCTTTTCAAACTTTCTGCTGCCAGTTACTATTGTACTAGTCTAAATTAATGTTGTTGTTTTTTCTTTTTACCACCAACTTTTTTCAAGTTGTTTACATGTAATCGCCTACAAAAAATAGAATCTCATTTTTATTTTTAGAAGAATTAGCAGCGGGTGGAGCGCTCCAATAACACCCAGTATTATAATAAAATCTATTTTCATCCATTGATTGCAAATAATGTTTTACTCTGAAAACATAACGCTTTGCATCAGTAATTTTCTCTAGAAATATCTACGAATAATCTTATGCGGCGGCTGCATAAATATGCTGCAGATCAAACATGCTACGAAGCATAACTCATGAGAAAACCTAAAATTGCGTCTTTTTAATCTCAGGTGACGAAATTTACATCATAGATGCTTGTGTTATTATTTGTATGTTTTTTTAGATGCGTCAAATCGTGCTCATACGACGTTCTGTCTGCAGGCCTATCACGTGTAAATTTGAAATAGCATTTGCAGTATTATTGTACACTGGTGGGACCCGTGAAAATTCCACAGTTGTATGCTTCATCTGTTGTATATTGCTGCCGTGCTTAAAAATATTTCCATTCTATGGACGTCTGGCGTGAACGCAGACCCACCGATATTATTGTATCATCTTTGGACACAACAGATAGTCCGGAGGCCTAGAAAGTGTATTTTATTTCCAGTTTCATGATCGACACAATAGCGACATTAGATGAAAATTTTTTTAATTACTTATTTTGCATAATCATCTTTCATTTTTGATAGCTCCTTACATCAAGTGGCTTCACGCTTTGTCTGGAGCGATTTTCATAAAAAAAGGGAGTGGATGGTGATAATGTACGTACGAACATGAAATTGCCTTAGCATATATTATATAAGATCATATGATAGTTCACTCAAAAAGAGAAATGAAATTCTACTTTTTGGGGCGATTATGTGTAAACACTCTAAAAAACTTGGCAATAAAATACAAAAATGAAAATAATTTAGACTTTACAGTGTGGGATCAGTTTAACACATAATTTTAACGTAAAATGATCACTAACGTTCCAACCAGATAGCGTTTGAACGACATGTAACCATTTTCTGGTTTTAGTTAATCTTTTGTGGAGGGGGGGGAAGGGGGTCTGTGGCCACCCTGACTAAAGGTTAATGGACTAAAGGGGAGAGCATGTAATAATTTAATTTTTTTTTTTACTGCTAAGTTGTTCAGGCTATCTTTGAGAGATTGTAGACCTTTGACATTTATTAAAAAGTAGTGATGCGCATGTGCAAGAGATTTTGATTTCATTGTGCATGCGTTCCTTGGTTATAGACCCTTAAAACGATATATGGTTAGAAACTTCTGGCCTGGAAATAGGTGATCATTTTATGTTAAATTTATATGTGAAACATCTCTCACTCTAAATTCTAATTGTTTGTTTTTGTCCTTTAAACGCCAATTCGTCAGAGTGTTTACATATAATAACTTAAAAAAGTAGAATCTTATCAAAATTAGTATTTGAAATAGTATTTTAACATATGTCCACACATCTGTATAAGAGGATCAGTCAGTCTCTCACACTTACGTTTGAAATGGCATTTTGTCGATCTGTCACATTTAATTTTAAAATGGCATTTTGTCGATCTGTCACACTTAATTTTAAAATGGCATTTTGTCCGTCTGTCACACTTAATTATTAAATAACATTTTGTCGCTCTATCACACTTAATTTTAAAATGGCATTTTGTCGCTCTATCACACTTAATCTTAAAATGGCATTTTGTCCGTCTGTCACACTTAATTTTAAAATGGCATTTTGTCCGTCTGTCACACTTAATTTTAAAATGGCATTTTGTCCGTCTGTCACACTTAATTTTAAAATGGCATTTTGTCGCTCTATCACACTTAATTTTAAAATGGCATTTTGTCCGTCTGTCACACTTAATTTTAAAATGGCCTTTTGTCGGTCTGTCACACTTAATTTTAAAATGGCATTTTGTCCGTCTGTCACACTTAATTTTAAAATGGCATTTTGTCGATCTATCACACTTAATCTTAAAATGGCCTTTTGTCGGTCCGTCACACTTAATTTTAAAATGGCATTTTGTCGGTCTGTCACACTTAATTTTAAAATGGCATTTTGTCGGTCTGTCACACTTAATTTTAAAATGGCCTTTTGTCGGTCCGTCACACTTAATTTTAAAATGGCCTTTTGTCGGTCTGTCACACTTAATTTTAAAATGGCATTTTGTCCGTCTGTCACACTTAATTTTAAAATGGCATTTTGTCGCTCTATCACACTTACATTTGAAATGCCATTTTTATCATGAAACATTCGTAACTCATCTGAATGTGCATGTTAAGACATCTTAACCTGTTTGATTCTGTTGTTGGTATTGTTTTCCCTCATCATTTTTTTTAATTAGGTACTTACAGGAGGACCCACGTAAAGGTTGCCAATATCCATAGTGAAAATGGTGTTATGGAACTGACTAGAGTTAAATGTGGCATCAAAATCGTCAGCAACTTCATCACAATCGTCAGCAACTTCATCAAAATCGTCAGCAACTTCATCAAAATCGTCAGTCACCACATTACAATCGCCTCCCATCACAAAACGACCTGATTGAATGGAGCCATCTCAAGAATGGACCCGTTCTTGTTTATTTAATGTTCACTGCCAAGGTCACAAGACATCTAGGTCTTGTGACTGCTTCCTGGCCTGACAACTTCACCCTTTCAGCCTGATTATAGATATTGATTAAGATCAGATTTGTACCCAACGGGAGTTTTCCATATTAACATATGATAATGATTTTGTTAATACCAGGTCAAATTGAAAATAAAACAACAACAATAAATAAATAAAGATTGAATAAAAAAAGCGAGTCAAATAGTACCACACTGAAGAAGAAGAAAAGAATATAAAAAATCCAAGTCTTGCAAAACGGTCAAATCTAATAGTCATAAGAATCTCTGAACCAAGACAGCTAACATACACAAACCTCATCTCCCAACATATATATATATATATATATATATATATATATATATAGTCTCGGAAGTTTCTCAACCATTAAAACTATATAAAAAAAACAAAAAAAACTTATAGTCTCAAGTCTTCCAGTGGAAAATCACTCATGTAAGTCAATTTATTTTTTACAGTTTCTAACACTATTTTAAGGGATCATCAGTTGTTTACCATGAAAAACTGTTTTGGGAATTTAAAAACAATATATATATATATATATATATATATATATATATATATATATATATATATATATATATATATATATATATGAGAGAGAGAGAGATAGAAAGAGAGAGAAAGAGTTACTCACAAACTGTTTTTTCTTAAAACTGACATTAAAACCCAGTCGTTTTTTTTGACAGTTTGAGCTTTTATCCAGTGCACCATCAGCACAAGTGAGAAATTGCCATCTCACTGTTAATAAAAACAATCTCAGCAGTCAGAGAGAGCTTTATTCGTTTTTATGAAGAGCTTTGCATTGTTGCTAACGACAGTGGACGATTTAATTTCCCATATATATATATATATATATATATATATATATATATATATATATATATATATATATTAGAGAGAAAGAGAGAGAGAGAGAGAGAGATGTTAGCCAAAATTAACTTGCTTTTAACGACTTTTTAAAGATAGCTATAATTTTAGAAAGTTATAATGTCTCAATGTTAATATAAATAGGACCCATTTTGGACATTTTAATTTTCATTTCTTGGTTTGTAAATTGAAGGAGGATAAGGGTGGTACTTTGTGACTATTGTATTTCAACAAAGTTATTTTTTTTAATATGACCCTCCTCCTCTCATTCAGTTTGCAAGCCATAAAATTTAAAAATAGATAGTAAATGAAATGTACAATGACTACTGATTTATTAAACGTTTTCGGTTTTTAACCATATTTCCAAAAGATAGAGAGTATGAACCCTAGATATGAACAAAATTTCCCATTTATTTATTTAGATAGAGATATAGATATTTAACGAATTTTATTAAGATTAATTTAAAATTCTATTTAAATAAAAACAATTGAATATAGAAAATAATCAACATTTGGGGGGGGGATGTTTACAACGTCGACACCTTATTCTTAAACTTTTATTCACATTTTGTTATTCTTTGGAACATATTTAGTAATTACCAACTTTTCATAAAAACAAGAAATTTTGAAAAACATGTTCAATATTAGTTTCTGTTTGCAACGTTAATTTAATGTAAATAGGACAGTCTTTGACCATTTACATTTGTAGCAAAATTATATATAGGTGGGTGAAATTAATATTAAAAAAGGTATTTTCCATGTGATGTTAAAATTAAGTACAGAGTGGAAAATTCCATTAGAAGTCAAGTTAGAGGTTAGGAGTATGTGACAGGATATGACGTCACAGACAGGAAGTGTGAAATGATGTGTGGTGAAGAAGAAAGAAATATCTAAAAAAAGAGTTTTGCCAGTAAGTTGACTGTGTTCGGACGTTTTTTTAAAACACTGTCTTCATTCAGCCATGCAGACAGCTCATGTAATGCTGCAAGAAAATAAAGCAACAAGGGAAGAGTCTATTAGTTATATGTGTCTACAGTGTGATGATGTATGGAAGTGAAATGTGAACAGTGAGGGTTGAGGAAATGCGTTGCATGGAGAGAAATGATATAAGAATAATACGATAGATGTATAATATGAGTCTTAAACACAGGTTTAGATCAGCTCACCTCAGAGGAAGATTAAATCTGGACTGTATAGGGAGATATGTACAGAACATTAGTCTCCATGCAATGCATGTCCTGAACCCTCACTGGCCAGATTTCACTTCCATACATCATCACACTGCGTAAACATGCCTGATAGACCATTTCTTGGTCGACAGTGATAACGCTCTGCTGGTTAGTAATGGCAGAAGTTTACTGAATTTACTCCATCCACTCCTAACTTTTGCAATCACTCTAGCACCTGCTCCTCCCTGTGCTTCAATGGTAACACACTAACATTTATTTAAATAGGTTGTTACTGTTAAAAGCGACTTTATGACTTTTTGCCGACAACATTTTAAGTAAGCAAAAAAAATATAACTAATGAGCCATTCCTTCCTGTAGGCTCTTCCGCCCACTAGTCAGGAGTTTTGAAGGTAGATTGCACCAACTCTAAGTAAAAATTCCTCACAAGGCTGAAATGATATAATATAGAATATTCTGTTAATATCAAATCAATATATTGATCCCTTTCAGATTGGATATCCTCTCACTACCTGGAACTGTATGGTAGGACGGATGGGGGGGGGTCGAATTCATCGCTGTTTGTGTGGGTGAATATCTATCAACACTTATTTTTATCATTCTTCATCTGCTTCCTTAGCTTTGCATCATTGCACCAATGATAACTCTGACGAGGGGAAATTAAATATATATATATATATTTTATAGATGATTGGTGGTGTATGAAGCATAATATATATATATATATATATATATATATATATATATATATATATGCACTACTTATAACCTCAGTCTCTTAGTGCATTCCCTGGAGAATTTCCGCATGATGGTTAACGACGCTGCCTCTCCCGACGATCATTCAGACCTGAAATGTAATCTGTATAGTAATAAAATTATGTACCACATGTATGCATTTCTCGCCTGTATGTGACTTACACATTATTTTTTGTTTACAATTAATAGATTTTAAAATTAAAAATGCAATAGCATAAAATAGTACAAAGTCCTATTTAAAAAAAAATATTTAATTACGAAATTAAATCAACCCGTATGCATTTCGGTTTCATCATAAACAAAACAGCCATTTTAATCTTTTGTTAATAGTTAGAAAAAAAAATGAATTGCTTCATAATCCTTCGAAATTTGAAAGTATTTAAACTGTCAAATAGAAAATCATTTCAGGCTTTGAAATTCTTAACAAATTTGTATTAAAAGATTGTAATTTTATAAATAGAAATTAAAACAAGATTACATTAAAATTAGTTATATTAGTTTATAACAAGTTGTTTTATTGACTAAACGATACCATAATAATAATAGTAATAATCTTTAAAAAAAAATAATTTGAAAAAAAAACAGGTCCTTCTACAGAATTTGAACGGAACTGGGATTTTTTTTTTAACCCTAACCGTAACCTAAGTTTTAGGTTTATTGCGGCAAAAGTTGGTCGGTTTCGGTTTAAATTCTGTAGAAACACCAAAAAAAAACAAAAAGCAGTAAAACAAAAATATTTGTAATATGCAATAATATATTTTGATCAAAAGGGGTCCAGTAATATTGTGGAATCTTGGTTCATTTATTTTATTTCTAATTTAAAAATGGAGATAGGCCCCTATAGTACTATATATTCAGAAACTACATTGCCTAGGGTCTTTGGGTAAATATATTTCCTTTTGATCAAAGAGAGTACAATAATATCGTGGAGGTCTGTGTTCACATCGGACTACTTTATTTTATTTTATTTATAACTTGAAAATAATAAATATTTTTTTAAATAAAATGATAATATGGGGTTCAGAGCTTGGAGCAGGTATTTGCATTTATTCCTAAAATATATCGGTTGTTGCTCTAAGCTTTAAAATGTAATTGTATTTAGACCCCCTTCAACTAATCGACACTACGTGAATCTCTGAGCCGCTGCACCAAAAGCTGAATATTATATAATGTAAAAAATTAAAGAAATATGGTGTTATAGGCTGAGGAAGGAGAACTGTAGAATATGTTTTAAACTTTACATGGATGAAGAAAAAATAAAAAGAATATGGTGTTATGGGCTGAGGCAGAAGGACTGTAGAATATATTTTAAACCTTACATGGATGAACAAAAAATTAAAGAAATATGGTGTTATGGGCTGAGGAAGAAGGACTGTAGAATATATTTTAAACCTTACATGGATGAACAAAAAATTAAAGAAATATGGTGTTATGGGCAGGAGGACTGTAGAATATATTTTAAACCTTACATGGATGAACAAAAAATCAAAGAAATATGGTGTTATGGGCTGAGAAAGGAGGAATGTAGAATATATTTTGAACTTTACATGGATAACCAAAAAGTCCATGACAGAAAAAAACCTGCCTGAAACCGTTACATTTTTTTACAAATACAAGCGTTAAAGTGGAAGAATTACTACCAGTTTTTGGATTTTTTTAACTGACTAATGAAGTATCACTCTTGGATGGAAAAAAAGGAAAACAAAAAACAATATATTAATATGTTCTTCCAATTGTCTCCAAAAATGATGGACCAATTGCCATGAGATTATTATATATATATATATATATATAATATATATATATATATATTAATTTATTAAGTTCCAAATATATTGACTTATGGTCCAGATGAGACATGTTAATATCGAAACGCTGGTTGATCAGTGTAGACGGTTTCTAATGTTTATATAATTTTATATATATATATATATATATAAATTCATTTAGATACTGTATATTACATATTTCAGCAATGTACCGCGGTTTCATCCAAAAGGGCAGATTTATCAGGACATGACTATAATCATTTCAGCTTGCCGATGATTCCACTGGGCACAGAGATTTACTAAATATGTCTAAATCTGCCCTTTTGGATGAAACCGCGGTACATTGCTGAAATATGTAATATACAGTATCTAAATAAATTATATTAGCTCTCTTATATGATCGAGCACTTTATTTGATTTCTTTTCATATACAACCTGACACACTATATATATATATATATATATATATATAAGATTTATTACTAGATAATATCGTTGGTATATATCTGATTCTAACATGCTCGATAATGAAATAGTCGTTTGTAGAGCTGGTATATATATATATATATATATATATATATATATATATATATATATATATATATGTATATATATATAAGCTGTTTGGTTTAAATCGTCATGCTCTGGTTTTGATCTAATTATATCTTCAGTGCGAATTGATTTAAAAACCAAAGTTTTGTTTTTTAGTTGTCTTTTAAGTATTATTTTTTTAGAATTTTATATTGAATCTCATATAAATAGACTTAGTTTTAAACGTTTCGGCTCTGAAGAGAGCATTGCTTAAAACTTTGACAGCCAAACTCATATATTTTATTTTATTTTAACATAATAAATGTAACATATATAGTTACTTATAAATATATAGGTACTTATGGCAGATCCTGTATATATATATATATATATATATATATATATATATATATATATATATATATATATATATATATATATAGGTTCAATGAACATGAAGTTGGTTCTTTTATTAAATGTCTGAATGTCTGTTTCTCACAACATTTTTATATAAATATTTATATGAATGATACAGAATAAATTAATAAGATACCATTTTTTTAATCCAAAGTAATTTTCCTTAAGAATATAATAAGATTGATTTAGTGATTTTGTGCACCACACCACCATCACCACCATCACCACCACCACCACCACCACCACCACCACAACCATCACTTCCACCGGCACTGTAATGGCCGCAGAAGAAAATAATTGCGTTCTTGAGCAGTTTGGGGAATTTAGTAAATCCTTGATATTATTAGTTGAAATTTCTTTTTCAACTGGAAAATTACTTTTTTTTAAATAAATAAATAAACAATTGGGATTGCTGACAATTTAGCATTTATTCAAATTGAATGTTCAGAAATATGCAAATTTATATTGAAGATTTGTTTTTGCATAAATGGCTTTGAAATGGTAAAGAAATTGCCCTACAAGTATTTTTTATGAAAATGATATTTTTTATGATCTGGAATCAAAGAATTGATCCATTGTAGTGCTACAGTAAGACCCCTACGAACATTTGTTTATGAAATTGTATTACTTTCAATAATATACTATAGAAAGGTATGGATTCATTTACCCTACCTCTAACTATGGGTAAAATAGTAGGCTAAACCAGACTATGAAACCTTGGTAGGGAAAAACTCGAATATAATACATGTGACGAAGAGTGATGTTTTCGACCTTGTGCCATACATGCAGCAACCAAGTTGCCATAATCGTTATAGAAACATTAAAGTTTACAACAGTTATTCATACCTTCGTTACCTGTCGTTCTTCTTTGGCATGTTTCTGCCATGTTCTTCTCTGATTGAGAGAATGGCTGTCTTGTAATTAAAGCTTCTTATTCATCATCAGTATTCATCATATTTGGTTTAACATCCATTTTACATGCTTGCATGTGTCTTAAAAAGGACAAATTCGACACAAAACTGATGGAAGACAATGGTCATTTATTCAATGTGATCTCTGTTCCAAATCACTGACCAGTGTGTGTGGGGGTAGACACAGAGAGAGAGAGAGAGAGAGAGAGAGAGAGAGAGAGAGAGAGAGAGAGAGATAGAGAGAGAAAGAAAGAGAGGGAAATCGAAATAACTAATTAGTTATATCTTATCAGCCCACGTCTGAACTCCTTGCATGCTTCCAAACAGACTTCTCTTTGCTATCATCCTCTCTCTTTGAACCATGTGACGTCATATCCGTTTTTAGTACATTCCCCTCGTTAAATTCATGTTTGGAAACATGATGCAAATCATAAAAATATGACGTCACACCAAAGCTATGATTATTTTGTTATGGTAATGTTTTAAGCTATGTTTATACAAAAGTTCAAATAGGTCAGTTCGTAGAACCTCAGACTTAAGATCTAAAGGTTTCAGTTTCGGTTTCGATTTTTGGTCATGGCATCTGCTTTATTTGTTGAGGATTTATTATTTACTATTAATGCAATATTCTCCATTTCTAAAAGAGACAGATTCCATAATGTATTTATTATGTGTAAAAAAATTGTGACTGGCGGAAGGATGGGCGGACGGACAACATCTATTTATGTAAGATATTCCAATTTCCATGTCTAGCTATTGATGCCCAGTGTTATCGAGTGCAATATTTTAGATGAGGTCTTATTAAAGTCTTCAATATTCTAAAAATAACGTTTGTTTCCCTGAAAGTAAACTCTCTAATCATCAACCATTTATTTTATTTGTATTTGAAATAAGAAAAAATATGATTATGAGATCTAAGTTTATCATTAAAATTTACTCCAAAGTAAAATTCTTCAGTTATGTTTTTATTCTCATGTTGTCTGAATCATATTTTTTGTTCTAATATGTAAACTTCTACACTTTTCTGTATTAAATTTCAATTTCTACGTATATTCATATTTTGATAAACTATGGAGATCTGTTTACATTATATTATGTGGTAATGGTCTAAGAAGCGATTTAACATTATCGGTGAATAACAATTCCATGATTGATCTTACATTATCAGGTAAATCATTTTTATATATATATATATATATATATATATATATATGTATATATATAATTATTATTTCGTATACACATATAATATTATAAGTTGATATAATATCTTGTGTATATATTTCCAGTATTTACTTCAACAGTGCTCAATACGTGAATAGAGCTAGGTAGTAAAGTATAAAAATATATTTTCATACTTCAGCCACGTTGCATAGTTCTCTCCCTTGGGAACTAGAACTCTATTTAGAATCACAGTTCTCATGTTTACATCGAAAGAATACAATTTGTATTTCTATTGCATTTCAAAATGGGATCGTCGCGTTGGCCGAATGGTTAGGAGACTAGGGTTCATAATACTTGCATCCGGGGTTCGAATTGTTCGACTTGCATATTACATATTTTTATACTGACGAGCATAAAATAAAAACGTGAAACATATATATATGTCTATGGATGTAAAAATATTTATTTATTGATAATTATATATATATATATTCCATGAAAAATGCCAGTATACTGAAATCATATGCCCTTAATAGGGTTAAGATGAAAATTCATATACACTAAATGTACAAAAGCAAGAAAATTCCCAAATGTTTACACTTTTATTGTCATTAAGGGTATGACTACATATCAACCAAACCATTTCATTATCACATCACTACAGTATAAATCCTTATGCATGAGTGGATGAAGTGTGTGAGGTGCGCTGAAGAAAAATTCCTACCAGTAAAATACATAGCCCTGTTGTGCTCGCATACCCTTAATGACAATAAAAGTGTAAAAATTTGGGAATTTCCTTGCTTTTGTACATTTAGTGTATATGAATTTTTATCTTAACCCTATTAAGGGCATATGATTTCAGTATACTGGCATTTTTCATGGAATGTCACTACTTTTGTAAAGGCTATGCGTCAATACAATGCCTTCTCATAACTGATATAGTTGGTAGTTTGACTAATCAAGGTATATGGTAAACTGAAATTAAAATGCCATCAACTAAACACTAGAACCTCTATCTTTGCCAAAAATCAGCTGAATCCATCAAATGGTCGATAAGATATAGTATAAAGTGTATGAATACTGGTCATTTTTATGGTTTTTTGGAATTTTCTGCAAATCTAAGGTATATGGTAAACTGAAATTAAAATACCATCAACTAGAACCTCTATCTCTGCCAAAAATCAGCTAAATCCATCAAATAGTTGATGAGATACAGAGTGGCACATACGTACGTGTGTACGTACACACAGATAACATGATTTCATGATTGAACTTTCTGGATCTCTGGGTTGCCTTGACTAATGATGCTGAAATTCTACACACTTATAGAACCTATCAAATAAAATTTTTTTGCAAAGTTACAATTGGTTTTTGAGTTATGATTGATTAAATAAATGAGATTTCCAGCATAGGCCATTTGTGAAGTCTATTAAGGTATAGAGTGCTCTCGCACCTCCCTTGATATATGTATATATATATATATATATATATATATATATATATATATATATATATATATATAAACAATATTTTAAATAAAAAAATATTAATTGTTTTTTTACTTACATACACTAGTGTTTCTTGCTTTTCACAGTCATCAGTGTAGGAGAGATGATAATTACTGCTGAAGGAGTCGATCCCAGTCACAAAGTCAACACTGTAGCATCTTTCCCCACAGCCACCAAAAACACCACAAGAAATGAAAGAGAATTAAGATATATATTGTCAAGACAGCGGACGAACATAGAAAGCACGTCATATAGTGTTCAACTCACGACTAAGGAACATTTCATTACACTAAAGTTAACGGCTTATTTAATTCTCTTGAAGAGGCCCAAATGCAATATCGATCCCTGAGGAATGTATTGTGTTATTCAGATGTTACTTTCATTGTTATCAATAAATGATAAAGTGATACACTATGAAAAGCTTCGCTGAAGTGGAAAATATTTCAACTATCTTCTTTCATATATTTATATATGTATTTATAACACCAATACTTTCTAAATGATTTGATATAGTTGACTTCTCATGAACAAACGCATGGTGTTTACGGTTTATACCATTTTTTATACATTCAAGAATTTCATTTCTAATTAATTTCTCAAATACCTTCCATTAATACAGAGAAACCGATCTATTGTTACCAGGTAAATATATTGAACCATTTTGTGCATTGGAATTACAACTGCTGTTTACCATGTAAATGGAATATTTTATCATATATACATTTATTAAAAAGACTTCAAACAGCAATGATAAAACACTCATTTGCTGGCAAAACATCAATATTTTTAATGCATTTTATCAGATCCAATACTTTTATTAACATCAGACAATAATATTCTTACATTTGTTATCACTAATTCATCCATCCTGTTGCTATTTACATTCTGCATGTAACAGACCTCCTGTATCAGACCAAATTCCTTCAAAATATGGGTGGACAAATTGAAAATATTTTGCGACCTCTTTAGCTAAGTTACTATATTTTATGCATTTATGTTTCTGCAAATCTTAGTGTTAGAATTTACATATTTAAATGGGTTTATTGTGGCAGATGTGATCAACCATAACCTGAATCAAGCTGTAGAAATATTCTTTACTTACTTTATCGCCACCATAAAAGGGCTCGTCTCTATCTGGCGTGCAAAACTTGGATGTGAGAAAGAACAAGTGCATGCTGGAACGAGAGTATTGGTGTGTATCGACCACATGTGACCAGCGTGCTTTGCCGTCCGTACAAGACAAGCCTAATAGAAGTTGTTAACTGCGTTTTAGCATTCGAAGGGCTAAGATCATTGAGTGATAGAGATCGCTATTTAAAACGGTGTTGTTAGAGAAAAGTATACCACATAACGAAGTTCCAGTGGTGAGCACATTGTTCCCAAGATCAGTACTGAAAACGGTGTTGTTGGAGAAAAGTATACCGTATAACAAAGTTCCAGTGGCAGAGCACATTGTTCCCGAGTTCATTATGTAAAACAATGTTGTTCGAAAAAAGTACAAACAGTTGTGGCATTGAATATGGTGTCACCTGAGAAAAGTACACCATGTAACGAAGTTCAAGTGGAAATTTATGCATATGCAATTTAAAGAACAAATTCTATTTAACCAATGGATGACTTCCTAATAGGTACTGCGATTCGGTGACAGATTACACCTGGTGACTCCACATTCTTCAAAGCTCACAAAACTTGGGTCTCACAACCAGATATCGTTTAATGTTATGCCCAAGACAATGGATTGATTTCTCTGTCAGTCGTCACTTCATAATTGTTAAATGAGACTTAATCCTGGCCCCAAAATTGCCATCAATAGAATCGTTAATAAAATTCACAATCTTTTCTGCAATCCAACCATATTTGGTACAAAGACACTTCAGTTTACACCTGATGTGTTCAACGATGTTGCAATCATGAATGTCCATAGTATTTGTTTTACAGTCACAACAGAATCCTCGGCTTTTTGGCTTGGAGCAAAGTGTAGTATCTGTTCTGGTACTGAATTTAACTGTATCTGTCCTCCGTTACTGAAGCTAAAATCCTTCTGGACTGGGTTAATTTTTGTCTCAATCCAGAGTGCCCCTTTTTGGGGAGCTGGATTTTCTCCACATTAAGAAGACGACGTTGTGTCTAACTCTATCCTCATGAGGAGGCAAGTAAATAGGGAGAAGCACACCTGCAAATGATGTGCAAAATTGTCAATAACTGACATACCCCTCTATTGGCACTAGCCTGATTTGGGCTGTGATGGCCATCGTAAGTTCAGAAATAGTCTTGTGATTGTTTTGATAGACATTCATTTTCAGATAACCCCACAAATAAAAATCGGGGGGGGGGGAGGGGTTATGGTCCGATTCAGGATCACGTTTCTTACTGATGAGACGATTTAAAAAGTGTCCCTGCAGTCATTCCAACTAGTCATTTGAAGTGTAGGGAGTTTCTTCATCCTATTGAAACAAATGTTCTTCTCACACAACACCTTCTTCTATTCAGGACTATCGGAAACTTCCCAACAGCCATGGGTGATATTTTTTAGGGTCACCCTGTACGTGTGATACTCCCACACTCGGATAATAGCCATGCGAACTGATGTTAGAATTTTTTATATCGATCCTGATTGCTACAAGCTATCACACTTTAAACAGGCTATGTATCAACTGCTAATCATGACAAAGCATATAAAAGTGAACATATAATAATCATGTATGCAAATTTACAAATGTATTTTTGCTAGCAAATATATGATCCATCTGGTTGTATATTTTTTGCTAGGCTGGGAGGATTATATAATTGTGAAAGAAGTACATACAATACGCAGTTAAAGAAAAATAAATGGCTTGGGACTATCAAAATAATTTTCAACACTATTTATAATGTTTATTTTGTTAAGGTAATATTTTAAGCTCTATTTATAAGAAAGTCCAAATAGGTCAGTTGGTAAAACCTCAGACTGAAGATCTCAAGGTTTTGCTTTTGATTTCCGGTCATGGCATCTGCTTTGTTTGTTCGAAATTTATTATTTACTATTAATGCAATATTCTCGATTTCTAAAAGTAGTAAAGATCTGATATTTCGAAATGAGAGAAGTTATGCAATGTATTTATTACGTTTAAAAAGGTGTGACGGAGAGACGGACAAAATCTCTGTTTATATAAGATGAGCAAAGAAAGGAAGGCTTAATCCTGATAATAACTGATAACAATAAAGAAAAGAAAGAATAATCATGTATGCAAATCTAATTTTTATTAGCAAAGAAAAGGAGGTTTAATCTTAGTAACTGATAATAAAAAAATGAAAAGAAAATAATTAAAAAAAAATATTTTGTGACTAAAATAGGAATTAATCTACGGGCACACAGATGCTTTATTTACAGAATCAGAGAGAGAGAGAGAGAGAGAGAGAGAGAGAGAGAGAGAGAGAGAGAGAGAGAACTTGTTTATTTTCGTAAATGAAACTTATCTGGCATATTTCTTTATGTAAAGCTTTACTCATGTATTCTTTTCTTTTGGGGTGGGGGGGGGTAAGTTTTACCTTGATTGGTTGTTTCGGTTTTTACAGGTAGATTTACCTTTTGTGTGATAACATTAAGAAATCAATTGATAAAAATAATTTACTTGCGCTTAAACACTGGGTAACCCTTTTAATATTAAATGTGTTTTTTTCATTTGTCAAGGTAACGTTTTATTATTGCAAAGTAATATTCAACCTGGACAGTTTGCTTCAGCAGACAAAATGAATTGTTCTCGTCTAATTGAAATCATTACCCTCCATCATCATCTTCTATCTAGAAAGGATTTGCGTGTGATGGGAGACACCTACTTTGAACTATCTATCCAATGTATTGCTGCTGCAAGTAAAGTTCGAAGGGTTCTCATCCGCAGAATCTTCATCAATCTGTCCATCGACATATTTCTCTTTCTATATGTCCCTTGTTCAAACCTATACTGGAGTATGCAGTTAAGTCTTTCAGCCTGTGCCCAAAAGAAAGATATTCTTCACCTCAAACGCGTGCAACGCTGAGCCATGCACATGGTTAAAGGGCTTTCCATGCTCACTTATGAGGAGCGGCTTCTCTAGTTCGAATCTACTTATACTTGAAAGCAAAGTCTGTGGAACAACCTAATCCTAACGTACAACGCCATGAATAGGAAAGTCAATTTATCTCTTGATCATTTTGTTTACTCCAGTGTCATACCGAGGCTTATTGGGTCATGCACACAAGCAGTCGACCATTTCAGCTCAACAGGCGAACGTCTGCTTACCCTGCATGCATCACTGCTCCATGGAACATTCAAGAGAGCCTTGAACAACTGTTTTGTACACAACATTTTTTTCCTACAACTCGCTCTTTTTTTACATAGGATTACATATTTTCCTGCTTTTGTGTCAATAGGTTTTGATTTACTTTGGTATGATAGAAGAAAATGCTCTGTCTGTCTATCTAGCCGCCATTAAGGATTTCAGTATTCCATACAAATTATAAACCACAGTGTTAGGAGGATTTTTTATAGCAACAAAAAAATCGTTGGAACTAAATTACTCCTCGTTGTGACCTTGGTTAATTTTCAATCACTGAATGCTGACTTTAGAACCAATCATATGGGAGATAATTCTCTCATTCTTTAAAATTAACACAATAACTAAATTTCTTTTAAAAAAATTCTTCTTTAACATTTTTAAGTTTACTTTATTGATGAATGTTATTTATTTAGTGACCAGGGCATCTTGTCTAAGAAAATAGAGTTTTAAAAAAAAACTTCCCTCTACATATTCTTAGTCACGTTACTTTTTGAACCCCCTCTCTCTCTCTCACTATCTCACTCTCTCTCTCTCTTTCTCGCTCTCGTTTTCTCTCTCTCTCTCTCATATGCAAACTTTGGCAACTGATAGAAATAAATAAATAAAAAGAAATAAAAAAAAGTCATCAGCAGCTGACTGTTTGAACTAGTTTCAATGTTATTTTTTGAACAAGTACCAGAAGGTAGTAAGAATGAAGGAAAGGTTTCTTTTGTTGGCCTCCCATGCACAAATTTGGTCGATGGTGATCGCAAGCAAACGAATATTAAAGTATTTCTTTGTCATACTCAGCTCAGTGCCATTCTGAATCGGAATATGTAAGGTTATCTTTGGTAGTTTCTGAGTTTTAGCTGGATATGCAGACAGACAGATAGATATACGAAAATACGACTTTCCTTTATATACTTGACTAGCAGGGTTAGCCGGCATTTCTTAAGGACATGGATAACAAAACAGAAAAAGTTTTAAAATGTGTGCGTAACATATATGGCCAAAACCAAACTTTCATTCAAGTACAAGGAAAAGAAAAGATGGCGCAGTTAAATTGTTTTCTTTGTAGAGTGGAGAAAAGGAATTAGTTCAAGTAAGAAGTTTGTGTGTGTGTGTGTCATACTTTATCAATGTGCGAGTATGTGTGGCATCTATATAAGAGAGTTGATAGCAGTTTTGTTCTTTCCTTCCTCCAGTCAAAAGCGTGTTGCATTCTCTCTTTTGACCGGCTTCTGTCTGACTGAATCTTGTGGCCGTATTGAATTCTTTTTATCTGAAACTACTGGCTCTTGCGTTTTTGTTTTTGGCAGACAAAAAGTATTTTAGTCTATAAATATGTTCACAGACTATCACGTGACTTGTTACTTTTATAATTTCGTCCTTTTCTTTTATGAGCGGTTGTTTTGACAAAAATGTAATACATTTTAATTATGAGGTGTGTCTTATTTGTTTGTGCTCATTCGATTGGTTCATAAATATAGGATTTAAAGATATGTCAATCATATAAATCGGTCACGCTTAAATTTGAAATCGCAGTAATCTTGCAGTATAGCTAAGAGCCGAGAAATCGAAAGAAGTATATATACACCAAAAAGCTTTTAATAAACGCATAAAAATTCTATTTTCTACCGACTTGTATACTTTTAACATTCTGAAACAGTTTTCAAATTTGTTTTATTTCCAAATTAGATTTTGTTGCAAGCTCTCATATACGATACATAAGAACAAACAAAAATGGTACCTGAGTAATCTTGAAGTAGAGTTAATTTTTAAATTAAAAAAAATTGAAAATAGTTTCAGAACGTTAAAAGAGTACGAGTCGGTAGAAAATTAAATTTTTATTGCGTTTGGTAAAAACTATGTGCTGTATATTATGTTCTCGGTTGTTAACAATACTGCAAGATTACCAAACTAGCATTTTCATCATTAAATGCACAGGTTGAATGGGCGCATCTTAAGAGTGGACTAATGTTGGCTTTTCCTGCGTCTTCGTGAATGATTATTTGTTTGTTCAGTAAAATTCAACGGACATTGCAAGACTAATTGATATTCTTGTGCTGTCTTTTGTCAGTGAAATGTTTGCGATAAGCTTTATCACAAATATCAAATAATCAGACGTGAAATAAACAATCTTATCTCATCCTAAAGTGTTCACTGGTACTCATAGGATGTGTCTTATTATAGCAACCATCTCAGTCTTCGTTCACAGTGCCATTTGGGGGAGGTGGCAATGTGGGAGGGGGCCGATTAGGGAGCGATTTTTCTGTTTGAGCAAATAATTAGCATGAAGATGTTTTGGGAAATTTATTTTTATCTCTTCTTCTTTTTTGAGATAACAAAGTAAAATCAGTTTAGGAACGACCCAGTTTCAACTTTCGGAAAACAAAATGCATATTCTTAACATACGTTCGATGCTTTATTTTTTGTATTGGTTTGAAAAAATTTTATCAAGTGAAAAACGTTTCATCAGGTAATATAAATGATTTTTGGAAAAATAAAAAATATTGAACAAAACTAAACGATGTTGCCAATGTGCAACAAATTGTATAAAATTCTAAATATATGACAAAACACTACAATATATGCATCTAAATAATCATAATAGACTAGAAAGAATCATAAAATAATTTTTACTTATCATTATAATTACCAGATTTAAAAGTTTAGGCTCTTGACTTACGCAGATGACACACCGATGACACTCGCCCGTGACATCGAAGATACTGATTACCTGTTTAGCGGGTGTGCTGATGCAACATCATACTAATACCTACTCACACTTGCCAACAGGCTCGTTGCAGATGTGAAACAAGTTGCAGTTTGACACATTTTTGTTGAATATTATATTAAATAGGTATTTTGTTGGAATGTGTCAGATTTGAAACAAAAAGCATTTAAGGGTTAAAAACGAAAAAGACCAGCGAGAATTCTATTTCAAGCTTAAGCATGACAGACCAATGAAAATGCTATGTCAAACTTAAATATAACCGACCAACAAAAATGCTATTCTGTTATTCACACAACGTTTCGGTCGATGCAACCTCCGATCTTCTTTAGGTGTGTCTTGTCAAACTCAGGAACTTTCTGTCGAACTTGGGAATCTGCACAGAATTTCGAATGGAAACCTTTAATCAAATCGGGTTATTCCCGTTCCATCAGCCATGATCGGGTGGAAATGTTAATTATTATATTATTATATTAACTGTAGCTGTAGTAAGGATTGAACCTTCAACCATCAGAAAACTGTCACTTAAAATTGATTGTTATTTTATTTGTTACGCCATGAGTCCATATTAAGAAAACTTTCAAAAAACTAAATCAATTAACTAATTACATTTTTTGCTAATAGAGTAATATACTTTTAGTTACAAGTCGTCAGATCAGATTAAGAAGAGTAACAGTGTAAAACATTTGAAGATGGAATTTCTCTTTCAAATAATTTTCTGTTAAAATAGTTATTCGTGTTTACATTAAATTAACTTTGTCAAATTTAAACAGCGTATTTATGTTTTTAACGAAATACATGACCCTGTTTTTTGATCTGGTGAAATAATCAAAAACTCAATTTCTCACTTTTTCCTGTTTATTTCCTCACTTTATTTTCTTCTTTTTAAAAAAAATTTCTCTAGCTCTCAGTAATTTCCTTATTCATTTGCTATGTTGTCATTTATTTAAAAAAAAGAATCTTTTTCTTGTGGTTTTTACATATCAGCAGAAGGTATACATTCTTAACTGAATAAAGCTTATTTCGTATGAGATTTTTCAGTTATGAATGTGCATAAATTAATTTACTCTCGTGTCATCTAGCAAAGATCAACTTTTGGTTATTTCAATTATTGGTACATGTTTTCAGAAAACATTTTTAGTTTTGTTAAAGTCAATGGTTTATTATTAATAAATCGAAAAAATTTAATTAGTTTCACTTATTCGTATTACACTATCTGTCCATGCGCATCATATTATTCATTAGGTCTTTCGGAAATTACACGGTTAATAAAACAGACTTCCCAAACTCACGTTTTTGATTACAAATATACAACCATCTACAATCTTCTTTCATATGGCATTCTTAGAATAGCCATACTATAATTCTTTGTTTTAAAGTCATCCTTAATAGCCATACTATAATTCTTTGTTTTAAAGTCATCCTTAATAGCCATACTATAATTCTTTGTTTTTAAGTCATCCTTAATAGCCATACTATAATTCTTTGTTTTAAAGTCATCCTTAATAGCCATACTATAATTCTTTGTTTTAAAGTCATCCTTAATAGCCATACTATAATTCTTTGTTTTAAAGTCATCCTTAATAGCCATACTATAATTCTTTGTTTTAAAGTCATCCTTAATAGCCATACTATAATTCTTTGTTTTAAAGTCATCCTTAATAGCCATACTATAATTCTTTGTTTTTAAGTCATCCTTAATAGCCATACTATAATTCTTTGTTTTAAAGTCATCCTTAATAGCCATACTATAATTCTTTGTTTTAAAGTCATCCTTAATAAACATTCTTAGAATAGCCATACTATAATTCTTTGTTTTAAAGTCATCCTTAATAGCCATACTATAATTCTTTGTTTTAAAGTCATCCTTAATAGCCATACTATAATTCTTTGTTTTAAAGTCATCCTTAATAGCCATACTATAATTCTTTGTTTTAAAGTCATCCTTAATAGCCATACTATAATTCTTTGTTTTAAAGTCATCCTTAATAGCCATACTATAATTCTTTGTTTTAAAGTCATCCTTAATAGCCATACTATAATTCTTTGTTTTAAAGTCATCCTTAATAGCCATACTATAATTCTTTGTTTTAAAGTCATCCTTAATAGCCATACTATAATTCTTTGTTTTAAAGTCATCCTTAATAAACATTCTTAGAATAGCCATACTATAATTCTTTGTTTTAAAGTCATCCTTAATAGCCATACTATAATTCTTTGTTTTAAAGTCATCCTTAATAAACATTCTTAGAATAGCCATACTATAATTCTTTGTTTTAAAGTCATCCTTAATAAACATTCTTAGAATAGTCATACTATAATTCTTTGTTTTTAAGTCATCCTTAATAAACATTCTTAGAATAGCCATACTATAATTCTTTGTTTTAAAGTCATCCTTAATAAACATTGCATACTATTTTCCACTTTTGATTTTGATGAATCAGTTTTTCGGCTTTTGATTTATTTATTGCTGTCTTTGTTATTTATACATGGCAAAACAAACTTGTGGCAGAATGCACTTTAATCAAGTAATTGACAACAGTTAACAGTACAAAAATATATACAATTTTTATTTTGACAATTTAGGAACTTTTACATATTCCCATAACAATGGTCACTGGTGAAGGACAAAGGAGGGATGCATATTCATCATAGTAGCAGTTATTTGGTTGGTGCGCAAGCGTTCCTCATGATCATATACCAGTTCATACTGGTTAGTTACAATAGAAACTATGTCTAGCTTAGCACACAGTTCAGTGTTTATAGAAATTTACGTTAATGCGACGATGTTCATTCTTAGCTATAAAATAATACAAATGTTTCAATATTTATTTTTATTTATGCATTTTATTTTTATTAATTTTTTATCTTGATTTAAACGTGATTTAGATTTTACTTGCTATTCAAATCCAGAGCCAGTTTTTGCATAAAATATTCGTTTACTTTTCTAATAAAACACTTATTTTCTTATAAATAATACTTAAAAAATTACTTAATTTACAACTACTTTTATTCCTAAATAATAGTACCTTCCTTCCAGTGTTTGTGTATGAACACAATTATTTACAACCCCCTCCACAAAATTTAAAAGCACAAAATTCCTCACCTCTGCATAAGTATATTGCCACGAGGATGATCTTTCGTAGTTATGAAATAATACGAACATTTAAACATTCATTATTATTTAAATTTAATAATTAAAGAACAATGTAATTAATACTTACAGATAGTTTTTAAAATTCGAGTAAAATTACTTACATGGGGTCCAAAGGTGAAAGCAGGAGTTTCTTGGGTTCTTCAAGTTTCCCGGTCAATGCCTGTGCACGAGTCTCTCTAGTATATAAGATAATTGTTTTTCCACCATTAATGTCTCATAGAATGTAATAAATGTGAGACAATGGCCTGATTTCTTGTTAGTTGGTTGACTTCACCTCTGGTTCAGAAAAGTAGGTGCCCTTTACCATCGGCCGTTCACCATGGTTTGCATGTTCTGTGATAGCTATAAGACGTTTTTGTGTGCAGCATATTTGTTCAAGTAACAGACTTTCTTCACTTTATACAATTCATTTGGGTTTCGAATCCTGAGTCTCGGTTGTCCTACTGAAGAGTTTAAAGGACGGTGAAACTCATGGTTATAGTGTCATAGTGTGTGGTCGGGACTGTTATGTCTAATTGTTAAAAAAAAACAATTATATAATATACTCACATTCAATTCAATATATATATATATATATATATATATATATATATATATATATATATATATATTTACATAGACATCCACATACAGCCTGTTTCGCTGTTTCACAGCTCATCAGTGCGGCTAGACCAGTGGGTGTCTCAAGCCGGGATCGAAACGCAACCGTCGAGCTGACAGTCGGCGATGCTAACCCCTACGCCATCATGCGACACTGACTGAAGGTAAGTGATATCTCAATGTAACGAAATGTAAACATTGCAAATGCCTGAGCTCGAAATTAGTTTTACCTAATGAGCATTGCCTTAAAGCTAATAGCCGTTGACGATACCCTTACAAAAATAAGCTCTACCCGGAGGGAGCTTTTTATAGTCATCCACATACAGCCTGTTTCGCTGTTTCACAGCTCATCAGTGCGGCTAGACCAGTTCGTGTCTCAAGCAGGGATCGAAACGCAACCGTCGAGCTGACAGTCGGCGATGCTATATATATATATATATATATATATATATATGTGTGTGTGTGTGTATTACAGAACACCAGGACAACATTGGTACCGTCGGTTTCAAATCCAAAGAAAAGGGGACCTATAATTGGTCTAATTTCAACTTCTGTTTATGTCTACCACTCCAGAAAATGGCGCCCGTGCATTGTGTGACTTTTTGACGATATTTCGATCCTCTGCTTTATTTTTATTTTCATTATTTTTACTAATTCGGCATTTCTATCCGAGAATTCTGTTGATATTTGCGTTGTGTACAAGTTAAAAGAGTTGTTATTCCTTGATCTGCCAATTCAAGTTGATGTCATGATGAACTCCGATCGCCTTCTCTTCATCTCTGGCGTCGGAGAATTACAAATTAAAATCTAAAAATTATAAAATTCTAAAACTTGAAAAAAACACCACAGAAAAAGGAAAAATAGGGAAAAAACAGTATCATGAATTAATAATGGGTGTCAATAGCTTACGATAAATTATTGAAAAGAAAAAACTACATCAAAATAAGTAAACAAAATCCGTCAGGCTTATTTTTTTGTTTAAAAATAATTGTACAGCGTAAGGGGGATAACTCTTCATTACTGGATTTAAAATAAAATGAAAAAGTCTACTTGGGTTTAGAATTAAAATTTTATAAATTCGAAAAGAATATTATTCTTTTCGAATTAATAAAATATATTAAAATATAATAAATAAAATTAATAAAATAATTAAAAGTAATTAAAAGTAATTAAAAATAAAATACAATTAAAAAATTCAGAAATTACAAATAAATTAAAAAATAATACAAAATAATAATAATAAAAATAATAATACATATAATAATGATAATAGATATAATAATAAATATAAATTATAAAATATAAAAGTAAAGAAAATTAAAAATATAAATATACTAGCGGAACCCGTCGCCCGGCGTTGCGCGGGAAAAAGTAGTACCTAAAAAATAAATGTACTACCTAAAAAAAAAAAATAAACCGCCTATTGTTCTCCCCCCCCCCCCAACACTCTACCGTGTTGGTGAATGTTTTAAATTAATAAAAAAGAAAGAAAATGGTTTAGAGCAGAATGGGATCGAACGCCGATACTGGAGATAATGAAACCTGTCTTGTTAACTGTTGCGCCACAGATACTACTTGAAAATTGCAAGTGAAAATATGCCACTTAACGTAAGCTTGTTTACTGGCAGCTTCTGGCAGCGAAAAGTAAAGTTCAACAATGACACGGTTTATGTCATTTATTTGTGAAGGGTTAAAGGTATATGATTTTTAAAATATAAATGTGTCAGGGTCTAACAGCATCTTGGCGGATATTGAATTAAGTAGGAAGTCGATTCAATGAAGGAATTGTAGCCGCCATATTTGAATAATAAATGTTGCAGGAACTGTGTTCGTTAATGTCATTCGCTTGATTCCGGAATGAATGTAAATGTGGAAATATAACGTAATCTGATATTCGCGGAATATCATAGGATTCAACGGGAGCGGTCATTATTTGTTTGCGTATTGTTTTATATTATGTAGTAAATTAATACCAGGCAAATAATAAATAAGGACGGACTGTTTTGTGAAAAGTAAACTGTGTTATTACTTCCCGGTGTCGATGAGTGTAGTCACAGTACAAAAATGTTAGGGGGAAAAGTCTTTGCTACCACCTATATGGAGTTGGTTTTGTGGAGAGACGTTGATGGTGGGCCAAATGTAATATTGAGTGTTAGGTTGGGAAAAATAATAACAACTTTACTAAAACACGCTCGAGTGAATAAGTGTAGTGTAGCGGTGAGTTTAATAGCCTGTTTTGTGTATGGTTATTTTCCTATAGTCCGAGAAGGTACAGGGGAAAAAACGTCTCTACTTTATATATTAGATTAAATAAAACTTCCTTTTTTAAAAAAACCTCTATAAGTAAAGAGACATCCAAAATAAGGTCGAAAAAAAACTATTAATAGGTTATGATAAAGGAGATATAATGAAAAACCGCATGCAAGGTATGGGTGGGCGGATAATTTGGACGAATAAATTGGGGTCCAAATTATATGGCTTATCTGGCCAACGTCCCTCCCTTCCTCCCCGGGACAATTTCTGAAAAAACAAATTTCCATGTTTTCAAAACCTTCTTTTAAAAAAATGTTTTTTGAAAATTGTTTCTTTTAAAAAGAAGAAAAAATAGAACGTAACCATATTGGCACATGAGTATATGGTTGTTCTTCTCTTAATTCTCTTTTATATGTGTACAGATCAGTGTCTTCCTTTCTGCATGCATTGATTTTGTTTTATATATATATATATATATATATATATATATATATATATATATAAAGTGAGCTATATGTATCTGTTTATATATTTGTATGTACAGGATTCACTACTAAGCTAATTAAACGAACATTCTGAATTCTGAACACAGCTGCTATGCGCAACAGTTTCCAAGGTGGTAAAATTCAGATACCATCAGATTTTTGTGAAATTTTAACATTAGATATTAGACATCAGTTAATAAATATTCCCCAAATTTTTGTTTCTTTTAAGTATTTAAAGAGACTTTTATGGAGTATATTAGCGGCACAGCCTCCCATTTGAAAATTCAAATATATCAGATTTGCATTGAATTGGATTCATAGTCAGGAGACATCAATTAAGCAACATTCTCCGTATTTAAATTTCTTAAACTTTAAATGTTAGGTATTTTCTGGAATCAAAATCATGTAATGGATTTTGATCAAAATTGGAATAAGGATTCTAGATATGAGATTTAATGAGATTATACCTTGATTTTAATTTTCCTAAGGTGAGATGAGTGGTGCAAAACTGTTCTGTTCAGGAAAGTAATTTTACCCATCCTGGGACGGGTATTATTCTAGGAGATTATATATATATATATATATATATATATATATATATATATATATGTCATTCTCTGCACCTCTTAAAATGAAGGGAATGCCAATACATAACTCGCTCAATCATCACCAATATTCCTTTTATCCATACAGACATACACACACGCTGATGGCCTTCATGGTTCTGTGGTGGTTAATATGTAAAAATCAATATCACCCATGTTTAGCACAGGTAGGCAATACAGTAGTAAGTGATTAACCTCTGTGTTTGATAGATATATGATATCTTTGCGCACCTACAATAATAGCCGTTATGTATATCAAAACGATTGTGATTACATAAATATATTCAAAGTGTGATGTCAGTAGTTATAAAATCAATTTTTAGACGTCTTGTAATGCACAGCTGAAGTTTTATTTTGTTGACACCGCGTACGTTGTTGCTCAGTGGATAGTGACGTCTCTCCGTTTCTTTCTCTCTTTCTTCTTGTCGCAATCGTCTCATTCTTCTTAATAACAGTGGTTGTAAAAGGTATTAAAAATGACAGCACAAAATCATTTGGGGTGTAGCAATACTTTCGGGGGGGGGGGGAGGGTTCTCTCTAGTATACAGTATACGTACATAATATCTCCAATCCATTCCCCATAGGAGGATGGGATCAGCTGTTCCAAACATGACTACTCTCTTGTGCAGAAAAAAGAGAAATATTTGATCAGCTTATCTGCTACGTGTCACTAGCAACTTCCTGTCTGTGACACCATATTCGGACACGTAGCCATAATTCTAAACTTGTAACTTCTAATGGAAATTTCCACTTTTTTGCTTAACCCAGTCTCGTGGAAATTTCTGTTTTTAACCTTATTTTAACCATTTTCCTCCATGTAACGTTTTATGCTGTCTTCTTGTACGTTAAACTTCAGGTGTTCGATATTCTCACCTAGTTCATACAGTCAACACTCACACACGCAAACCAACTGTCTAGTGTCATTATAATTGTTGTTGTTGTTGTTGTCGATCCTCGCTGCAACGGTGTGTCCTGCTATCCTGCTGCTGGAACATGTCCATCGTCCGCCGCCCCCATACTCACATACTGACGTCACCAATATCATGTTGGATGTTAGGAAGTGCGGGGCCCTACAAAAGCTGAATGTTGATACTTTATGCTTTGTGCGGTATACCAGTTTGGGGTAAAAAGATATTCTAAAAATGTAAAGCCGATATGAAAATGTTGATGTTTTATTACAGTTTCTGCATGTGGTTGACCACTAATGGATTTCTACCAGAGTTCTGTTATCAGAGTGCTCCGACACTGCCACGGTGAGGAAAGGGTGAACTTTAGGGAGTCAACATTGAGCCCGTTAGCTGAGTAGCACTGACACTACCACGATGAAGAAGGTTTGGATTTTAGGGAGCAACGTTTCACACGTTGTACACTCTGGCAATTTACAGGCAACTTTTTGCAATAACCTTCTGAGAATTTTAATCTGAATGCATTATTTAACTAACTGTGGTAGACTGCTCTCATTCAACATTCCTGATGTGATTTCCAACGTGAAGCAACCATTACTTGATTATAAGATATCTAAAAGAACATAAAACACGGAATGAAATCAGTCTACTATAGGTGGTTAAATAAAGAGTTCAGTTCGCAATTCAAAGAAGGCTACCGACTATAATAAAAGTCACCTGAAGAAGACCAGTGAGCAGTGAGTAGAAGTGCTGAAACGTTGTGAAACTGACAACAACTATGAGGCCAACATTCCGAAACATGTAAATATTCAAGCTTATTTTCTTAACATTTCAAGTTAACTATCAATTATATTTTGCGAAAGTTTTGCGAAAGTTCCCACGGCCATTATTGAAAAACGCTCAAATGTCCATTTCGATTCCGAAAGTATTGAATATGAGAAGTCATATTTTAATTTAAATAACATTGTAAATTTAAAACTAATTCAAAAGTTTTCATCTGTCTACATGCAAGGAATTCACACTAAAACACATTCTCTGTCTCAAATACGGAGATACCAATCAATCCTTAATTTAATCAAAGACCAAGAAGTTCTGAATAGTTTGACCTCATCTGATCAGACATAGCAAAATAATGAAAAAACAATTTTCTAGACACTAAAATTATCGTTTATATTGTAATACAATTTCACAATTTTAATATTGGTTACAATTGCTTCAAAATATTTGACTAAAAGAAAGAAAATTAAAATAAAAACAAGCACGAAATGCCGTGTTTGACATTGTTCTATTTATGCAATTCTTCAAACAATGTGAGCGTTTATTTAAATAATAAAACTGTTTGACTTTTAATGAAAGAAAGACGGTGATGGAAGCTCAGAGCGGTTTCTTAAAGTGAGCTGTATTCGGCAAAAGTTTCTCTCAGAGATGCATTTTGAATTTTGAGAATTCATCAATTATTGGCTATTGTATTATTGTAGGAGTTACATTCTCCCATTAGAATTTATAGATGATATTTTTTCTTTCTACTTTTTTTTGGATGGGGAGGAGTTATTTGTTATTACAAGATTTAGTGGTCTTAAATTTCTTTTAGTTAGCAAGACAAGAATGATATTTTTTGTTTCTACTGTTTTTTGGATGGGGAGGAGTTATTTGTTATTACAAGATTTAGTGGTCTTAAATTTCTTTTAGTTAGCAAGACAAGAATAATATTTTTTCTTTCTACTGTTTTGTGGATGGGGAGGAGTTATTTGTTACTACAAAATTTAGTGGTCTTAAATTTCTTTTAAATGTAGACAACTTTTAGTTAGCAAGACAAGAATGATACATAGCGAAATTAATTTCAAAAAATAAAAATATAGAAGCTATTTATATAAAAAAAACAAGTCAAAATCAATAACATTATCTATGAAAGTAAAATTATTTTAAAGCATAGGTGCAATTTATACCCCGAAGCGCTATTTTCTGTAGCTGGCCTGTAGACTCCTAGTTGGTACTGACACAGGTTCGTTGTTAACTTAACAGATCCATTCATGCGGTGCCTCGGTTGCTTTTATTGAATTTGTTTTGTTCTTCCAGCTCATAATTCATTCATTTTAATGTTGCCTTAAGATGAAAGTACCATGTTAATTATGGCTAATTAGAATAATCAAAATATTTTTTAATTTTCAAACATAACTTAATCTATATATATATATATATATATATATACATATATATATATATATATATATATATATATATATACATATATATATATATATATATGTATATATATATATATATATATGTACTTTACTTGTACTTGTACTTGAAACAGCATTCACCCAGAGTGGGTTGAATTGGCGCCATACATCCTTGCCACTACATCTTTCACAAAGGCTGACCAAGCCTGTCGATTTGAAGTCAACGATTAGGTAATCTCTGGCCACTCACTGTTCCAACGTAGATTCGGAAGTCCAAGTTGGGTTCCACATCAGCTTTAACCATAATCAGCCAGGTTTTTCTTTTCCCACCATATCCCTTTTTCCGACCCTGTAGGGGAGCATGAGCAATTGCTTCTTAGATGAATTCTCCTGTTTGACGGCAAAAGGCATGACACAGCAAGCATAGACCTCTTGTGAGCATGACTTGTCAGGGAGAGTAAATTTTGCAGGAAAAAAACCTGTGTTGTTTTAGAGGAAGTGCTGTCATTTCCCTTGGTGATTCCGAGCATCTCAGACATCACGGATTGGAGTTACACTTGACAGTTTTTCAAAGCTCATCTGAGGTAGCATCTTCAGGTTGAACCGATTGAATAGTTCTATGTACGAATGCATCATCGGTTTGTTTACTTTTCAGTTTTTAAATATCATCCATGAGAAGCTTAGCACGTGACTTGCCAGCCTTGAGATGAACATGTACTTTTGGCTGTCCCAATACATGATTGGAACCAAATTCGCTACCAGTTTCTGCATGACCAACTGCGTTTAACGATTTGGTTAGCTGTGACAACGTAATAGGAGTACCAAGTAAGTAGGTGTCACCGGGGATGTTGAAAACGTGTGCTGGATACGGTCATTTGGTTTGCTGCAGCAAAGTTGACAAGTCTTTCACCATTAGCACATTGGTCTGCAATCGCAAATCATCCGAGAATATGATCGTTGCTGATGTTGTCTGTGCCTGTGTGGCCGTTCCAATCACCCACAATAATTAGAAGATCACTTGAGTGTACACGGTCAACAGTAGACTAAAAGTTGTTGTAGAAATAGTCTTTATCTTGATCGCCAGCATTAAGGGTGGGAGCATAGACGCAATGACACTGACATTGAGAACCGAACCTTTCAAGCGGATACGGGCCAGATGTGGAGGGGAGGGGAGATTGGTTCCCAGACAAGAAGCGATGCATTGGCATGATCACTAAGAGTGAAGGCAAATCCATGAATACCAGAGTTATCAGTCAGGCCACTGAGGTGATATGAGGCGTCATGTTGAAGGACTTTGATTTTACGACAGTCCATATCAGGATGTATGACTTCTGATAGGCAGGCTATGTGAATGTTGTTGAAGAGGGAGTACATTGATAGCACTTGAGTTTCTTCCTGTATCAATAGGAAAAAATAGTCCTTTCTATGTGTCATGATCATCCAAGTTTGCTGATTTAACACTCGCATCACTGGGGTAGTGAGCATGTTAGGTTTTGGGACATCATAACAGATTTTGTCATATATTGCGAGAGGAGCATGGAGGAATGTATAGAGTATCTTGGGAGTAGTAAATTCACTAGCGGTCCCCAGTCACAAGTATATCCCTGTTGGGAGAATGACTTGTTTACCGTAGATTATCCACAGACACATGGACAAGAGAGTTTGAAGCTGCTGGTTGCCGGATCAGACGTTTCTTGGTTTTTAGCAGAGCCTCGATTATCCGGGTTGTGGTCCTAATACTGCTTGATGTCAGACATATATGTATGTGCATTCTTTACAGCTGTTTCAAGGCAATATTTATTTTAAGTCATAATAAAAATTTAACAAATTATCAAAACATTGGATCTCTTCAGACCCAGAAAAACAAATCATATATATATATATATATATATATATATATATATATATATATATATATATATATATAATATGCTATAATTGAAAGGGACTGCTCCCCAGATCGTGTTAGGGTATCAGGGCACTGATTAATACACACATCTACTTTGGACGTGTTTAACTGCAAATGGTTTTGATCTCTATCGAATAAATCCACATCTGCAATTTATACAAGTGTGAAAAAGCCAATCGGTGCATGAAGCCAAAAATAAAGCAAACAAGCGAGAAAGCAAAAAATGATGTTTCAAATGGAACCCAAGAAACGACATCCAATTGATAAAATGCAGTTTGCGTCCAGTTGTGCGAAGCAGCCTTTTGCAGTGGTGTGAAATGACTCGCTTTTTGTTACTGATGAAAGCCTTGTCAGCTGAGGAATTTTTCTTCACACCTTTGTCAGATTTGACAGATGGCGAATGAGAGGCGTGTAATCAGCGCCATTGTTAAACCTGCGCAGAGATCAATCATTTGTGTTGCATTGTGGGGTACAAAATCCTTTATATTTGGTCGTACTGTAATAAATTAATATGTAGCATAATGGAACAATGATATCGAAATGAACAAGTCTTGAAGATCCGATTTCTTGCATTCTTCTGTGGGTTGTCACCGTGGTATAGAAACAATTTCAATTGTGAGTGGAGGTCGTGTAACATGAGTATCCGAATTAACACAGAAAATAATACAGAAAACTCTAACAAGTATTAAGGATAGAACAGTAGGTTTACTAAACAAAAGTTACAAGGTGAACAGAGTAATTTAGCAATCGCTCGGTTTATCTAGTATGTCTCATGCGATTTCTTTAGTTCTTGTTCTTTGTATAGGGAAAACAAACGATTCCATTCGTCTTATTTAGGTGCTATATGATAGGAGAAAGGCTACTTTTGGCGTCAACATTAATAAATAATAGTTATCAAAAAATAAAGTGGTCAACTATAGTCAAGGGCGATCCGGATGCTCCCTTTTCATTAGCTACTACACTGAGGTGTAGGGGAGGGCGCCACTTCTTTTATCAAGATTACTCCACTTGATCCTCACTTTATGATGGTGAGTGTTTAGCAAGGGGACATAATGTCACATTTTTTAAAAGTTTTGTGTATGAATCGATCGAGGACTGAACCCTGATCTTCTGGCCCATTAGCAAACACTATTACCATTATGCCAAAATGGGCCGCTCAAATAATAGTTCTAAAAATAAAAAAACTATCAGCATATTCAATTGCATATTCATCTCATATTAAAGAATGAAGTTAGTTTTGAGATACAAAGTTGTGATTATTCTTGCTTAGATATCCATAATTTGTGCTCATTGAGGAGTCAATATCCTTTATAGTTTATAACTCTACAATTGTTGCCTGGTATCGAAATGTTGTAGTCTTAAAAGTATGATTTGTTGGATCATCTTGTGGGTTGTGACAGGGACGTAGCAAGTGTTTTCATTACGAAAGTTACTTTTGGAGCGCCCCTACCTTCTATATGCATAGATCGTTTGTCTGGCAATATGTGTATGTATGTGTGTGTGTATGTATGTGTATGTATGTGTGTGTATGTGTGTGTGCTGATGGTTGACTGGTGTAGTAAACAAGTTTGGAGTTTAGATGAATGTTTTCCTCCTACCTATAATCTTGGTCTTTTCAAAACTAAGACCAATAGGCATCTCCTGTCTTTGTGATAATCATATTTGTTCTTGTTAGCTTCTTACATAAAGTGGTTTCATGCCTTGTCTGAGGCGATTTCCATAAAAATATTTTTTTTAATTCTATGATATAATATAAAATTTTGGACTACCGTATATATAGTAATCTGCAAACACCTACAAACAGTTTTAGATATTCCTAATTTGCATATTTATTTTATAAACAGTTTCTAATACAGTAATATTCTATAATATACATTTATAATTTGCATTGTCATATTTTCTTTCACAATGATTTTGTCGATAGTAAAACAGAGTAGATATTACACTTTGATCTTAGCCAAAGGAACCATAAAAATAATGTTTTATGACTAGGCATTTTATGACTACAGCATAAGATTTTAAAATACTGTATATATAGTAATCTGCAAACACATACAATCAGCTTTGGGTATTCCTAATTTACATATTTATTTTTTAAACAGTTTCTAATAAATTAATATTCTGTAATATGCATTTTTAATTTTTAATTGTCATGTTTGTTTATATATATGCAATATTATCGTCGATAGTAAAACGTCTGATGTTGCTGAGATGATGAGAACTGATACTATACTTTGATCTTAGTCAAAAGGCAAAGGAACTAAAAAATAATTTTTAAGTGAATGAAAAAAACTGATTTAATCTATTATTGTATTATTTTTAACGAGTGTGTGGGGGGGGGGGTCAGTTCTGTTGTCATAAAACTGTTCTCCCAGGAATTACCTCCTCCTTTTTAAGGGAGTGGGGATAATCTTCCCAGATATTATATCCTCCTTTGGGGGAAGGGGTAATGTAGTATCTTTTCTGTTGTCATGAGACCATCCCCCCAAGGAGTACCATCCGATTTGCTTTTTTTTTTCTTTTTTTTTTGGGGGGGGGGAGGGTGGGGATAATGATATTATCCATCCAGACATTAACTCCTCTTTTTGGGAGGCGGGGGGGTAGTGTTCGTTCGGCATGATACTGTGGTGGATCGAGATGTAATTCCAGTACTTTCCTTTTCACTTCCAAAAACAAGTTAAAGTTTTCACAGGAACGTGTTAACTCAATGAATATCATTTCAAACGTAAAATCTAACAAGCCTATGTCAAATTAACAAGCCGATGCGAACTGATAGACCCCTATAAAAGACGGTGAAATAAACAGCCAAGGTAGATCCAACCCTTGAATGTATGTTTAACACTCCTACCCCAGGGCCTTTGGCAGTGGAAGCGAGAAGAAAAGGACACTTCAAAACTCATGTTCAAGCTCCCTCACCTCGTGCGCACATCTACACATGCACTGACAAGAGGTCAGGTGAGCAGAAGCAAATTGCTACCCACTTACACGCACTAACAGAACAAGGGAAACCTACGCATACTTACACAGTGCCACATTGTCTAATACTCACATACTCATATTACTCACATATGCTTATTTACGGAACATTTTCCTACCTAAAACACGAGTTGTATAAACTTTACTAAATGAACATTTCGTCACTAAAAATGACTTTATCTTCTTGTAAAGTTATAGTTATAAATCTGTTTTGTTAATTAATAATGTTTTCCTTAATTTTTCATTCACAAAACTACATTCATGTTAAGTTAACACTTGCTAGCTGGTGACCCTAACATTCTCTCAAACTTTATTTCATTTCCATTTAATATGCATGCACGCCGTATATATCCCCATTTCCTTCCTTCGCCATTTACAACCCCCATTTATAATTTGTATTAATTGTCGACATGGTTCTTGGTAAACATCGCCTAAAGACGTCAAAATGGCCCATAAAGGCCAGGGACTACATCACAATATCATCCTCTGATTTATTACCTCCTCCTTTGGGGTCAGTGTTTTATATGTTCATTCACCATGTTTTTTTTCTTTAACAACATCATCAGAAAAGCTCCAGGTTAAGTGCACACACCTGTTCGTCAGCCACCCTGTAATCTTTAACTTACAAATGTCATGTCACGTTTATGTTTTAAATAGTATTTCTGTGTGTCTGTCACGCATACGTTCGTATTAGCATTTTCGTTGGTCTGTCACGTATAAATTCAACATAGTATTTTTTTAGGTCTGTTATGCTTCAATTTCAAATATCATTTTTGTCACGTGCACGTTTTAAATAGTATTTATGTTGGTCTGCCATGCATAAGTTTACATAGAATTTTCGCTGGTCTGTCACGCATAAGTTCGACCTAGCTTTTTCCTTGGTCTGTCACTTCCCTTTATGGAAGAATATTGCTTTCAGCTTAATTGGAAACAATTATTTCCTCTTCCAGAGGAAAGGAATACTTAGACTCACGTCACGTCTACTTTAGTATTTTATATTCTTGTGTGCACGTGTTTGAGTGCAGATGTTTCAGTGCAGGTATTTGAGTGCACGTGTTTGAGTGTAGATATTTGAGTGCAGATGTTTCAGTGCAGGTATTTGAGTGCACGTGTTTGAGTGTAGATATTTGAGTGCAGATGTTTCAGTGCAGGTATTTGAGTGCACGTGTTTGAGTGTAGATATTTGAGTGCAGATGTTTCAGTGCAGGTATTTGAGTGCACGTGTTTGAGTGTAGATATTTGAGTGCAGATGTTTCAGTGCAGGTATTTGAGTGCACGTGTTTGAGTGTAGATATTTGAGTGCAGATGTTTCAGTGCAGGTATTTGAGTGCACGTGTTTGAGTGTAGATATTTGAGTGCAGATGTTTCAGTGCAGGTATTTGAGTGCACGTGTTTGAGTGTAGATATTTGAGTGCAGATGTTTCAGTGCAGGTATTTGAGTGCACGTGTTTGAGTGTAGATATTTGAGTGCAGATGTTTCAGTGCAGGTGTTTCAGTGCACGTGTTTGAGTGCAGATGTTTCAGTGCAGGTGTTTCAGTGCACGTGTTTGATAAGAGTGACTTTTAGAATTCTTGTCGAGTAAAATGTTTCTTTTTCTGCATTCTATAAAAGTTTTATTTTCTAATTGGAAAAAGACTCTACCAATTCTCCTTTTGCTCATAAGCATTTAACATCGTTCATTATTTTCTTTAAAAAAGATAAAACTGGAATGGCAAGCAAAAACGTATTCTAAAAACTTGAAGGAACAACAATGGTTCTTCTTTTTGCAGAGACAAAAGTCGCATGAAAAGACATCATTCTTAAAAGAAGGAAATATGAATGAAAAGCTTTCATATATATTTTGGTATGGTTTTTTTTTGCGTCAAAATCCAAGGCTGCAAATGCTTGCATAAAGCTAAGGAGAAGTAAAGGAATTTCTTTTCTTGTTTGGACTCGTTAAACTGAGGATTCTTATTTTAGACATAATTGGAACGAATACCAAAATAATTAATAAAACAAAAATAAATGTTTTGAATCTGAATTATTTGGACTACTATTCTCATCTTGTTTTTTATTTTCACAACGTTTCGACCGATGTAACCGCCAACCTTTTTGAGGTGCATCTTTTCGAACTTGAGAAGGTGTATGTCAAACACATGAACCAATTATGCTATAAGAATAATAAAACTTCCATCCCGGACAAATTATTTTCTGAAAGGAATTAAATTAAATTACATTTTATTGTTCTTAACAACATGTTGTAACGATCCACTAAAATAACTGGCTAGTTAGAATCAAATATTGATTTTGTAGGAAAAAAGCTATTGATGACAAATCGGGAAAAAACATACCGGCTATACTTTATTATATACATTTCTAACTATGTAATGTATAAATTCATATACAATGTACCAACACTGATCAAATGGGTCATGGGCAAGGCGATCCATAATACAGGACTGGCAAACATGCGACTGGGGGCAGGCATATGAAGACCGAAACTACTAAATAATAATTACTGAGAAAAGTTTTAGTAAGAAATTTCTTAGTAATGTCCAGTAATTAGCAAATATACATATTATTAGGAAGCAGCTTACAATAATTGATTTATTGCCATCAAATCAAATGTAAAAAGTATAAAAATATAAAAGAAATAAATTCATGGGTTTATATTATCCAATATATTTTTCAAAAAGTATTATTTGATCGATTCACCTAAGGCAAATCAAGAACCAGCACTAAAAGTTTTGAAATTATCTAAAAATATTATTTATAAAATAAAAATGTTTATACAATTCTCATGACAACATAATCAGTATTGATAATGTACAATTTTCCTAGCAGTCTTCATATATGTTTTACATTTCCCCCCTTTTTACATATATCTTATTGGTTTTATGTTCTTGTCAATGTAAGTTGATTTTATTAAGACTGTATAAATAAACATTTTCTTCTATCTTCTGTAAAACAAATTGTATATGTAATAAACATAACAAATTTTGTAAAAATTATCAAAATTGTTTTTACGAACATTATTTTGTTCATTGTAAAATGTTGAATTTGCTTTGTGATTGTATTATTTCATTATATTTTCTGTAATCAGGTAGTCAAAATAAACAAATTGACTCATGATTTTTGAAATATAAAAAATGTGTCTAATTCATGGTGAATAAAGTGATTTTTTGTGAATTTATTTCTTTTATATTTTTGTACTTTTTACATTTGATTTGATGGAAATAAATCGATTATTGTAAGCTGTGCCCTAATAATATGTATAGTTGCTAATTACTGGACATTACTAAGAAATTTCTTACTAAAACTGTTCTCTTTAATTATTATTTAGTAGTTTTGGTTTTCACATGTCCGTCGCCAGTCGTTGACCCCAGTCGCATGTTTGCCAGTCCTGTATTATGGATGGCCTTGGTCATCTAGTTTCATTAAAGCAAGAACTGCTATTCTTACGTTGCAGCATTCAGAGATGAAAATTCTATTTCAAACTTAAACGTGACAAACCAATGCAAATGGTATTTAAAAAATAAAAACTGACATTTCACACTGATGCATTTCTTTTTTAGTTTTGTTCGCCCCAAATAAGGCATATTGCCACTAAAGCGTAAGGAGCTACTGTGATAGGGATCAAATTTATAGAGAGGCCAACTGGGTAGGGAGTTGGGCAACTAAATGTTTATTCACATTACATTTAAACTTCTGCATGTTAGTACGTCGGAGAAACGGGAGCAGTTGGGGGGGGGGGAGTGATTTTAAAGTTAAGCTGTCCGAAGAAAGATGCAATCAACGTAAAAAATTTACTGGTGTTGTTTTCATTTCATGAGTTGCTGATGATTTGAATTGATTATAACGGCATTTTAAAGGATAAAAGGTCAGTCCATCTCGATGAAACCGCAGTATGTCTCTGAAATATGTAACATACAGTTTTAAATAAATAATGTGTATATACTAGCAGAACCTGTGTCCCGGCGTTACCTGATGTGGAATATAAAATAATGATTTAACTTTAAAAAAATAAAGTTGAGATTATCTCTTCGGAAAAAAATCAGAGAAGAAACCACTGTAGGTTATATAGGTGATTAAAATAGGATTTAAATTTTTGTCATACCCTCCGCACCAGAAATAAAGCTCATAAATTCTATTAAATATTAATAATTAACGCAAATAGGTCACAAATGCATATATAAAGAAAAAAATGTTGCAGCTTTCTTGCTATCAGTCTGGACATACCAGTAACACTAAGTCCGTGTGGCCAAAAAACAAATTCTAATAAAAAGAAAAATTCGCAAAAGTAAAAATAAATGTCCATTTGTGACCTATTTGAGTTTGATTTTTAGGAATAGGTATCCAGAAATTTGCATTCGTTACATAAGCCGTTCCGATTTTCTGGAGAAAGTCAAATGAAGTTCCAGTGCTTTTACACAATATGAACCGACGTAAATTGAATTTGCAAACTAAAACTAAAACTTAATTTAGGGTTATTGTAGGGTTAGTTTAGGGGTAAGTTCGGGTTAGAGTAAAGGTTAAAACAAAAAACAGTTCAGTTCGTATTGTGTAGTTTGTTTCGGTGAAGTTCATTACTGTTAGTTATTGTCACTTTTACTTAGTCAAACATAAATATTTTCTATCATGGTTGTTTTTTTGTCAAGTGGTCACTAAATTTAGAATTTAAAAAGTTAAAATCTAAAGAAATGCAAAAAATAAAATTCTCTGCTCATTTCTATTTAAAATGATAAAGAACTAAATTTGATGATTAAAAAAAAATGCGCCCACTCCAATGTTCCCGCCTCGAAATTGAAAAGCCATTTGGTTATACGTCTCGATTTACCGCTAACTTGCCAAGAAGTGGATGCTCATTTTATGTTAAATGTATGTAGTAAAGTGATCCACCACTTTAAAATCTAAAATAGTTAATAATAGTTTTTTTTGTTTTTTTTTTGTGATATTTTTTCAGGCTGTTTAAATGTACTTGCAAATAAAAAGTGGAATTTGAAGTTTTTGATGGGGCAAAATCTGCCGGGTGTGATTGTAAAGATTTACAGACTTTTATTTCGTTACAAAACATACTCTACCTTAAACGTAACAGTAAGTCGGTGTCAAAGAAACAGCTTCCATTAAAAAAGAAAAAGTAAAAATACCTCCTCCTCTGCTTATAGGCTTATAAATTCTAATAAATCTAATTGTTCTAACGCAAATATGTCAAAAATGAATATGCAAATATTAAAGCAATGTTTTTGATGAATATTGCAAACGTATTTTCTGTTTTGTAAGAAACAAAATAAAGAAGTAAACGCCAATAGGTCACAAATGGAAATATTTAGAGTTTTGCAAATCTGTTTTTTTTTTCATTTTTATTGGTGTGTGTGTTTTTGTCAACACGTTATAACGTATTTTATCATTAAGTGTGTAAGCAGAGTAAAAACAATAAACTGTGAAAAGTATGTTGTTACCTCTTATATTAAAAAAAAAATTAATATTTGTTACTTAAGGAAAAGTTCTCTTCATGTAAGAGGCATGCTTAAACGCCATTTTGAATATGATTTGAGGTGTTCTGTATTGTATTCCTGTCCTTAGACTCATTTCATCATCAACATGAACAGCTGCTTGCTGGTCCCAGTACAAGTTGCGTATTAATTGAATGTCCTTGCCATCATTATCGAGCTCTTCTAGTATTTGTAATAAAGGTTCATGTCGCACTTTGTCGAACGCTTTGCTGTAGTCCAGGAAGCATACATATAGATCTTGTTGATGTTCGATCGATCTTTCAGCGAGCATACGAATGAAGAAGACTGCATTCTGTGTGCCTTTGTCTTTTATGAACACACATTGAACCTCTGAGATTTCCGGTCTTATCGCTCTATGCAGTCTATGTAAAAGTACTGTCAAAATGATTTTGATGACCTGACTCATCGAGCTGATTGTGCGATGGA
Source organism: Sepiola atlantica (assembly GCA_963556195.1). Lineage (NCBI taxonomy): Eukaryota > Metazoa > Mollusca > Cephalopoda > Sepiida > Sepiolidae > Sepiola > Sepiola atlantica. Next base: position 34,175,716 of record OY744533.1, read on the forward strand.
GCTCACATTCAATTGCACCTGGTCTTTTCGGCAGGGTAACAAACACAGATTTACCTAGATTGTCCGGGATGTTTCCACTATTGTATATATCGTTGGCGATTTCCATTTCCTTATTTACGTCGAGTGCCTTCAACATTTCCATATATACGCTATCTGGACTAGGGGATTTCTTGATCTTCGCCTTTCATATTGCTGCTTTGATCTCGTATTCAAGAATATTCGGATCGTCCATGTCTTTCTTTATATTATGTCTTCCACCTCTTACATCATCAAATAAATCTCCAATATTTTCGGCCCATCGCTCTCAGATTTGCTCTTTTTTCATCAGAATCAAACCGTTTTTCGCCGGATGCCCCCAGTTCTAGAACATGTAGTTTTCTTCAGATTCTTCACATGAACTGTAGATGGATTTCGCTCAATGTCGTCTCACTTGTCGTTCCACCATCGTTCTTTCTGCTCCTTACATTTAACTTTGATAATTTTATTCAACTCTTTGTATTTGTTGCGATCATTTCCACGCCTCTGTTTCATTAGACTCAGAATTTTAGCGAATTCTTGCTTCTTGACTTTCGGTTTGCAAGGGACTACCTCACCTTCGGCCTCAGTGAAAGCACGTCGGAAGTTTGGCCAGATTAGGCACGACAAACCGTTGTCGTCTTCTTTTGAATTTGCCATCTCGGCTTTTAGCGCTGTAAACCGGTTTTCAACATAGATGTTATAATCTCTTTGTAGTTCAGGGTCTGAGATCAACTTGCTGTAGTCGAAATTGAGTGATGTTTTGGCAGTAGATTTGTTGTGAAGTTTAGTATGAATAGTCACTACAACAGGATTGTGATCACTACAACAATCTGCTCCAGGGTACGACCGGAAATTTGATACAGAGCTGCAAAAACATTTATTGATGGTGAAATAGTCGGTCTGATTTCTGTAATTGCCACAAGGACTTTTCCATGTCCACAGACGTCAAGTGTTCATTATCGACTGATCGTTAACTCCGCACCACTGAACCTAAGCCGCACCATTCTCATTCCTATCTCCTAGATCAAACGGTCCCACCATATCACCATGTTTATCTTTACCCACTTTTGCGTTCATGTCTCCTATCACGATAGTAACCTCTCGCTCTTTGCACTGTTTGTTTGCCTTATCCAGGTCGTTATAAAACTGTTCTATCATCTTCGGGTCAGCGGTTGAAGTTGACACATAAACTAGAATTATTGACAGATCAAAAGGTTTTGCAATGAATTTTACGAGCAATACCCGGTCGGACACTGCCCAGAAACCAGAGATGCACCACTAAGTATGACGGTCCACAACTATTCCAACTCTGTAAATTGTTTTATTTCCTCCAGAGTGAATGATGGTATAATCACCATGGACAGCTCCTTTCCAGCTCCTTTCACTCACACCCATTATGTCGATCTTCAGGCACTCCTGCTCACTCATCAAATTGTTTGCTCTTCCATTCTTTGCCAACGTTTTCACATTCAACGTTCCAATTTTCAGGTTTATTTTTATGCGGACGATATCAGGATGACGATCAGGTGACGCCTTGCTCCGCGCACGTTGCACCCTACCAGTTAAGATACCAATGGAGGATATCATCACAGCTTTGTTGTGATTCGTGTTAGTTGTTATGTTTTGAACTATGGTTTTCTTGGAAGACGATTAAAGACGGTAGGCTTCCATTTCTTTCCGTCTTGGAGGTATAGCTGGCCAGTAATTCTGTACACCTTGAATCACATCCTTGGAGTCAAGCTGCTGGCTCTGCTAGATCTGCTGTTGACTGCTGTCCAGTTCATCCGCCATCTCTAGTCTTCATGTACTTGAACGGGAGAGACTGCCTCTCATGAGAGCCAAATCCATGACTGCCATTCTCTTCGTTAGGTTTGGCATGCCGGCCGAGGCGAGGTACCATGGTGTACCCATTGGTGTATGCTACCAGCTTCTAGGAGGTACTATCAAAGGTAGTGAAGTGCTGGGGACCAGTGGGGTATATCTACATGTTTAACACATGACGAGTCAAACACATCGTGCAAGAAATGACGGAGGTAATAGCATTGAAAACAAAAATGCTGACATGTATGACGCAATAGAAACTCAAAAGGAACTACCCCTAACAACCTCACCAAAACCAACGTG
>OY744533.1:34182857-34212857 GCA_963556195.1 Sepiola atlantica
CTTTAACAGATATTGATCATTTTAAAATGTATTGATCATTTTAATACATATCGACCATTTAAACATATATTGATCATTTTAACATATATTTATAATTTTAACAAATATTGATCATTTTAACATATATTGATCACTTGAATATATTGATTATTTTAACATATATTGATCATTTTAACATATATTGATTATTTTAATACATATTGATAATTTTAACATATATTGATCATTTTAACATACATTGATCACTTTTACATATATTTATCACTTCAACATTTATTGGTTACTTTGACATGTATTGATGACTTTAACATTTATTGATCATTTTAACACATATTGATCTTTTTAACGTATATTGATCATTTTAACATATATTGATCATTTTATCATTGATCATTTTAACACATATTGATTATTTTAACATATATTGATCATTTTCACATTTATTGATCATTTTAATACATATTGATAATTTTAACATATATTGATTATTTTTACATATTGATCATTTTTACATATATTGATCACTTTAACGTATATTGATCATTTTAACGTATATAGATCACTTGAACATGTATTAATAATTTTAACATATATTAGTCATTTTTACATATTGATCATTTAAACATATTGATCATTGTAACATTTATTGATCACTTTAACATTTATTGATCACTTAAACATATATTGATCATTTAAACATATATTGATCACTTTAACATATATTTATCACTTCAACATTTATTGGTTACTTTGACATGTATTGATGACTTTAACATTTATTGATTATTTTAACACATATTGATCTTTTTAACGTATATTGATCATTTTAACATATATTGATCATTTTATCATTGATCATTTTAACACATATTGATTATTTTAACATATATTGATCATTTTAACATATATTGATTATTTCACATATATTGATCATTTTATCATTGATCATTTTAACATATATTTATCACTTTAACACATATTGATCATTTTAACATATATTGAACATTTTAACATATTGATCATTTTAATATATATTGATCACTTTTACATATATTGATCACTTTTACATATATTGATCATTTTAACATATTGATCATATATCATATATTGATCACTTTAACATATATCGATCATTTTAACATATATTGATCATTTTAACATATTAATCATTTTAACATATATTGATCACTTTAAAATATATTGATCATGTTAACATATATTGATCATTTTAACAAATTATATATGCAAGATACGTCCATCAGTTTGAGGCAACAGTTTCATAATATACAAACGGCTAATAAATATGGGTTCATTTTCTTAAATTATCTCTCAAGAACTTCTTTCAACTATAATTAATCAAAAAGTGATTCCAAAGCACTGTTGAAGTCCCCTATTTTTCCCTCACACCTCAACAGGCTTCATTTTCTTTCTCCTGATCAGGGTGTTCAAGGGTAGTTAGTGCTGGCTCATATTTTCTCAACTCGGTCCATTTACAGTTTCAGAATTACCACAGATTTTTATTTGTAGCATTATTTTTCACATTAAGTTGGTATCTAACTGACTTGTGTGATGCCGTGATGATGAGTTCAACTACAAGTTCAGTTATTCTAAGGTTAATAATTACACGATATCCTGAGGAAACACTCTAGGAACTTCAGCCCTCAAGATCGAGATGTGTTATTTAAAAGGTGAGGGAGAAGTTAGCCCCTTACGGACACAGAAACGCTCTCCAGAGAGAGGAGACTGAAAAAGTATAAAATCATTGTAAATAGACAAATCAGAAAGTATCCCCCCTCCTTCTTCCCCCTCTCTTTTGCTCTCTCTAAGAATCCGCGTTTTTATAAATACTATTGGGACCCACGGAAATTCCACAGTTGTATCCTTCATCAGTTATATATTGTGTTCATGCTTAAATATATTTCCATTCTATGGACGTTTGGCGCGAACGCAGACCCCACAATATTATTGTACCACATTTGAACAGAACATATACTACACTTTGATCCTAGTCCGAAGTATTTTGTTTGAATTGTTTTAAACAGTGATTTCAGCCGACGCAATCTGCCCTTTTAGGGTGCACCAATATGCATCAAGGAGAGATCAGGCCCTACGTAGAAACAAGTGGAGATCTAGAAACTAGTACATATTTCGACTGTCCAAGCATTGGCCAGCATGAGCGCCGAAGAGTCTGAGAATGGTTCTTAGGTTGTCATTACAATTATCACCACACAATGAATTACATTTTCCATATGCCTAACAAGCTCTGTTAATCGTGAATACTAGGAGGATATCGGCGGGGGAGGCAAGCGTGTCGGTACTATGTGGGCGGGCACGTGAGCCACGGAGATGGATCGCCCTTGGGCTGTCACCCTTAATTATGGCGAGAGCCTCCTTTCTCCCGATAACTGTTTTATCTAGATAACATCTAAAAGAAACTAAGCGAAGAATTCCAATTGTTGTACCACACAACGAGAGGAGAGAATGAGGGAGAAGGGAGGGGGGACCGACAGCGTGTCGCAGCGACCCTTTTCGATAGGCGTGGACGCGTGAAGTCACAGGGAGGAGAGAGGAGAGAGGAGAGAGAGAGAGAGGAAGAGTAGGTCAGTATGCCCCACCCTGGCCCCGAGTGAGAGGGAAGGAATGGATGAATGGGCTGAAGAAAGAAAGAGTATGAGTTGTACGTTTTTCGTTTTGTTGTGGAAACGAGAAGACAGAGACTGGAGTTAGAAATTGGAGTTCGCTTTGAACAGACGTCTCTGCCCGGGCTCGGGGACGAGGACCACTGGACAAGAGACTGCGTGAACAGCTTCTTGTCTGGGTGGTGTTAACAATAGTGTCCTCCCCCCACACACACCGTTTCTCCAAACATAAATTAAGTTACAACTTATTTAACAACTGGGAAATCGTAAATAGAGGTTCATACACAGAGAGACAAGCTAGTTTAGTAAACAAAGCCATTATCGAAAAACAGACTTTGAGTTAAAGTTTGAAACCAATTGTTCATCTTGTTAAATAATTATTGCTTATGAAAAGACCTAACCGAGTTGTTGACTTATTTCTGTTGTCGATTTGTTCTGCTTGTGTAGCATTGCCTTCACAGAATCACGAAATCATCATAAACGCAATCATCCCGACCGAGAGGAGATTCGACCGCCACATCTTGGTTTTTACTGCCACTAAGACGATCATAGCCAGAAAGGGTGTTCACAGTCAGGAAGGATTCCTGCGCCGAGGACGGTTCTCATTACATTTGATGCCGTCGCAAGGAAGGAGCATGTGGGGTGCCGCGTTACAATTGCATCTCCGGTGATTGGGCGATCCCATCTTTTAGAAAAGGGTTAGATGGTGATAACGTACATAACGAACATAAAATGGCATAAGTGTATTATTATTTAGATACTTTGAAAGACTAAAAGTTCAATGTCCAGTTTAGTTAATCTAAGGTTAATAAATAAGATTTATCCTCTCAAGACTTCAGCTTTCAAAATATTGGTGTTTTATGTAAAATGTTAAGGGGAAGTAACTGCTAATAACTTCTCAGAGATAGGAGACCAAAAAGATCAAGTAAGAATAAATTAACACTTGTATCTCTCTCTTTCTCTCTCTCCCCCTCTCTCTCTCTCTCTCTCTCTCTAAGAAGACACTTATGTTGAAGTCTATATGATACTAAAACTCTGATAAACTTGTTTGCTTTCCTGTTTGCACATTGAATGTTTCAGATGGTGGAAGGAAAGGCAAATGAGACGATAATTGGTAGGAGAAGGATAATATGGGAGGGAAAATTGAGAGCAGAAGGGAATAGCAGGAAGTAGGGGGGGGGGGAAGTGGCGGCAATAAACAGAGTAGTAGTAGGAACAACAACATAAGAGAAATGGAGAGGATGACATTAATAAATGATGTAAATAAAGAAGAAAAGAAAAAGAATAAAGTAGTAGTAACAGGAGCATCATAAGAGAAGGAGAGTAAGAGGATGATGTAAATAAATAAATGATGGAAATAAAGAAGAAAGAAAAGCTTGAAAATTACAGAACATTGTAGAACGAATATTATAGGGTTCGGGGCTGTGAGCAGGAGTGTACAGAGGTCCTCAATCATTACTGGGGAATGCCGAGTGGGCCATCTAGTATATTTAGTAAAGTTTATTTCAAAACAAAAAAGTTTGATGTTTATTTTATTTTAGCTTAACCAATAAGAGATATTCTTAGACAACAGTCTGAAAACTTCCACTTTAAATATCTTGAGGAAATTGTTGCTACCCTCTACTACTTCTGTGGGATATCCCTTCATGATTGTCTAGTGATCTCGTTCTCGATTCCCATAGAGGGATAATCGGTCTGGGTTGCTGTCTTAGATTTCGTTTTTTTTATCAACTGCAATGGAGATTCATGTCTACAAACGAAGTAGAATATTTATAATATTAATTTATTAATTCTGAAAACCATCGCTGACCGGTTGTAAGTTACATCATAAGTTCCTCGGACTTTACACTTTCCATTCTCTCTTACTGTACTAAACTACCTCGGACACCATTAGGCAAGCTGTTTGACACCAACCTTACCTTTAAAAATGCAATTGTCTATTCTATACTCAAAAGTCTTGATTATAACACAAAACTGCATCCGATGGTACAGGGTGAAAAACTGCAAACAATCGAATTGTTAATAAAATTCGCAATTCTTTCTCCAATGACGATGTAACTCGAATTGGATAACTCTGTATTTTTGTGATAAAAAAAATGGTACTTCTACACAATTTGAACAAAACTAAACCGACTCGTTCCAAAGCAGAGTACTGCAACTAGCTGGAAACAAACCAAGTATTTTTTTTAATTAGAAGCTGCGAAAAAAGATTCTGGCAGTTCAAGACGTCAAACGATCAAACCTGAAATGAATTTAAACGCGTTAGCACAGGCTATTCAGTCTCCCGATGGAGTATTTGAATTCTGCAAAGGAAAAAACTTATAGCAAAAAAAAATTGACAGAAGTGATAACATATCTGCACTCTTGCAATAAAGAACACTCAGTGTAATTGTTATTTTTTACCCTAATACCCAATATACTTATTGACTGTTTGCCGACGACCGAGACCGTTTCAAACATCAACAACAACCCCCAAAAAGGACGAGTATTTTTTAAAATGACTAAAAAATTTATCGCGGAAAAAAAATTAGAAAAGTTGTTTCATTGTTTAACTTCATCCGAAATAATTCCTTCTTCATAAAGAAAAAAATACTCAGGTGAGTGTTTTTTGTTTTTTAAAATTTTGATCGTTTGACGACAGGTCAGTTTTTCCAGCTGTTTTACGTAAATCTCATTCGGCAAAAATCGGTTTAATTTGGTTCAATTTCTGTAGAAGCACCTAAAAAATTAACATCTTGGTTTGTTTACAAAGAATAATCTCTTAGTAATAGGTCGCACCGGTTCTGATTTGAACAAAACATTTGGGTATTTTTAAGAATAGCCCAACAACGAAAACGCTGAAAAAACAAATATACAACAAATAAAAGTTACCGTAGCCGATAAAACTGAATTTCCAAGTTAACTGTGACAGTTATTAATGATTATAATCTGTTAAGAGTGCTATTTTCTATAAGTTAATAGTTTTAGCGTAAGTGAAGTGGAAAGAAAAACAGTAATGGCTGCTTCGATAGAAAACACCGAATCCAGAACGAGACTTCCGCCTCGTTCTGAATTCGGTTGGTTTTTTACTGGGACTCATAGTCAAAGCGCAATTTTTGCATTTTTTAGCCAAGCAGAAGAACAAAACAAAACTACATTTTAAGCAAAAGGAATAAAATAATTTTCTTTTTATTTACATGTCAGTGTGCTTTTATTTACATATTATTTTCATTCGTCAAACCGTAATGTTTTTTTTCTTGTTTCTTTAAAAAATTCCTAACCCTAACTCTAAACCCAGCCCTAACCCTAACCCTAACCTAAACCCAGCCCTAACCCTAACCTAAACCCAGCCCTAACCCTAACCTAAACCCAGCCCTAACCCTAACCCAGCCCTAACCCTAACCCACAATGACGTAACGACATGCGCGCTCATTCGGTGATCAAAATGATCGTTAAAATGTTCGTTTCATAAAATTAAATTTCAAAAATGCACTCCCCCCAAAAAAAACAACAAAAAAACGCCGCTTTGATTATGAGTCCCGGTAAAAAAAAAACACACACACACGTGACACCGATAGCAAAAACTAATGACGCCATTTTGTTTTTTAAATAAATGACATGAAAAAAATTTTTTTTTTTTTTCATGTCTAATAAAAACCCATTTACCATACGTAAACATACAAACAAATGAAATAGAAAACTAGGAAAATCTCCGGTCTCTACGTACGTTGCATTTATTTGTTGCATATTCATTTTTTTGACTACCTTTCTACAACTTTTTTTCAACCCGACTCGCGAGTTGTAGGGCTATTAATAAAGATTCCCAAACATTTTTATCTTCAAAATGTTGGCAGCTTTGATATCAGCCAAATAATTATTTTATTAAATCCCTATCTAAATGGATAATAAGAAAAGTTTTTTTTCGATCTATCCTAACTATATTAACATCAAAACACTTAATGATTATTTAATTCTAATATACTTTTCTACTTTGTATTGTCAAATTTTCTTCTACATACGCAATCGTGTTATCGATAGTACTATTATTATAATTATCAATAAAATAAAATAAAGAGATTTTATTTTTAAAAATGTTAGCGTTTAAAAACTTATTTAGAATTTGATTTTCAAGGGAGATAATTTACTTCCGGCTTTAGTAAAGTGTCAAATATCGATGAGATGTTTGAGAACAGATACTACACTTTGATCTTAGCCAAAAGGCCACGGAACCATAAAAAATATTTTTTGTGACTAGGCATTTTTAAATTAAAAAAACAAAAAACAATTGATTAAATTGGAATATTTTTTAATGGGCGGTGTAGTGTAGTATCGGGTGTGTAGGGGGGAAATCCTCCCAGAATTAAAAAAAACAAAAAACAAGACTCGATTTAGTCAGAATATATTTTAAGATTGGGGGGGGGGGGTAGTGTAGTATCGGTTCTGTTCTCATAAGACAGTCCACACAAGAATATTATTTACTCCTCTCCAGGAGTTAGGCACAAGGCCAGTTTTATCCTACTCCCACAAGTAAGATGTGACCCAAGGTCGGGTCGGAAAGTGGGGGTTGAAAAGCCAGCGCCCGAGAGGTGAGCACTCTGACCATCAAAAATTGCCTGGGCAGCCCCGTCGGCATTCCCCGGTAGGGGCGCCTCAGGCAGTAAGCAATAAACTTACTCCTCCCCAAAGAGGGGAGGCAAAGCCTGGGAGGGTGGACCTCCTAGAACTGCACAGGACAGGCGTGCAGTATCCATCGGAACAGATACTACACTTTGATCTTAGCCAAAAGTCCACACAAGAATGTTTATTTACTCCTCGCGGAGTTAGGCACAAGGCCAGTTTTATCTTACTCCCACAAGTAAGATGTGACCCAAGATCGGGTCGAGCAAGTGGGGTTAAAAGCCAGCGCTCGAGAGGTGAGCACTCTGGCCATTTAAAAATTGCCTGGGCAGCCCCGTCGGCATTCCCCGGTAGGGGCGCCTCAGACAGTAAGCAATAAACTTACTCCTCCCCAAAGAGGGGAGGCGAAGCCTGGGAGGGTGGACCTCCTAGAACTGCACAGAACAGGCGTGCAGTATCCATCGGAACAGATACTACACTTTGATCTTAGCCAAAAGTTAATTTACCATATAAAAAATTACAGCGTAAAAATACAAAATAATTTTTTTAAAGTGTGGCACAAGGCCAAAAAGGGGTATGGGGGGGGAAAGTGGGGGTCGGGGGTCGTCCACCTGGTCTAAGCCCTAGAAACTAGCTTCAGTTACCACAATACCACATTCACTCTATGGACTTAAGCTACTTAAAATATCCCCGGGTGTTTTGATGACTTTTATTTACAAAATTTTATTTACAATGTGTAATGATGGGAGTGGGAGAACAAAAACTAAGCCTTAAAAAATCCCCCAAAAATAAATAAAAAGAAAAGGGATGATGAAAAATAAAGAACAAAAGAAAATGCTAATTATGGTAAGTTAGTAAGAAACCCCCATCCTAACTAAGGTATGAACTGCTCGCTGTCTTCCGGTAAAAGACGAAAGCAAGAAAGTCAGTTCCTAGGTGGGAGTGGGCGTTTCTACGGGGGTAAAAGAAATGGTGGGATGGGTTTTTCGGGATGTGTGGTGTCCTCCAGGATAAGTACTATTAGGGCGGGTCAAGGACACAAAAATAAATATGGGAGCGGGCATCCTGGAAGAGTTCTGTCACCTAAAATAAAGATGGGGACAGAGAGCTCATTTATACTACTAGCTAAAAGGGAACTGATCCAACAGTTTGGATGGTCAATAATAGAGACCTAAGGTCGCTGTGTGCCATGCCTAGGCAGGGAACACGAACTCGAATTTATTCCGTGTGAACACGCATAAACTAGCGGTGTGTATCCACCTACTTTTAAATAGTGAGGTAGGCAACCTCTTTCTATCAGATTTGATTTTGATTTTAAGCTGGTGTTTAAAATACAAAATCAAATGATGATAAGAAAGCGGCGCCTCCCCACGCCCTATTTCTAATCGTGAAGAATACACAACGAGTCTAGCTACGGCTAAAATCGCGAGCAAAACCATACGTTTCTCCCTGGGCCACAAGGGGTCCATGTTGAAGACAACGGATGCTAAATCCAGGCACGTCACCCGCTCGGGGGTGATGCGAGCCGTCACCTCGTTGACATACGTCCAATATTCGCGAAGTTTGGAGCAGGTGAAAAAGGCGTGCTCAGCCGTTTCGATTTCATCGTCCTCGCAACGCGGGCAAAAGGGGTCCATAACAAGACCGATATTGAAGCGTATGCCATTGAGGGGTACCACATTTCGAACCAATCGCCAGGTCAGAGAGAACTCAGTATTGTTGAGATGGCTCCGGCCTGGCGCCCAATTCCACTGAGAGCGAGCATCCTCCTCCGACAATCCAAGTCGCTCCCCAAGAGGATCCGAAGCGGTCCCCACCACTAATTCCCGATATAGTGTTTTCCTAGACCGGGCGAGGTCACTGGACCCCGGCAGCACTCTGAGCGCAGCTCGGCATTCGTTGAGGAACTGCGATTGACCCCTTGGCTTACGTCGGCATTCGGCCAAGTGGTCAGGGATGAGGTTGGGAAAAGCCTTCTCAACCGCAGGGCCCCATGCAGACTCCTCTGTCAAGGTTCGGCTCAGGAATGTTAACCGCTCGGCATTCAAATGGCTCGCCAAGTCGGGCATTCCCAAGCCTCCCACATCAGGACATTGAGTACAGACCTGTCTACGGACTAGCGGTGCCGCCTTTGCCCACAAAAGTGAGAAAAGGAGACGCGTCAAAACCGCTCGGCGGTCCGCAGGCAGAGGTAGTACAGCCAATCGGTAAAGGATGAGCGGAAAGACGTACGTAACGCACGCCTCAGCTCGTCCTTTAAGGGAAAGCCCCCTTCGAAGCCAAATCCTCACAGACGCTTCGACCTTGGACTGTACTTCCGACCAGTTCTTATCAAGCTGGAGACCCGGTCCGAACCATACGCCGAGGATCCGAACCGGGCCATCTGTCCAGTTGAAAAGGCCCGGGAGCGCAGCCGCGCCACTCCAGGCAGCAAACCTTAGGCCATTGGACTTGCTAAGGTTGACTACGGCCCCCGTAACTTCTTCGTACCTTTTGAGTGCCTTAATCACCACGATAATGTCTCGCAAGCACGACACGAACACGGTGACATCATCGGCATACGCGGAAACCCTGGCTCGCGCACCGCCAGGAAGAGCAATACCGCGTAGGGCCAGTCCAGGCTCCCCCATCCTAAGCCTGCGGAGAAACGGCTCCAAGGCAAGGACGTAAAGCAGGGGAGACAACGGACATCCCTGACGTACCGACCGAGAGACGGCAAACGACTCCGATCGGATCCCGTTCACTTGCACCACTGCCGTCGGCCCGCGATACAAAATGGAGATCCATCTGCGGAAGTCCGGTGTAAAACCGGCGGCCTCTAAAACAGATCCCAGGAAGCGATGGTCGACCCTGTCAAAAGCTTTGGACTGATCTAAATTGATCAGCGCGGCTTCCGTGTCGTCTTCTAATCCCTCTATGATCGTGCGTATCAGATGCAAATTGTTCTGAATCGATCTCCCCTTCACAGCGTAGTTCTGATCAGGTTCGACCAATTCACTGATAACAACCTGCAACCGATTTGCAAGAACTTTGGCCAAAATCTTTAAGTCTGTGTTTAACAGAGTTATGGGCCTATAGTCATCTAAACCCCCACCATCTGTGCCCTTTTTCTGAAGCAATGTGATCACTCCCTTGGTGACTTGACCGGGGATAGAACCCTGTTCAAACCAGTGATTGAACACATTGACCAGAATAGGTACGAAGATGTGTGACAGCCTCAAGAACAATTCATAAGGCAAACCATCGAGTCCCGGAGATTTGTCGTAGCCGACCTGCTTCAGAGCAGCCAAGACCTCACATTCCGTAACGCGCCCATCACAGCTAGCCGCTCGGGCCGCCTCCAGGCGGGGCGAGTCACCCAAATAGCTGCCAAACTCCTCGACGCGGAGTCTGGGCAGTTGGGTGAAACGATCCACGAAATGTTCACGAAACCCTCCGCAAATCTCCCGAGTCGACACAAGGGTGTGTCCTTCCGGGTGTTTGACTTGATGAATGAGACCGACCGAGTTGCGACGAAGTGGAGTTCTACGCTCTGCAGCGTCAGCATTCATGGCTTCGTTGGACACTCTTTCTAGCCTAGCCCTAACTACTTGACCCTCATACCGCACGTTAGCCGCACGTTTCAGGTCCCCCTTAGCTAGTTCTATGCCTAGGGAATCCCCCCCAGCCACCGCCCGGGCCAACTTAGTTTCTAAACGCTTTTCTGCTTCCGCCTTATTTAATGCGAGGCGTTGGCTATACTGTACAGAAAAGCGCCTAATGCCAACTTTGGCGTTAACCCACCACTTACTCCCGGTTACCGCCCCCACTAATCCCTTTTGAAAGTTAAGAGTCAGCTTTTCCCGGAAGTCACGTATCTCCAGTAAGGAGGTATTTAACTTCCAGTACCCAGCTAACTTGTGAGTCTTAGGGGCTAATTCCAGACTGGCCACAAGTAATTTGTGGTCAGAATGGCCTAACCAGTGGAACGTGGGGCAAGAGATATAGTCTACGTTGCCTCTTCTGACTAACAACCGATCCAAGTAAGTACTTGGAACGGAAGGCCTACTAGCAAGCCACGTCCACCACTCCCGCCCCGGGTGATCGACACGAAACCTGTCGACCAGATCGCATTGTGCCATCAGATCAGACAGACTTGTCTCACACCCATCCGACCCACTAGTCCCACCCACCTTATCTATCTTGGGATCAAGGATGGCATTCCAATCACCCAGTAAAATTAACCGCTCCGAACCACCGAGGAACCTCTCCAACCCCCGGAAAAAGGAAACCCTCTCCCGAATGGTATTGGGCGCATAAACCGCGACGATTCGAAATCTGGCATTGTTAACGGCAACATCAGCCACGACCAGTCTGCCATCAGCATCCGCGTGAACAACGTTTACCCTTGCTAACAGGGCGCGTCTAACTAACAGAGAAACTCCCCGAGCCTGAGGGTCACCAAATGCTGAAAAAACATCGAAATGTTCCGACAGCAGTCGGTGATCCTCAATCGAAACATAGTGAGTTTCCTGTACCGCAGCCACATCTATGTCAAAAGACTTGAGATCCCCCAGTATGCGGGCTGCCTTGCTTAAGGATCTCAAGCCCCTCGCGTTCAGACTTCCTAAAATCAAGTTCGTGGCCATTACACTAGTCAGTGTCAATCAACGGCCTGAAATCTTTATCTGTCAGGATGCCGCAGGCATGTCCCATATTGCCAGTAAGCAATTCAGGCGACGCACGGCCGTCTCGGGAGATGCCTCCGACATCCAGAGGGAAGGTTATTTTAAGGGCCCGATAAAATGAAGGGTGGACGTAAAGAGGGACCCTCCCCTCACATTTATCCCTCAACTCTTTGAGGGAGTCAAACCCTTCCTCCACCAGACTCAGGCCAGGGATAGCCCCCTTGGCAGCATCCAACATCCTCCACATAGCCTTCGTACGTCCTGCCTTCGCATTACGCACGAAGGCTATCAGCAAGGGGGCGTCCGGGAAATTTTTGGGGTTTGTAACATCTGACCCCTGCGCCTGAGTTAGGAGCTGCAGCGGCCGGATGGCACCACGCTGTCGAACGTTCAGGTCGGCAACGGCATGATGTATGTCGACATCACATATCAGGTCCCCTGGCAGGAAGGGGAATCCTTTGGACTTCTTTTTTTGGGTAGGGGAAGAAGACGCAGATCTATGCGTCTTGGCCGCTTTCGGAGTTGAGGGCTTCGGCTCTTTTTTCTGGGACAGAGAGCGGGAGCCAGCTGGGGGAGTTTCAGTGGGGGAGGGGGATTTCTGCTCAGTAGTGGGTTTAGGTTTGGGGGTTTCGGGGGACTGAGCAGAAGAGATATTCATCTCTTCGGACGTTGGGGCGGGGGTTTGGGGCCCAGCCTCTTTGACTTTTTTAGCCTTTTTTGGAGCCTTCAATTTCTCCCTTTTGGTGTCTTGGCTCTCTGTCACCAGAGCCGGCCCAGCGTCTTCTTCCATTTTTTCCCCTTCCGAATCTGAGGAAGATGGTGCTGACAAGGGGACCTGCTGCTTTCTTTTGTTGGCCGCTGCCGAGACAGATGTTGAGGGCTGCAGCTCCTTGGTGGGCATCTCCTCTTTGGACGACCTCTGGGGACCCCGCATCCCTACTTCGTCAGGGGGCTGCACCGTTTTGGAGGAGGTCTTCTGCGGTCTGGAGCCAGGCCCTCCTTTTTTGACGACCTTGCTCCAGCCTTTCTCTTCATCTTTGGCATCTGTGCCTCCTCCGGTCGATGGTGGAGGAGCTGCTGGCGTCGCTGGAACTCCTCCCGGGACTGCGACAGAAGGGGTCTTCTTGCTTGGCATCTTTTTTGGGCAATTCTTTGCCATATGCCCCTTCTGTTCGCAGTGCCAACAGTGTGGCCTCCTGCCCTCTACAATAATCGACATGGTCCAGGAGTCGCACCTGAGCAGGGGCGGAATGTTGTTGAAGCCATCCCGGTCCAGTCGCATTTTAAGTTTGTAGTCCCCTACCATAAGGTTACGGGGACCACGGACCGGGATTATGGCTTCGACGTCCCCATATTGACTCATTACAGCACCAAGATGTTCTGAGTCAATAAAACAGGGGACGCCAAGGACAGTTACTGTTGTCCTTCGCCTGCTCAGGTACTCCGGCCTGAGGATTAGATTTTTATGCCTCAGGTCGGCCCTGGCCACCTTCTCCGCGTCTTCCTCGGTTGGGACCAAGATGTCCCAGGTGGCGAACCCTCTCTTGCACAGATACGGAGCTGCTCTAATTGAGCTACCGTCGGTCAGGTCTTTATAGGTTGTTTCAAACAACCGACGGTACTCCTCGGGGCTTCGCTGGGACTGAGGTCCCCACTTGTCGCTGGTCTTGTTTGGTGAAAGGGCAGGAGATTTGGTCGCCGCCGATGTTGATGGTGTAGCCGGCGTCTGCGTCGGCTTCGGCGGCGTTTTCTGCCCGGGAGAGATGTTCCAGACGCTCGTCTTCTCAGCTGGGGTTGATGTGAGGGACGGCCACTCCTTGGGTGAAGCTGCAGGTGTAGAGACTTTAGGAGTGGCCACTTTAGTCCCTCGCTGAGCCCTTCCAGTGACGCCAACTGCCCCAGACTTTCTTCCAGGTGTAGCGACCCCCATCTTCCTTGGCCTGGACTGCCGCATGTCAGCTTTGGCCGGACATTCGGTTAGAAATTCCATACTGGAACGACTACTGTTGCTGCTGCTTCTGTAGCTGCCGCTGCCACAGCTGATGGAGTCGCTGACCAGCTCGGAGTCGAGGTCCCTCATACGGCGCATAGCAGAGTCCCGGTCGTCCTGGGCTGGCGGCTGATCTGGGCCGGTGGCTCTTTTCTCGCTGAGCTCCATCGACTGAGTTTTTCTCACTCCTGCGGGCAGGAGGCTTTTTCTCCTGCGGGCAGGCGGGCTGATGGTTGAAGCCCGGCGAGAGCTCGGTCCGGCAGGTATGATGATGGGGAGACTTGTGTCCCACCGACCCAGATCACCTCTCCGAGTTGAGCTATCAACATCTACACTGCCGGGGACAGCAGTGTGAGAACTAACAGGGCCACCGCTTAAGGCGGCAGACCCTGATCTACCTCCAGTGCTGGGGACTGCACTGGCAGATATACGAGGTCTGGTGCTTAGGGCACTACCAGACAACGGGGAGCACTCGGGAATGCCATCCCCCGACCGGACCGGAGTGCCGCACGGCACGACACTCCCCGACAACGACTCAGAGGTGCCCTGCGTGGCCACACCTCTTTGGGGGCACTCGGGTGTGCCACCCACCGACCGGACTGGAGTGTCGCACGGCACGACACTACCCGAACCCGCCACGAACACAGGGGTGCCCTTCGCGGCCACACCCCTCTCGCTGTCCATCGAGGAGACAACACTAGCTGTTGAGACCGGGGTGGTCTCCATCGGTAAATCTGGGTCTGTCTGCGACCACAACCCGCCGATTCGGAGTCAGGGAAACCGTCGCCTTAAAAAAGACACCTGAGTCTCCCCAAAACCTGCCAGCTGTTTAAGCTGGATCAACAGACAGACGCTAAAAAAGAAGAAGAAAAAAGTAACAAATTAATGGCCCAAGAGGGGCGACAAGAAAGAAAGCCCCAAGAGGGGGCAGAAGAGACAAAAGCCCCAAGAGGGGGATGGTCAGAGGGTGAAAAGGCTTTAAACCTGGCCAAAGGCCCGGTAGCCGGTCGCTCGTCTTTTGGAAAAATGAAAATGTAGCAACTGAGAACAGATACTACACTTTGATCTTAGCCAAAAGGCCGAGATCCCAGTTGCGTGGTGAGAAGTAGTGTTCGTTCATCATGATATTATTCTCTGCCCAGTTTTCATTTAGGCGTTTCATGTGGACAATGAAACTTGCCATGGTTTTTAATGTTATCTAAATAAATACAAAAGTTTTTTCCACCTATTCTAACTATATTGACATTAAAACCGTTTATGCTTATTTAATTCTTTGTAGTATATTTTCATTCATCATGATACATTCCTTCCAAGCATTACGTCCTCTTCGGGGGGGGGGGAGGCTGTACAGTATACATTAGTTCCTCACGATACTATTTCCTCATGATTACTAGTTTTGTGTGTGTGTTGGGGGGAGGTGTGTACTATCTATTCTGTTGTTATGATATTATCCTCCCAGGCATTAATCCCTCCTTCGAGGGGGGCTCAGTGTATGTAGTTCGTTCATCATGATATCATCCTCTCAGCCTCTCATTTGCATATTTATTTATTTTTAAGTTTCTAATGAATTAATATTTTCTAATCTGTTAATAATTAAATACATGCGTTTATTATTTTTTAAATAAATTTGTTGCTGTTGTTGATGTCGTTGTTCTTATTTACTTCCTCCCACGAAAGCATAGTAAGGCACAATGTCAATATTTAACGTGGGGAGAATCCAGCTCCCCCAAAATGGGCACTCTGAATTGGAACAAAAATTTCAATTGCCTCAGTCTAGAAGGAGTTCTCCTTCACTAAGAGAACATAAAAACTAAGTGCAGATTCAGTACAGATACTACATGTTGCTCCTAGCCAAAAAACAAAGAGTTAACATATTGGTAGTAGTGATGATGATGATGATGATGATGATGATGATGATGATGATGATGATGATGATGATAGCTTAAAAAATTATCATAGAAAAAAACCCACCTGTAATCTTTCTAAATTAAAAAAAAGTATTTTTCTTTAATATTACTTAAGTATTTTTCTGTCTTTTATAATAAAAGCGAAAATTAATATAAAATAGTTTTATTTGACCAATTGATGTTATATGCTTATGTTTATTCATTTCATTATATAACAAGTTTTAATTTTTATGCTGAAACAAAATAAAATTTATCGACGTTGAAAATCTTAAATACCCTATCAATTAACCATTTTTGTTGTTTTTTTTCCTAAAAACATACTTTAACGATGTTCATGCACAGTATATTTCCCATACATTGGAATATTGCAAATAACACTACGACAATCATAATTTTGTTATTTTTCTCTAAATTAGCCAAATGTCAAATGAAAAGTATTTCTTTGGTTTCTCTAAAGAAGACGACAGCCTCAGTGGGCGGGTAATTTTTGCTAGTATTATTATACATCTCTCTCCAGACGGTTGATAGTTCAATAAAAATCTATTATAAATGACATAAAACAGATGACTGTAATTTTTTGTTTTTCATTTGATAAATGGTTAACAGTTTCACCTGATGATTTATTATACTGATGCTATTTGTTGATTTAATGGTCATCTCTGCTGCGGTGACATTTGTTTATAATTGAATGTCCAGACATTTGATATTATTATTAAAAGTATAATTCGATTTATCATTTTCAAAACCTTCCTACATGTATATTTATCACATCTATGGTGTGTGAAGTTGCACTGAAGGCAAGTGAGATTTATATATATATATATATATATATATATATATATAATTATTAAAATGGTAAATAAATTATAAGTTAAAAGAGAACTAAAAATAACTTATTTTCACTTTTACCTTCGTCTTGTCCTGTTTTCCTTCCTGCTTCTATCTGACACATTTTGCATTGTCAATAGCATTATTTATATATATATATATATATATATATATATATATATATATATATATATATATATATATATATATATATATATCTTATTACAATGCTTTAATCAATATTTTATATTTATTTTATATTAAACAAAAAGTCATCATTCATAAAACACTTGAAGACAAGTTCATAAAATATGTAGTTTTTATTATACTATGATACTATCCGCACCCCCCCCCCCCCCCCAGTCGGTTGTCGACACACATCATCACTGTCTATCAACTTACAGGTGACTTGACTGTAGCCTTTCCTTACTCAATCACCTGGGTCATTTTTAAAACAAGGCTGAATCTTCTCTGAAAACAGGGGTTGGGGACTTCTGATTGACAGCTTACTACCACCACAGCAGCACGGCCCCTTTTAATCGGGTATAAGGCGATTTTTGGACGTTAAGAAAATCATGCTATCCCTCCGCCCCAAAGATCAGCTTAAGGCCACAAAAAAGAAACACCTCTTCCTGCCTTGTGCCACAATACTTCATACACAATGATTCTACTGTAGTGCAGAAAGAGTGAGAGAGAGAGAGAGAGAGAGAGAGAGAGAGAGAGAGAGAGAGATATGGAAGCCTCACCATTCTGTCCCTTTATGGCTAACACTTGTAATCACTACATTGTCATTTTGTGCACTTCTTTAGGTTTCTCTGACTGTCTCATCAAAACTGACCTCTTACATAGACAATTCAAGCTTACACCTATTTTAATATGTGAAAACTCTATTTCTGACTTTCTACACATCTCACTTTTGAAGATTATCCTAGGTAGCACATATTCCAGATTATGATTATTCAGTGCCCAATTTATTTTTAAAGTTTGCCATAAAACTGGCCTATAATGTAACAATAATCAGTATGCAGGTGACGGTGGTTAATATGGATAATGGCACGGACTGACAACCTGGGTGTGCCAAGTTCAAATCCGATCGGTTCCATAGTATCACTTTAGGGATGTTAGAAACCTTCACGTGGTCCCTCCTGCACAAATGGCAACAACAGAATCAAGCCGTTGAACTAAGTTGTGCCACGCTGACTCATACAAATATACTTTTAATAATCAGTATTTTAGATTTTATTACATCCCGCATCCAATTAGAATTCTGACTATCACATGACTCACATAATATGTCAAAGGTGATTCATGCCAAGTTTGGTGGAATCATGTTTACTAATTTCCTTTATTTTAAATAGCTGGAAGGCATGGATGACTGATGATCACAAACGATTTTGAATATTCATAATATTAATACATTCAATCATGCAAACCATAATCACCGGTTGGGTAGGTTAGTTGCATCATAAATTCCTAGAACTGAGGTGGCCATAAGAACAGAAGACCCCCACAGATGTTTGCAGGCCTTTGCTGCTACTGACCAACTGCTTAACTGACTGCTACCTGTTTGAAAATGCCCCCCCCCTCTCATCACATGTAACTTTGAATAACCAACCAGAGACTAGTATTTGTTAGCCCCTCCCCCCTACACACACACACTTCCTTTACAATCCAAAGGAACACAGAAGTGTCCAAGTGTCAATTTCACATAACATTACAATGAATTTGACCAAATTCCACCAAAAAGGCTCTTTCTCGACAAAGTCATTTTCTGGTAAAATATGGTACTCTACACTACTGAATGCAAACGCAAATCCACACACTAGAGGTTGAATTACTTACTAGACACCGTCATCGAGTGTTTTCAGTCTCTCTGTAAAAGGGTTTGTCAGGACAACCTAACATGAGGATACTTCACCCTACAAGTGAATCCTGACCAAATATTCAAAATAACATAATATTCGAGGAATGGTGCACCTTCTAGTATTGTTACCTCAAGTAACAGCACTTAGATGGATACTCCACCAGACTAGATGAATTCTTGTCCTGGAATCCGCTTAGACCAACAGACCAACAAGAAATATATACTATAACATAGTTAACTGGTCAATTGGGAAGAAGAAAATTAATGTTCTTAACTTCTTTAATAAGTCAACGTTTGGCAGGTAAAGAGAACTTTAATGGAATATTCGAATATCTGCGTATCTCATATAGAGATCAAGTGTTAGCCTCAGGAAAAGGCCCCTTGATTTCTGAGAACTTCGACTGAAGTAAAATGAAACAAAATATACCTTTATTAAATTCACATTCACTGAATCCATTCTTAATCTACGAAAAGAAAAAGAAAATAATTATTAACAGACATTGTCTTTGCTATTTATGGATGTGTAGGACGAATGCAGATCCCACGATATTATGGATGTATAGGACGAATGCAGACCCCACGATATTATGGATGTGTAGGACGAATGCAGACCCCACGATATTATTCTAAAACACTCTAGTACAAAATTAATACCACAATTGGATTCCTCGTAAAATTTTGGAAAATTTGTTTGAACTTTGTATAGTGCATTGTTTTCAATTGTACTTTGGACGAAGAAACAGACAGTGACGCCTGAAATAGCGTTTAAACTAGCCAAAGTATTCCTCCATCTTTGTATCCGGGTCTTAATCAGCACACCCATCTCTATCTGCATCTACGGCTGGCTTTCGTCAACATACTAAAAGACAAAGAAGGTGTGTGTCTTTTTGTTTTGTTTTCACGTCCGTTTACATTTTTCTTTTAAAGCTCGTTAATATATAAGCATGATTGAGATAATAATAAAGGACAGTTTCTAAAAAATGAGAAGTGGTAAAAAAAAATTATTATTTCATGAACTGGCAATGAATATTGAAAAATTAATTTTTTTATTAATAAAATTAAAATATAAAAAGTTCAAATTCATATCATTCATGATTATTCTACCGTGTCTTATTATTTTCTATTTTAATTCCCTCAGTATTTTATTGACTAATCAAAACGAACAATTTCTTTCGCCCTAGGGGTATGACGTCACATCCGTCGACATTTTTTTTTATCTCATTAATATATAACCGTGATTGTGATTAATTTTTAGTCACTTTTAATTGTTTTTCATTAATATTTTGTTTATGAGTTATTATTACCATAACCCGTGTACAATATCCGTAAAAAATAAGGGGGGGGGGCATTTTTACTTCGCTATAGTGTTCACAATAATATTCATATCAAATAATGTATCAGTAGGTGAAGTTAAAAAATAAAAAAGAAAGAAAACGTCTCTAACTGGAAAGTTTGAAAAATAAAAAAGAAAGAAAAATAAACATCTCAATCGGTATAGAAACAAGAAAGGAATAATAAGAAAGAAAACATCTCATTATGGAAATAGAGTGAATGATTTCTTTCAGAATTCATTTTTGATGGCGAGGGGGGAGGCGGATTTACTATTTGTTTTCTCTTATCCCCTAAACACTTGAAATGATTTTGTCCAGCAGTTTTTTACTCATTAAATTTTGTGTGACGAAGCTGATGTATATATTTATTAATATATATGCAAATAAATACACATAGGTCTTTATTATAGAGTGGTGAATTTTTGTAGTGAGGTTTCAAATTCAAGGCCAAAGTCTCTTCTTCCTTCTTCTTTCCTGTTTTGGTGAGTTTCTGTTGTAATTCCCTAACTTTCCTTTTCATATTAACTCCTTTCTTCTGTCTTTCACTCCATTTTTTTATATATATTATTTCATAATTTCTTTCCCATTCTTTTAATGATTGAGTGCGTTTGAAGTTTACTTGCACTTTGGAAGCTCTGTAAAAGGGTGCTGCCTCTGACAACATAAGATCTTTCAGTAGACTTTTGTAGAATTAAAATTCCTCTTCGCTAGAATATTCTGTTCTTTTTATTTTCTAATCTGATCTTTCCCTTGCGACTGAATAGGATAATTTCAAAAGATAACTTGATCTATGATTTTGATTCTTGTCAGTCTTAGACATTTGAGATTCGATCTTCAGCTTTAGAAATTCGAGTATCAAATATGTACAGCTTGAACCATTAAAAGATGTTCAACTAAAAACATAAGTATAAATCTGGGTCATAAATTTGAGTTGGGTGATCCGTTTTCTACAGAAATTAAAAACGCCCATTCTTAGATTTTTTTAAAAACTATTTTGTGTTTTAATTTTTTCTGACACCTTTTTCTCCTTTTTGTAAATATATTTTTTTATTGACATTTAAATGGAGTGTATTTTTAGGCAACAGTTTTAGATGCGACCACACATCTCTGTAAGAAGCTTTGTTCATCGGTCTGTTGATCATGCTTCAGTGTGAAATAGCATTTTTATCACTAAATGCTCAGATTGAATGGATGCCTCTTTTTTTTAGTATTGGGCTCACCACTTATCAAGGCCAAGAGCCACTTGAGGATAAGGGTTAATGAGATGCTAATGATTGCCAGACGAAAGATGAGGAACACTATGGGAGTGCCAACATTGATCAGTGGAATGAACTGTTTTTGATTACTTATGGGGCACTCTGTGATGAGAATTTGTTGACCTTGGATTTGAAGACGCCTAAATTGTAATCAGCAGGGAAGCAGTCTTGCGGTCATATGTTCCACAGGTGGGAAGCTCTTGCAAAGAAGCTTTGTTCATGGAAATTCCGGCTGATGCTAGGCGAATGAATGGAGATAGGAAATACCTTTTTCATTTTGGTAAGAAGACGAGATCTTGTTGTGAATGTTTTAGGAGGAACCAAAGACTGAATCACCCACTATGGAAATAAGGATAGAGTAGAGAGAGACTAACAACGTCTTTTCTGTGATAAAAAGGGAAGAGGAGATATTACATCCCCCACTAGATTTCGAAATCGATTTTATACACTCTCAAGTCAGGAAAGTTTACTCTGTGTGGCACCTCCCCAGATGTGGCAACAGTATTGCATCTGGAGTCAGGTACTTTCTGAGGTGGTAGAATGATCCATCTAGTATTTCCAGCAACTTTTATTTTAAATGTATCTAAGCATCTGTCCATCTGTTAGTCTGTCAGTCTGCCATGTTTCAAATATCATTTTCCTTTGTCTGTTACGTTTATGCTTAGATTAGCATTTTTGTAGGTATGAAATAGAATTTCTTTTGAACTCTCACATAGCAATTTTGTTGGTCTGTCATTCTTAAGTTTTAAATAGTATATGTTATAATGTCATACTTAAATATGAAATAGCATTTTCATTGGGCTGTCATATTTAAGTTTGAAATAGCATTTTCATAGTTCTCTCATGCTCTTGCCTGCAATAGCCTTTTTGTTGCTTTGTCAAGCTTTAGTTTTAAAAAGTAGTTTCATTGCTTTGTGATGTTTAACTTTTAAATAGTATTTTCATCGGTCTGCCACCCTTAATTTCGTTGCTTTCTCACGATTAAGTTTGAAATAGCATTTTCGTTGCTCTGTCACACTTTAATTTTAAAAAGCATTTAGTTCGTCTTTAACACTTTAGATTGAAATAGTATTTTCGTTGGTCTGTCACAGTTTAGATTGAAATAGCATTTTTATTGGTCTATCATTCTTTAGATTTAAATAGCATGTTCGTTGGTCTGACACATTTTGAATTGAAATAGCATTTTCGTTAAATTTTAAAAAGCATTTTAGTGTATCTATCACACTTTAGATTGAAATAGCATTTTCGTTGGTCTATCATACTTTAGATTGAAATAGCATTTTTATTGGTCTATCACACTTTAGATTGAAATAGCATTTTGATCGCTAGATACATAGATTGAATGAATGCCACTAAGGAATGTCCGTTTCTGTTTTTATTCATATCAGTTTGGCTAAAAAAATACAGACAAGGAATAGATTTTGAATTTTTTTTTTGTTAATTTTCCTTGTTTGCCTACAAAAGATTGTATGTTAAGGTTGAATGAATGTAAGGAATTGTCTCTAGATATTTATAGATGCATTGTAGAATTGTTGATTTGATCAGAACGAATGATTCTGGGCTGATGAATCTGTGAAAATGATGATTTCAACTTTTGCTGAAATTACAAATGATTCATTCTTGTGTATTTTCGGGTTACTTCCTATTTTATAATTCTTTTACCTCCTACAATTTCGTATTCTCTCTCTCGCCCTCTCTCTCCCTCCGTCTCTGTATATAGTGACATAACATTGACATAAAAATTAACCTCAGAACAGAACCTATTCAAGATGGCAGACTTTGCACACACAAAATGCTCAAGATCAATATCGAACTGATGAAGAAAACTTGTTGCCGTTGTTTTTTATTATTTACCACCGAACACTCGATTTAGCGGAGCTGCTGGAAGGCTTCCGGAAGGGACGTCTTCGGAAGTGCTTTGGGAACTTAAGAGTTTTATTGTGTCCCCTTAGAATGTTGTCAACCAAATTATATAGAGCCCTTATTTACTTGCAGAGTTATCCACGGATAAAAGTATTAAGTAATAATCAGTTCTAAAAGACAGTCTTCTGGAGGTTGAAGGTTCAATCCTCAGTATGGGTGATACTAAGAATACAAATCCAAATTACTTCAATCTGGCATAGGTTCAGGTGGCAGGTTCAGTTCACAATGGAAAGCTAAGGAAAACATAACAGGAAGTTATAAGAATGGACTTGAGAGAAAGATGGATAAATAAAGACCTGTTCAGAGATAGATCAGTTTTGAAAAATCGCCCAATTCATGCCAGCATGTAAAACGGACGTTAAACCGAACATGATGACATAATATGCATCACAACTGACTACTAAAAGAAGTGACAAAAAATCAATAAACTGAATGGTTATTAATACTGCTACTATTATTATTACTGTTAATACTAAAAACAATACACACTTATAGGTTCCAAAACTATTCTACTAAATTATGCAGGAAGGACACTTGAGATGCCAGGTGTGTCATAGGGTAAAAAGGGTAATATTAAAAATGCTATTACTAATACTTATTCGTCCAAAATTTGCCATGAAAGCCCCTTTGCATTCCGAATTTATGAAAGAGAGGTAAACATTCTAATAAGATTAGTATTACTATTAATTCTGTTCTTTTTAAAGAGCTTTTTTGTTCTGAGCATGTGATTATTACTAAGTTCTTTTTTACAATAAATATATTGATTTGTTGTTATAAGCTTTTTTGTTTCATTTTACTTCAGTCAAAGTACTCAGAAATCAGGGGACCCCTTCCTGGGGTTAACACTTGATCCTTATATGAGATACACAGATATTCGAATATTCCATTAAAATCCTCCTTTACCTGCCAAACGTTGACTTATTAAAGAAGTTAAGAACATTAATTTTCTTCTTCCCAATTGACCAGTTAACTATGTTATAGTATATATTTCTTGTTGGTCTGTTGGTCTAACCGGATTCCAGGACAAGAATTCATCTAGTCTGGTGGAGTATCCAGCTACGTGCTGTTACTTGAGGTAATAACACTAGAAGGTGCACTATTCCTCGTATGAGCCAGTTTATAGCCGTGTCGAGGGGATCTTATTTGGGCTTCGAATACTATGTTATTTTGAATATTTGATCAGGGTTTACTTGTAGGGAAGTATCCTCATGTCAGGTTTTCCTGACAAACCCTTTTACAGAGAGACTGAAGACACTCGAGGACTGTGTCTAGTAGGTAATTCAAACTCTCCTGTATCTATATATGTGTGTGTGTCCAAATAAGTGTATATTTTCATGAATGTTTTACTCATGGGAAGTCATTTTTATTCAAAATCCATTGTATTCTGGACTGTTGTAAGAAAGAAAATAAAAC
The DNA here is from genome assembly GCA_963556195.1 of Sepiola atlantica. Classification (NCBI taxonomy): domain Eukaryota; kingdom Metazoa; phylum Mollusca; class Cephalopoda; order Sepiida; family Sepiolidae; genus Sepiola; species Sepiola atlantica. The sequence continues at coordinate 34,207,272 of OY744533.1, forward strand.
AATAAAAAATGATGATCTTCAAATCTTGTATTCATATTTAAATACTGGGTTCTGAATAAAATAGTTTCGAAACAATTGTACATTAATTCTGTTAATTTTTCTTTTGGAATTAGCTAAACAGTAATTTATAAAAAACATATATAGGTATTTCTATTCGAAGCTAACGTTTTCTTTTTTCGTTTCAGGTAAGTAAAGCGGATTCTTAAGTTTTTTTTATTGGATTACAAATGGATTCTATTTCTTTGTTTATTTGCTGTATGTGAACAGCTTAAGGTAGGTCATATTTTACTTACTCTCTTAAAGAAGAAAATAAGTATTTAAAACAAAATGGCTGCTTCTTTACATTAACCTCACCATTAAAAAAGACCAATTATTTTGTGTGGGCACTCTAATAGGCATAAACTCTTAGCATTTTATTTTACTTCACTTTAAAACGTTATTTACTAGATAATAGCATTACATGTATCTTCATATTATTTGGATTATTCTGACTACTGTTCTCATCTTGGATGTTATTCTCACAATGTTTCAGCTGATGTAACATCCGACTTTGTTCTGGTGCATCTTGTCGAATTTGGAAATCTTTATGTCAAACTCGGGAATCCATATGGAATTTCGAACTGAACCCTTTTTTAATCCACAGCGGCAGATTGCTCTTGTTCTGTCGGGTAGAAGTCTGAAGTAAGTTTATTTTGTTCATAGTATCGCCTGTAGTGAGAATTGAACCTTCAACCTCTTGAAGACTCTTACTAAGAACTGATTATTCCTTAACAATCCTCAAGCCACTGACTAAAAGTTTGTTGTTATTAAGATTTTTTTTTACAGCACCAACATCAACACTAGGCGACATCCCACACCGGCTATCCATGCAGTTCAAAGCGTTGAAATCTACTATACCGCAAATCACAACTACCTTAGTCTACTATCTTCTCTCGCACATTATGGAGTCGATGCAAGATGTTGCACACAATTTATGGGGTCTATTCTTCCAGTTTGCAGCTGCACATCTACCTGATTATGGCACGATCATTATGCCAAAGCCGCTATAAATCAGAAGTGTTTGGGACCCACATGGCAGATCTAACACAGGCTGAAAAGACTTTCCCCTAATTTTGAAGAGAATGTGCCTAGATGTAAGGATCGACAACAGCTTCGCTATGCAACATAACGGCAAATAGTGATGTGTTTGCAATCACAGCACTCAACATGAATAGACCTTTAGTTGGGTCAATTCATGTTGTTTGCCTCTCGAGGGGTGGAAGAGTCGATGTTCTCTGGATTCTTATCTCGGACATGTAACTGGAATATGTTTATACACAAAGAAGGAGATGAGGACAATTCAATCTTAAACTACATATTTTATTTACTTGGGGATTTTTATGTTGAACTTAAGAATCTGTACAGAATTTTGACTCAAACCCTTTATTTAATCCACGGGGGTAGCTTGCTCTCATTCTGTCAGCCAGGACACGTAGCATAACGGATAAAAGTATTAAGTAATAATCAGTTCTAAAAGACAGTCTTCTGGAGGTTGAAGGTTCAATCCTCAGTATGGGCGATACTAAGAATACAATTACAAATTACTTCAATCTGGCATAGGTTCAGGTGGCAGGTTCAGTTCACAATGGAAAGCTAAGGAAAACATAACAGGAAGTTATAAGAATGGACTTGAGAGAAAGATGGATAAATAAAGACCTGTTCAGAGATAGATCAGTTTTGAAAAATCGCCCAATTCATGCCAGCATGTAAACAGACGTTAAATTGAATATGATGACATAACATGCATCACAACTGACTACTAAAAAAAGTGACAAAAAATCAAAAAGCTATTATTATTACTGTTAATACTAAAAACAATACACACTTATAGGTTCCAAAACTATTCTACTAAATTATGCAGGAAGGACACTTGAGATGTCAGGTGTGTCATAGATAGGGTAAAAAGGGTAATATTACCAATGCTATTACTATTTATTTAGACATTTCTTTAATTATGAATTGCTTCTGACTAGATCAGCCTCACAGAGGTATTAAGCCCCTAGTTTTAATTTCTATCCATTCTATTCGTCACAAAATGATGGCATCATCTATCGAACAAGAGAGTGAGGGTAGATACTTTATGGCGTTTATAACGGAGGTTATATCTATCTATCTATCTATCTATCTATCTATCTATCTTAACTAACCTTAACTTAAACATATTACTGCTAAGTAGTGTATTTTAATTTCCGTTAAATTCATGACCAAACAATGGATATGAATGTTCTTAAAATACATTGCTTATTCGATATTATGAAAAAATCAAAAGTGAATAATATTTCCAAAACGATTTTTATGCTCAGGACTAAATGCGTACGCGCTATGAAAATATTGTATCGAAGAAAATAAAACATTGTAAGAAAACCAAAGAATTCTCCTGGAAGGGAAAAAAACGTATGGAAAATTTCTCAAAATACCTAAGTCAGTTATGAAGGCCATGAAGGGTCAAAAGTATCCCCTCTCCTACTAAAAAATGTTAAAGAAATAAAAAATAAAGAAGGATCTTTAAACTAGGAAAACCAGATCAGTTCAAATTCAACCATGGTTTTCCATTTAACATGGCATCTACATTTCTGGTGGACACTATAAAAAAAGATTATGTTCATTACACACATATATATATATATATATATATATATATATGTGTGTGTGTGTAGTAGTAGTAGTAGTAGTAGTAGTAGTAGTAGTCCTTTTCTCAACTTTAAAGGCCCTGTCTTATAGAGTTAAGCAAAATGGATTGCCTGAACAAGACACTAATCTGTCGCCGGTGATACTTCCAAGCTAGGCTGGCACTCATTTTTAAACCTTGGTAGAGTATTAGCTTACAGCCCCTGGTGTTCCCAAATAGTCATCCATTTAAGTACTGACCAAGTACTTTGCTTAAATTTGAGGATCTGATAGGAACCGGATATATATATATATATATATATATATATATATATATATATATATATATATATATATATTAAAAACGAAAAAGAAAAAAACGAGAATCTTTATATATTCATCAACGTTTCGTCTTTATTTCAAAATTTTTCAAGATGACTGATTTGAACAAAAACATATAAGTCAATATTTGAAAAGACATTGTGCGTCTATGACGTGAAAAAATGTGTTTGTTTTTTTCGAACGAAACATAGACGTTAGAATTCAAAATATGTTGTGCGTTTATGAAGTAGAATGAATGTGTTTTTTTAATTAAATATCGATGTTATATACAAAATTTAGTTGGGAATGTGTTGTAAAATAGCTAGCCTGAATCTAAATTTAAGTTCTTCTCAGTTAATATCAGTTTACTTATTAAAGGAAATAACTTGTAGAAGCCGTTACGTTATTTATTTGTGTCAGTGTGTATAATGAATTCAAGAAGTCGGCGAGATTTATTGTAAATGAATTTAATGAGTCTAGCTTGTTTAAAGTTAAAAGAATGATTATGTTGTAATGCATGAGAAAATAGTGCATTTAGGAAATTGTTAATTTTTATATCTCTTTTATATTCACCAAACCTTTTCTTAAGTTGACATTGAGTTTCACCAACGTATATCTGCTTGCAATTTTCTCCTTTAACCATCAAACTTATACTAACTGAAAAGAACTAGAATTTCGATCTAGGCTAGATATTTTGGACCACATTCCCAACAAAACTTTATACATAACATCGATATTAACAAAACGAACAAAAAACAAAAATAAATAAAAAGCATTAATTTCACTTCATAAGAACCGATTCATAATTTAATTAATATAAACCAATTCATAATTTAATGAATAAGAACCGATTCATAATTTAATGAATAAGAACCGATTCATAATTCAATGAATAAGAACCTATTAATAATTTTATTAATATAAACCGATTTATAATTTAAGGAATATAAACCGATTCATAATTTAATAAATATAAACTGATTCATAATTTAATGAATAAGAACCGATTCATAATTTAATGAATATAAACCGATTTATAATTTAATGAATATAAACCGATTCATAATGTAATGAATATAAACCGATTCATAATTTAATGAATATAAACCGATTCATTACTTAATGAATATTAACCGATTCATAATTTAAGGAATATAAACTGATTCATAATTTAATGAATATAAACTGATTCATAATGTAATGAATATAAACCGATTCATTACTTAATGAATATTAACCGATTCATTATGTAATGAATATAAACCGATTCATAATTTAATGAATATAAACCGATTCATAATTTAATGAATATAAACCGATTGATTATTTAATGAATATAAACCGATTCATAATTTAATGAATATAAACTGATTCATAATTTAAGGAATATAAACCGATTCATTACTTAATGAATATTAACCGATTCATAATTTAAGGAATATAAACTGATTCATAATTTAATGAATATAAACTGATTCATAATTTAATGAATATAAACTGATTCATAATGTAATGAATATAAACCGATTCATTACTTAATGAATATTAACCGATTCATTATGTAATGAATATAAACCGATTCATAATTTAATGAATATAAACCGATTCATAATTTAATGAATATAAACCGATTGATTATTTAATGAATATAAACCGATTCATAATTTAATGAATATAAACTGATTCATAATTTAAGGAATATAAACCGATTCATTACTTAATGAATATTAACCGATTAATTATGTAATGAATATAAACCGATTCATAATTTAATGAATATAAACTGATTCATAATTTAATGAATATAAACTGATTCATAATGTAATGAATATAAACCGATTCATTACTTAATGAATATTAACCGATTAATTATGTAATGAATATAAACCGATTTATAATTTAATGAATATAAACCGATTCATTATGTAATGAATATAAACCGATTCATAATTTAATGAATATAAACCGATTCATAATTTAATGAATATAAACCGATTCATAATTTAATGAATATAAACCGATTTATAATTTAATGAATATAAACCGATTCATTATGTAATGAATATAAACCGATTCATAATTTAATGAATATAAACCGATTCATAATTTAATGAATATAAACCGATTCATAATTTAATGAATATAAACCGATTTATAATTTAATGAATATAAACCGATTCATAATTTAATGAATATAAACCGATTTATAATTTAATGAATATAAACCGATTACTAATTTAATGAATATAAACCGATTCATAATTTAATGAATATAAACCGATTTATAATTTAATGAATATAAACCGATTCATAATTTAATGAATATAAACCGATTTATAATTTTATGAATATAAACCGATTTATAATTTAATGAATATAAACCGATTTATAATTTAATGAATATAAACCGATTCATTATGTAATGAATATAAACCGATTCATAATTTAATGAATATAAACCGATTTATAATTTAATGAATATAAACCGATTCATTATGTAATGAATATAAACCGATTCATAATTTAATGAATATAAACCGATTCATAATTTAATGAATATAAACCGATTCATAATTTAATGAATATAAACCGATTTATAATTTAATGAATATAAACCGA
>OY744533.1:34220357-34337857 GCA_963556195.1 Sepiola atlantica
TTTAAATTTTAATTTTTAATTTTTTTAATCTTTTTAATCTTTTTAAATTTTTTAAATTTTAATCATTCACTCTCTCTCATACCTCTATTTATTTTACCATGCTTTTAACTAATTTTATTTTAACCCTTTTTAAACCCCCAGAAACCCTTACCGGTAACCACAATTTAATTCGTTTTTAGCTGCTTCACTTGTCACCTCTGAAATGTTAGAAGCTCACTCATTTGATTTCTATTTTTAGAATACAATCTCGACACTCCTATCCCGCTTAAGATTAATCCCACCCTCCAAAACATATATCCTACCGCCCGCCCACACCCTCAACCACCCTGTCACTTTAACTTCATCCCCATACCAGCCTTCCTCCTGTTCCTTTGCCTTCTTTTTTTATTTCCTCCCAACTCTCAAAGCGGCTATTTAAACAATCTCGTACCTCATAAACCCTCCCCCTAACCCCAAATCTTTAACTATTTTGCCTTTTTGTTTCATTCAGATTTAAACCTGGAATGAGATATCATTTGCCTTATTTGGTCCTGGAAGTATATAAATCTGGCCAATTTCTCCCTTTTCAACCCCCTTTAAGTGCGTCTGGACTCACCTATATTTTGAGGACTTTCTCCACACTGCTCCCACGCAAAGAGTTTTCTTCACATTCTACAATTCATTTGACTTCTTTTCAACGGAAATTTACCACCAGGACAATCTGCATATATTTTTCACGGAATTTTTCTTTAATAATAATTTTCATATTTTTCAAATATTTGAACTTTGGTTTTTTCGAAAGCCAACTTATCCATCTGTATTTCTCCTCTGATGATAAGATTTCGATCTTTAAAAAGCCTTGGCTTAAAGAAAAGAATAATAAACACTAGTTTATTACTGAATACACCTTGCATTGAACAATTGAAATTTGAAATAAATTTGGACAATCGTCGCATATTTATCACTCTTTTTTCTTCTATCTCTCTCTCTCTCCTCTCTCTCTCTCTCTCTCTCTCTCTCTCTCTCTCTCTCTCTCTATATATATATATATATATATATATATATATATATATATATATATATATATATATATATATATATATACATAATATGTGTGATTTTATTAAGGCTTACCAAAGCATTCCTTTCAGGACACCAATGATCACCATTAAAGATATTTATTCTTACAAATATTATTTATTCAAATTAAATGTTTTTTTCCTACACGTGTTTCACTACCAAGCAGTTACTTGCTTGGGAGATCATCAGGGAAATTAAATGTCTGGAATACTGGTTTCAACTGCCGACAATACACAATGTGGCGTTGCAATAGTTGAGGTCACTTAAGAAGAGAAGAGGAAAAAAAATAAAAATAAAAGTTAAAATTAAAAAACAAGGAAGAACAACGATAAAAAAAGAAAATCCTAGAAAAAGTCTTAGAAAAGTAGCTCGTGCATTATTTCTTCCACCAAGCCAACAAGCAAATAATCGGTCCCAAATACATAAAAAAAACCCCAAAAAACGGAACAATGTGCGATAATACACTTTCACGTCGGCCGGCACAATGATGAATAAATTCCCCCCCCCCACACAAAAAAACAAAAGAACTAAATCATTCAAGATACCGATCACAAGTTACCATTCCAATCCAATGATAGTATGGGAATTCTAAATCCAACTTCTCACAAAGAAAAATCAACATAAATGTTCGTCCGGGTTCCAAGACCCTTATTTCAATGGCTGATTTCTTACCCTTCGAAACAAACACACGACGAGTTGAACGTCAATCTCGCAGAAAACTCCTTTATATTAAGAAAAAATCTTAATTAGTAGATAGAAACTATTTATTCAAAATACTGTTTCTAAAAAAAATTATTATTAAACCTATTCTTTATAGAAATTAATTATCTAGTGTCTGGGACGTCATTTTACATTTTGGGAAAATATCCTTCATTTAATTAACTGCCGAATTATTATCGTTTTGTTGTTTAACGAAGCGAAAAAAGCCTATCCCGCAGAATTTGTTTTTAAAAGATTATTCATATATCAAAAATAAAATGTTATTATAAAAAAGTTTTCTACAAAAATCTAGTTATTATTTTAAATAACTTAAAATATTTCCTTAACGGCTGTGTCTGTTTGCAACTCTCTGTGGAGAATATTATTCTATATTCCATAAATAAATATTACTACGAAATATCGTTATCAGAAATCTATTTTCTATTTTTAAAAAACCTTTTTTAATGCAAAAAATAACCCCTATTTTTTGCCAACTTTATGGGAAAATATCACTCTAACTCGTTAAATGACAGGAGACTTTGTTATTACTAATTTAAAATCCCGTACAAAATACTTTTTATAAAAATCCAATTGTTTCTATTTTTAGAAATTAAGTCCGTGTCGGCATGCATGTTTTTTAAATTATTTTTTCCTTAATTATTTTTTCCCCATTCCTGCCACCCATTGTTTTATTTAATTTAATCTAATTAAAAACTAATTTAATTTAATTTAACCTAATTTAATTAAATAGTGATAGCATCCAGGTTGCTATTTCTTATTTTTCCCTTAAAATTACTTGAAATTCCCAATGCATTTCGTATAATATATCTATTTCTGAGAATAAATTGTGATTTATTATTTATTATTCCACTATCTTTTTATATGTAACAAAATTTCCCCCCCTCTATTCTGCTGAATAAGTATTTACTATAGTTGACTATCAATGGGCCTTATTCCGATAGAATATTCCTACCTTATAACCCCCAACCTAAGTCCCGAGCCTCCACTAATAATTGAATCAAGACATATCTTAGCATAAGTACGTGTTACTAATTCTCATCCTCTATATTATACACTAATTATTGCCCCAGATTGCCTCAGGAAGGGTCCATCCTGCCTATCTTTGCTGTAAGTTTATACTTCCCCCAATTCCCCTCCTATCCAGGTTTTAGGCTTGATAACAGGTAACGGTTTCTATGCAGACAGCATTGTAGTATTTCCTGCCTTTTTTAATTTTAACTTTTATTTTTATTTTTTTTCTTCTTCTCTTCTTAAGTGACCTCAACTATTGCAACGCCACATTGTATATTGTCAGCAGTTGAAACCAGTATTCCAGACATTTAATTTCCCTGATGATCTGCCAAGCAAGTAACTGCTTGGTAGTGAAACACGTGTAGGAAAAAACATTTAATTTGAATTAATAATATTTGTAAGAAAAAATATCTTTAATGGTGATCATTGGTGATCTGAATGGAATGCTTTGGTAAGCCTTCATAAAATCACATATAAATGCTCTGTACTCTGTAATCGAGTATCACCGAGCTTGTTTTTATTGGAACAACCCCGGTCTTCACTGAATGATCTATTTTATAAGTGAAAAATCTAAATCTATATATATAATATATATATATATATATATTATATATATATATATAATATATAATATATATATATCATATATATAATATATATATATATATAATATATATAATATATATATATATAATATATATATGTGCGTTTTAGGCAGCATTTTCTCATTTATGCAAAAATTGTTTAAAATAATAGAATTCCTTTGTTTAATTATCCCTTTTTTATTTTTTTCAATGTTTCTGATGGTCTTTTTTGTATTCAAATCAAAAAAATTAATAAAAGTTCTATAGGTTTCACAGGTTTCACGAACGTTTTTGATTCTTCGTCGAATTGTGTGACAAAAGCAAATGAACAAAAAAGCTGGAGAAAGTAGAGAATTAAAAAAAACGGCGGAGAAACGCGCATAGAACGGTTTTTGCATTGTTCCAGAAAGTCGTTGACGATTTAAATTCAGCAACGCTTGATGGCATCACAAAACAAAATCGCATTACGTTAGGCATTTTAAAATGTTACCACTGGTTTCATATGTGATGTTCTTTATTTTAGGTTGTTGTGTTATGTGAAAATGAAAATACGAATGTTTGATTAATGCTAGATATATATGGATAGTCAAAAGTTAAACAATGCACTTGTGTTATCTGTTAATTATTAGTGGAAGGTTCGTAGAGAAACTGATATTACGTACCTCTATTGAATTGCTATCATCAATTGAGTGTTGTCGAAATGAACACTGCAGTTAATTTTACGCTGTAAGTTATTTGAAAAAGATTTTTAAGCATTAAAGGTGTTATGTATTAAATTGTGTAAGTGTTTCAGTTAAAAAAATAAAATATACCTGAAGTGATCTAAGATTGCTAAGGGAAATCTCGCTGAAGAGATTGTAGCGGCCATTTTGAATCAATGTACAGTGTAAGAAAGTAAGTTCGTTAAATGTATTCAGTAAATGCCGGAATGAGATGGTGTCTACACATGACAGTATAAAATAACGTAATCCGATAGTCTCGATAATTAGTGGAATACATTAAATTTGTGTGGAATGTATTGTATTATGTATTAAATTAATGGAAGATGAATAGAAAACAATAACAGCTACGTTTTTTTAAGTATCTGTTGTTTATAACTTACCGGTGATAAAAGGGAGAATGTTAGTAGGAAAATATTAGTGCAGAAAAATACATTGGAATGACGAAGGGAAACTTCAAACAAAGGCTATACGCACACAGAAACTCCTTCAGATACAAAAACAAGGCAAATACGGCACTCGCAACCCGAATATGGCAACTTAAAGAAGAAAATACACCCTTCACCATCAAATGGAAAGTAATTGAGAAAAAACTATCCTTCTCTCCAGCCATAAACAGATGTCCTCTATGTGACGCTGAAAAATACCACATTTCAAGGGCCATCATTGATCCGAATACAGCCTGTTTGAATATCCGCGATGAAATCTTTAAGGGATGTATCCACAAGAGACAAGCACTACTCATAAACTGGACTGACTACTTCCCATCATTAATAATATAAACAAATTAAAAAATACGAACAAACACCTCATCAGCCCATATCCACATAAATTTCAAGAGCAAAAACTTCGACTTTCACAAAAAACATTTAATTTATTTATCAGTTATTAGACCTCAAACCTTTATTTTCCAACTAAGTTACCTCACTTAGACCCAGCAATTTTTTTATTAAAATTACTCCGGACTGTCTAAAAGAATTTTAACACGATTTCAACTAACGGTTTTTCCTTTCAGAATGCACACCTTCAACCCCAAAACAGTAACGGCTAATGATACAAATTCATAGAAACCTTTTTATATTTTTTATCTTTTTATTTACTTTTTATTTCTTATGTTTTAATTTCAAATTTTATTTTAATTTTTATTTTATTTTTTATTTTCATTTTATTTTTTTTATTCCCTTTAATCTTATATTATTATATCTCTCCAAATCTCCTCCGGTTTTTAATCTCAACAGTTTCATTACACTAAATTTAAATTCAAACAAATATACATAACACACTGAGCAAATAACACGTCCCAACGAGAGTGTCATGTGGCTTCACATATATGGATTATATTATACAGAGTTAATTCGATTAGTCATATTGATACTAGCGGTTTCAAAGGGTGCAGAAAATCCAGCCTTATCTTCGGATAGTTGATAACTGACAGAGGATGAGGCTGCAATGATTTTTATAACCCAACAGACCGAATCTTCTGAATCCTTTGAAATCGCTGTATCAATATGACTATTATCACTGTATGGTATCATCCATAATAAATATATTATGAGCTTACAAATGCAATTTGGCCCTCTGTGTTTATTCTTCTTAAACTACATAACTGTATATCTAATATATAAAATTAAGTCGGTCGGATTCTCGAAATTAAAGAGCGATAGTGTATATCCTACAAAATCAATATTTAATTCTGAATAGTCAGTCAATTATGTGAATTTTCCGTATATCTTCTTCAAAAACAAAATGTTGCTTTCCAAATCGATTTCATCGATTACATATTATATCCGACCTGATATTTCTTTTGCTAACATAATTTTCAATATATTCACCGTTTACTTTTATTGGATAATTACCAGAGATAAATATTCAATGAAATCACTGTATTTGTTTCAATTGGAAAATGTAAATGTTTATAGCCGATTCAATATTATATCGTCTGTTATAATACTTCGATCAAATGTTTTCCTCTGATAAATAATAGAAATTTAAATATATATAAAAACAAGATATTTTATTCATACATTTCAGACACGGACTTACATATAACTTTCGATTGTTGAACACTATGAAGTAAATATCGTTTCCGGTCACTAAAATTGCGAACTCGCAACCAAAAGTTTCTTAATTTCACATATAAACAAACATACGTTACATTATCTTTCATGGTAATCGCTCCTGACAAGGCATGAAGCCACTTGATGTAAGGAGCTAGAAAGAACATTGGACATTTTACCCTTTGGATTTTCTATTTTCGCCGCACCTGAAGTTGTGGCTTCTTGGAATTTAACTTTGAATCCTCTCTTACAACCTTTCGGGCCTTTTAACGACCTACCTATCTACATCTCATTCTCTCTGCTGGATTTTTCGACACCGGACTTTTTAGCAATCGGACATTTGCTTGCATTCGGGCAGACTTTTGCCCTGTGTTTCTTCCCCTACAACTTTTATTTTATTTTTTCAAATTTTAAATCTTGGCCTTTGCCAACTTATCTATCCCAGCGACTTCCTCTGATGATAAGATTTTGATCTTTGAAAAGCCTGGCTTAAGGAAAATTTAACTTGAATAAATTGCCTTTTTTGCGGAATATACCTTGCTCTGAGCAATTGAATTGAATTATGATTTGGCTTTTGCTTCTCTAATTCCTTTCCATTCTTCTTCATATATATATATATATATATATATATATATATATATATATATATATATATATATATATATATATATATATATATATATATACTAAATGTTACGACCCGGCGTTGCTCCGGAGTATTTATACTTTCATTTTTGTTTTGGATTTCTTTTTAAAGTATATCGTTTTTAATCAAAATATTATTATTTTTAAATCTATCTAATCTATTCTCAAAATTACGATCGAAGCCGTTTTTAACTCTTAATTTTTTTAATTAATAAGAGGTTAAGTGCTGGTGTTTCATTATGGTTTTAAAATAAGAGGCAAAAAGCGTATTTATGTCGACATAAAATCATGGACATTATTGTGTGCATATAGAAAATTCCCTTCCAAAATAATGGCCGACCACTGATTTTAAAACCAAAGGAAAGAAAACTTTTCATGCTTTCAAAATAAGAAAAAAAAGCACGTTTTTATGGGTATAAGATCACGGACGTTAATATTAATTATAATTAGCAATAAATTATGTATTAGTATTACTTAAATAGTAATACTAATACATAATTTATTGCTAATTATAATTAATATTAACGTGCTCTTACAGTGAAATTAGCTTATGATAGAAAAAAAGGTTTTTATTTTAAATTTACGTTTACTGCTGAAAGCAAAGATGGCTTTTTTCCGAAAAATATTCCGAGCAGGATAAAGGATTTTCTGAAAGGCTTACTCGAATTACATTTTACTATTCTGGAGAACGTGGTGCTACAAACCACAAGAAATAATTAATTCGAAAGAAATACCGATTTGTCACATACAATGCTATCACTGTCAAACTTTGAGAATTCAACTGACTTAATGTTATATAGTATTATGTCGCCATCTTGGTTATGATTTTAAGTAAAAAAATGTTTGCAATAAACCTCTCATTTCACTAAATAGAAATTAACCGTATCATATTTAGTAATAAAAAGAAACTTGAAAAAAAAAAAATTTAAAAAATAAAAAAAACGTTACCACGTGTTTCCAAGACATATTGCTCTGTTAATATCAAAAGTTGTAGCACCCGTCTTTACCAAATCCACAATGATTTGCTTGAATTGGAAAAATACATTCTCAAGATTTTGATTCCAAATGAAGTGTTAACTTTGTTTGACAAGGTCTCGAAAAGGCGACATTATGGGTCCTAGGGAATGTGGCCATATTATTGTTTTTATTCTTATTTTTTGTATAATGTTAAAATTTGCAGATTTTTTCAGCATTGCTTGTGGGAGAGGTAGGGGGAGACAAAGGCTCATTTTCTCACATATTTCACATGTTAGACGTAACAACTGGACAATTGGCAAGAATAATATCGTGCCTAAGGGGTGTGTCTTAATGATGTTCAGGAGCTTATCGAATTCTTCCAGGGGCGGGGGGGGGGGGCACCAGACCTCTCTAGGTGGGAAACATAAAATCAAATACAAAATGAAAATTTACAGAACATACAGACAGATTCAAAATTGTTTTCTGGAATACTTATCCCAGAATCGGTTCATATTACTGGGACATTCTTTGGAGAGGGGAGAGGGCAAGAGTTCCGACCACAAACTGAACTGAAAAGAATATTCATTTTATTGTGTTAAGCCTCCATTCAAGGGTCTTAAATTATCAAACCGAATGTCTCTTCCCATAATGCCCCTGACGAAATATATATAAAGGGATAGCAACTATGCAGGATTCACATGGTCTGAATAATGCATGACAAGAAACTATAACTAGCCATGAGCTATGTTTACAGATCTAAATATATATATATATATATATATATATATATATATATATATATATATATATATATATATATATATGTGTGTGTGTGTGTATATTTCGGCAGCAAGTTGTTTCTTATACATGTGTCATTGAAGACCACAGAGTTTTCTTTCTTTACGATCTTTCTGGTTAACTTCTCGGCGAGCGATTCGTCAGGTTTTCCGGTGTCAATTGGTGGATTATGGCGCCTAATGTTGTATGTTGGGCCATTTCTCTAGCGCTTTCGGTCTTCGCGACCGTCTTCAGGAGGCGATGCTTTATTGTTAGTAAATAGCCGTATTTATGATTTTATTTTTGGTTATGTCTATTAATTTGCATATGTGTATATACATATATATATATATATCGCCTGAACATATATATATATATATATATATATATATATATATATATATATCTTTATTCTTTTATTTACTTACTTATTAATTTATTTATATATTAATTTTTTTTTTTTATTTATTTTTTTTTTTTAATCTATTATTATTATTATTGTTGTGTTGGTGGTGGTGATGTATTATTTGTTGAAGACTGATAAGGCGTTAGTACCGGTGGTGAATGCTATTTTATTAATTGTGGGTTGTCATTTTTTTATGTATAGGGCTTCGAAGATTTTTAGTCTGTTGGTGCAATTGTTTTTAAGTATGATCTTAGTGTTAGTTGTTATATATATTGTGTGTATTTAGGTAGTGTTTTTGCTTGATAAGACTATATTTTTTTCAATTTTCTTAATAGTCGATTTAGTGTTTTGGTTAAATTGCTGTATGTAAGTTCCATGTGTTCTTGTTCCATTTTCTTTCATTTTTTACGAGTACTTTCGATTTGATTCGTCAAATCATGTTCAGGCGATGTTAATTTTGCGTTTCATAAAAAGTATGTCTTTACTGTTGAGTTTCTTTTTATTATTATAACGGCCACTAATTTACAACTTAAAAGGAGCGTCTATAATATTGAGATGTTACATGAGAGCGTGATTACGTTCTAAGAACGTGCAAGATTCAAAATTTTGATTGCTTAACCGCTAAGAATTTGATTACGTTCTTAAAGTTACAATTCATCTCACAGATCAAATATTATACCGGGTTTCATGCTCCTAAGAGTCAATCGTCCGCTGTTGCTTTAAGGTCTAAGTAGTGCAATCCCTCCTTAGTCTTTCGATCCTCTCAGACCCTCCATAGTCATTTACTGTGGTACCAACCGATGTTAATACCACTGCATATTTTTTAGTCTTTTTTTGGGGGGTGGGGGTATCTAATTATAGTATTTTCCTATATATATATATATATATATATATATATATATATATATATATATATATATATATATATATATATATAAGGAAACTACTATAATTAGATACACCTTCCAAAAGAAGTTTTGAGTCATTTTAAACAAAGAAAGAAAATGCAGTTTAAATTCACAAGGATACCAACTAAATCCAAAATATATCAGAGACTTAACACTCACATAAGCCGACTTACCGCTGCAAGATTTACAAGTACAAAAGAGGATTCAAGTAGATAACAGTGAAACAAAAACAAGGGACCTTAACTTAAATTGTGAAATATTAAACGGGGATCATCAGCTGTTTACCATGTAACAGTTTCGGAGTTTTAAAAACAGAGCATATATATATATATATATATATATATATATATATATATATATATATATATATATATATATATATATATATATATATATATCAGGGTTTTTTTTCCAAGATTTTATTTCAAAATGTCTCTTTGAATTATTAGTAAAAATAGACGTAATAGTTGATGACATGGAAACAGTACCAGTAGCAGATATCTGGTAAGACAGAAGTGGCGGCGACACCGGGCATTCCTGAAACAGGTAGCTGAAGTAGAATGGCTCGTTGTCATGGTAACAGGTGTGGCATCCGAAGAAGAAGAAGAAGAAGAAGAAGAAGAAGAAGAAGAAGAAGGGGTGAGCGATGGCAGATTTAGTATAACGGAGCGAAAAGAAGCGATTGGCACTGGACATATGGGAATTTCAGGATGGGACGAAAAATGTTTTTCTTTTTTCAATTCCTCTATAAAAATAAAATAAAATAAAAAAAGATGCAAGAGTGTATAGTTTTAATTGAAGAAGGTGAAATTAAATAACATGCTTTATTTCATTATTGCATCGATAACTAACAAAAAGAAAAGAAGCTTTATTTAATCTGAAATAGTTAATATGGTGATCATTTTGAAAAACAACCCACCTACATTTTTATTATCTTTTAGCTTGTTTTCGTTGTGCTGTCATATGACATATCAACTCATTTTAACCCAATACCCATTTTAAACGATTATTGGATTTTTTTTTTTGGTTACGAGAACACACAATCATTATCGATCAATTGGTTGGCTTAGTCTGTTTTACGGCAAATCAACCCCTTGTGAATTATTTAATGCATGGATACAATTCACCTATTGAAAGCAATTGATTAAATATTGTTTTCGATTAAATTTATTAGTTAGATATTGTTTTGTAAATAAAAAATGTATAATAATTTTATAAAACATGTATAATAATTTTATAAAACATGTTCTTTAAAACATTTGTTGTTACATAAATTGTTTAACCAATTTTCAGATATTTTTAAAACCAACCGATTCAATCTTTAGAAAGTCTTCAGTTTGATATATATATATATATATATATATATATATATATATATATATATATATATATATATATATATATATATATATATATATATATTATTTTAATACTATACATTATTGCGTCTGTTGGGGATACCCGGGTTTTATCTATCTAGTCATCCATGTTTTAGAAGAAAACCAAGTTAGACGATTCAAGATCGGTGTTATATATATATATATATATATATATATATATATATATATATATATATATACGTACTTAAAAGTAATCCATGGACACGTGTTTCTGGCTCACAGCCGTCATTAGCATGGCTAACTTAGACAAGAATCGAACCTTCAGCATTGCTGTCTATAGTCCAGCGTTTTACGGTCGAACCAAAAATATGTACGTATAAAATAAATAAAAATATATATATTAACGAAAAATACGTCCTATAAAGTTAAGGGCAGCTAATAATGCAATTTTCTGCATCTTAATCACTTAGGAAGTGAGACAATCGAAGTAGTATTGAGCAAAAAAACAAACAACGAACGCTACAATCACCAATAAAAATAATTACATAATATATATATATATACTGTACACCCTATGTCAAAAATGACGGGAAAGCATCATGCTTCGCCTATCTTCGCACTCACCATTTATCTAGATATATTACTAAAATATTCATATAAAATCATTGAATTACGTCAGTAATTTAATTTTTCATACATAAATTATTATTATTATTATTATTATTATTATTATCATTTCTGATGACCTAAAGAAGAAAAAAACATTCATCATTGACTTTATATTATCGAGTGGTTGCTTTCTTTCCGAATTCATTTCAGGTGGCAGTGTAAGTCTGGGGGGGTGGTTGTCTGACTTGCTATTTGCTTTCTCGCTTCCACTCATTAATTGAAATTGTTTCGGGCAAGAAAAAGGCAACTTTTGTGTGACGAGATGAAATTACATATATTTATAAATATACAAATAAAAACACATTGATCTTTGTTATAGAGTTGAGGATATATATGAAAGAGAGTAAGGTGGGTGGACATAGAGAGATTGTAGGTGTGTTCTCAATGTGTTAAAATTTAATAACCTATCCAATGATGCGGGACATTTTATCAGCCCATGTGATCATCTATTTTCCTCTGACGTCACACTCGAATATTCCAATTCCCAATTTAGGTAAAGTAAAAAGATAGACTCTTCTAGTTAATTAAATTCAGTATTTTCTTTTTTTATGTTCATAAAAACCTAAAATATCCTCACGTCGAAATTATATTTGAAAGTATTTACTCCCACATTTATCGGCTTTTCTTGTGTCGGATATATATATTCTCCGACTACTGCTTATTTATTTAAAGATTCGCATAGAATTGTTTTTTTTTCCTACATGAAAAATTGCTATCGTCAATGCAGGTGTTGGGGCCTCATGGCCCCTACTTTACGATAAGGGGCTTGAATCAAGAGACAAAACATAGTAAATAAAGAAAACAATTTTGAAAAAAAAATATATTAACAAAAGTGAGAGAATTATCCAATTTGAATGAAATGTATTTTTTTATATATCTAATCAAGTCAGAGTTTTCCACATTTTTTTAATTAAAATATAATTTTGAATACGTGATACATACAGAAATCTGTTGAGATATAAATATGATTTTAATTCGAGTATGTTCAAACAAAAAATTATTCCCAATCGATTTTATCGATTTACAAATTTAATCCGATCTCAATTTATTTTAGATTGTTAGAATTATATAAGAAGGATGAGGAAACTCGCTCTCTAAATTTGAACTACTAACACTGTCACGTATGAAAAATCTAATTTTTTATTTTATTACACACATATTTTTGAATGCAAGGATTCTTCTTTTTGATTAAGCAAAAGTCGAGACACTACAGACTGCTATAGTGTAAAATCTTTGTCTGTCTGTCTGTCTCTCTCTCTCCCTCTCTCTCTCTCTCTCTCTCTCTCTCTCCCTCTCTCTCTCTCTCTCTATATATATATATATATATATATATATATATATATATATGATAATCACCAAAACTAATGAATTTTGTAATATATATACTAGGCAACACGATGAATAACATGGGCATATTTTTGTTTTTGTAAATATTAATATTTAGGGGATGCATATATATAAAGTTACGTAATATATTTCGTTGTACAGAATAAACTCCTAAACTAATAAACAGATCATTATGAATTTTGGAATATATATTCTCGGCAACCCGGTGAGTAACATAAACACATTATTTTTTTGTAAACTTTCCCATTTAGGGAATACGCCCACAGAAACCTGCCCTTGCTCTCAAAAAACGTTTAAAATTCAATTCAATTCAATAAATTTGTCAAAAAATAAAACAAGCATGTTTCAGTTGCCATGTGTGGTAGAAATTTACACAGAAGACGATACAATAGACCAGCGCCGGTCTAAATTCACCATGAATTGCTGCGTTGTTGGTGCATTTATAACCTCTCTTGGAATAATAAGTTAGATGCAAAACCTTTAAGAGAGAAAAGAATTTCTCTACGTAATTTTTTTTTAGTTATATTAAGTAATATATTTTATAAGAATCGGTACACGCACGTGAACGTCAGTGATAGCTATGTGCTTGGTAAAATCCTAAACTATTAAACTTATCATTATGAATTATGGAGTATATATTCTAGATAACAAGGTGAGTAACGTGGGAACATTATTTTTTAATTTTTATTTTTGTAAACTTTACCAAATAGGAGTGTGCCACCGAAACCGTACCATACCCCCCCCCCCCTCCAAAGAAAGAAAAAACATTAAAATTTAAAACTAATGCTGTACTGATTGCTTATTGCTTATATCTGTTCTGGGAAGTGTATTCTACTAGTATATATATATATATATATATATATATATATATATATATATATATATATATATATATATATATATATATAACACAACAAAAGATATAAGAGGCAACTAATATCTTTAATTAGTGAACATCCGGATAAAACTGAAGCTCAATATACTGGATAGAGCATTAATAGCACTAGATAAAGTGAAAGAATAAAATAAGGTGCGAAACAAATTTTATTAGAATTCAATGTTCAGGCAAAGTACCTTAAAGTCCTTAACTCATGAGTTTTCAAAGAAAATTCTTCTCCTCAGAGGACCATTACTGCAATGACATTACTGCAGGTAATAAAATTAAACTTTGAAAATATATTTAAAAAATATATATAAAAATACATAAAAGTATATAAAACATCTTCTTTCTTTGAAAACATATGAGTTAAGAACTTTAAGGTACTTTGCCTGAACATTGAATTCTAATAAAATTTGTTTTGCACCTTATTTTATTCTTTCACTTCATCTAGTGCTATATATATATATATATATATATATATATGCACATCGGTTTATATTTCAAAAAGGATTTCATAGAGGCACATTTATAAGACGATTTTTATATTAAAAATGAAATAGGATTGTATGAACATTTAAAAGAGGATTGTTGTAAAGATTTAAATATTTCTTTAAATATAGTTTAATAAAATCCCCTTTTAAATGCTCATAAACAATCCTCTTCTAAATATCTTTTTAAAAAGTCCTCTTTAATTCTTTTTTCATTTAAGCACTCGTTTACATATGAGTTTAACAATCCTCTTTTTGTTTTATAATCCTCTTTCATAAAATCGTCTTTTAAATCAATTTTATAAAATCCTATGCTCGTTTAGAACATTATTTTTTAAACTTTCATGAAAAATCTTTCTTAAGTATATTAAAAAAAAGCTTTTTTGAATGTTTATGTTCATTTAAAGTAGACATTTTTGCAAACATTTAAAGGAAGGTTTTATTAAATATTTAAAAAATGAGTTTATAAAACGTATTTAGAAGATGACTTTATAAAAAATATTTAAAGACGATAAATTATGGAATATGTATTCTAGGCGACAGGGTGAGTAACGTGGGCACATTATTTACTTTTTTTGTAAACTGCATGATTTAGGAGTGTGCTACCGAAACCGTACCAAAAGAAAGAAAAAAACATTAAAATTTAAAACAACTGCTAAATTTATTGCTTATACCCGTCCTGATGCAGGTGTTTTACTAGAATATATATATATATATATATATATATATGTTTATATATTTGTATGTACAGGATTCACTCCTAAACCAATTAACCGATCATTATGAATTTTGGAACGCAGCTCCTAGGCGTAATGGTGGGTAATGTGTGTTATATTTAGTTTAGTTTAGCTTTATACAAAAGAGCTAAAGAGAAGGTGGAATCCTTTTGTCAAAATTCACACACCTCCAGTTTTTGTGAAATCTTAACAATAGGTATTAGACATCAATTAATAAATATTCCACCAAATTTGAGTTTCTTTGAAGTATTTTAAAGGGTTTTTAAAGAGAGATAATATGGGCACAATCTTCTATTTGAAAATTCAAATATTTAAGATTTACATTAAACTTGGTCCATAGTCAAGACACCAATTAAGCAAAATTCACTGAATTTTAATTTCTTCTTTGACCCCTTAAGCTTAAGCCTTACATTTTAGCAAAGTCATGTAATGGATTTTTATCAAAATTGGAATAAGGATAGATATAAGGCATCATTCTATCTCGATTTTAATCTTAATAATGGGGACATAAAAATGGCGCAAAACTGTTGTGTTCGGGGAATTAATTTTATTACCATCCTCGTATTAACATATACACTAGTCATCCATAGGCGGCCATTTCGATTTTATTACAACTCAACAGTGTGACTTCGACACAGCCAGAACACCAACGCTTGGAATCGAACCTCTAACCATGAGCATTGTAGTCTGATATATTTTCCCAGTGCGTTGTAGTAGGCTAAATACAGCTACCCAGTCGTGAGTTGAGCTTTCTGGTAGCAGAAGTAATGGTTTCCACTTAGCATAACAGTATTACTCTTTATAATTAGGATAAAGTTTTCTCGGTAACCAGTAATGTAAACAAATACAAAAACCACATTTAAAATCAAGTTTTTTAAACGATCCTCAAAAGGGTTAAATTTTCCATATGATGACGCAACTTCCAGTTTTACTGTTTACCTCCAATCCTCAGATGTCTATCGTTTTCCATATTACCCTTGTATTACTTTCGATATTACCCTTGTATTACTGCTATCTCAACCTTCCTCCGACTACTTTTAGACTATTAGACTTTAGAACGTGAAATTTAATAATAATGCTCTTATAGTCATAAAGTTGTATTCACCAGCCAGTTGTTCATACCTCTTGGCTAGCCTTCCAATCCTCTCTATAGTAGTAATATTATGCTATATATTCTTCAGAATTGTCTACTTTATTATCTGCTTCCTTTGTTGCAGCTCGTCTCGTTGGTCTAGTTGTCTTCAATTCACTGTTTAGATATCTCATTGTAATACATCTTCCTATTCCAGCGGCTTCTTTCCAAGAACTGCAGGCTTGTGGAACTGTCTTTCTGCTGACTGTTTTCTTGCCTTGATCTTTTCAAGACTAAAGTCAATAGGCATCTCCTGTCTTTGCATTAATCATCTTTCGTTCTTTCTAGCTTCTTACATCAAGTGGCTTCATGCCTTGTCTGGAGCGACATCCATAATATATATATATATATATATAATAAAAAAAATTTTCCACACACATGACATGTTGGATCACACCCACTGTTTCTTCTACTTTGATTTCATTTGAAAAGTCATAAACTGTGATATATCTGTTAAGACATTCTTCTCGTATAGCTAACAATAATAAGTCTCTTTACTTCTATATTGTATTATTATTATATAGAAGAATTATCGGCACTTCTGTAGTATATATGAAGCAGCTGCCGATTAAGAAATCGAAATTGAAGAGTTCCGTTTTTTTTTCTCCAAGTACCATTCATTCAGAATTCACCGGAAGTTGAATTTAGTATTTAGAAAATGGAGTTAAATGAGATTAATCTTCGAGACATTGGTAATTTAATGAACCAGCCGCAAAAAACAATAGATTTTTTACAGGCACACCGCCTGATTTCTTAATGTTAGGGTTTAGGGTTAGGGTTAGGGTTTAGGGTTAGGGTTTAGGGTTAGGGTTTAGGATTTAGGGTTAGGGTTTTTTATTTAAAATTATTTTACTTCATATAATAAAAAAAAGAAATTGTTAATTGTTACCCAAAAACAAACCAGTCTTGCATTTTTTTTTATGTTGTAAAAAAATCACTTCCGGTTGAATTACCTCCCTTTATTTTCAGTAGAAGGGCAGAAAATCTGCTGCTTCATATATACTACAGAAGTGCCGAATTATCATTATTTATTATTCTTTATTATTCTTTATTATAAGTTTCTTTACTAAAAGTAAAGAAACTTATTATTTTGCCATCTAATTTACATATGTGTTTGTGATGTGTACAGACACACGTATGTAAATTAGATGTCCAAGATAAAAAAGGATAGTAATGCATTGTCTGAATGTTAATAGAGGTATTAAGAAATATTAGAAAGTGGTTGAATCAACATAGACGAGAGAATGAAATGGTTAAGAGAGAGATGGGTGACTTATTCAGTTAATTATAAATTACAGCTAATAACAACAATCAAAAGAGAATTTTTTTTAAACAGAACTCAACCCCAGCAATAACGTATATTTTAGTATATATTTTGTTTCATTAAAGTATATAGGGAAAAAGCCTTTGGTAAACAAACGTTGAACGAGTCACATTTTGTTTCGGATTTTTTTAGATGAGGGTTGACAATTTGTAGAATTTGATATATTCGGACTACTGTTCTCATCTTGGGTGTTGTTGTCACAACGTTTCGGCCGATGTAACCTCCGACCTTCTTCAGGTGTACTTTGTCGAACTTGTGAATCTTTCTGTCAAGTTGGACAAAGTACGGAGGTTACATCGGCCGAAACGTTGTGATAAAAACACCCAAGATGAGAACAGTAGTCCGAATATACCAAATTCTACAAAGAGTCACGTTTTGTATAATATATATATATATATATATATATATATATATATATATATATATATATTAAATGTGACTGATCTCAACACTGTACTGCAGTTTCATGGATCAAGCAATTAACAAAAATGCATGAATAAAATCCTGATTTTTTTAATACATTTGAATACAACTTATACTTAAAAAGCTCCAACTGAAAGGAGATATTAAACCATTTGTGTATGCAATGTGTGCTATCTTGATTCGGTTCATTTGCGATATTGAAAAGTTGATTTTCATTTTATTATATATATATATCTTATATATAAAGTAAACTTGGTTCCCCCTGCATTGGTGCTTGATAACCTTAGTAGTAAAAGACACAAACATAAATCTGTTCAGAAAATAAAACATTATTTTTGCTCGAATTCTTCAATTTTAATATTTACTTCTGCTTGATATATTTCTTAAAATAGTCATACATGCAGGAAGCCGGAGGAGTTTTTATCTCACATTCAGATCTACTACCACTTCCACTCACATGCACTTTGAATATATTTTGTAAGACACAGACTTTCATAGCACTGTTATTATTATTATTTCATATTTCAATCTTGCAATAGTAAGCTAAATTCTCTATATTTTCATACGAAACAAGGTAGTTCCTTTTCCCTACACATTTTATTTGTGAGACGCGTTTTCATTACATGATCCACATAATTTTTAATATATTTTGACCTATAGCTGTGCTTATTAATCTCGCTTAACAGAATACAAGAATTATAGAATGACCAATAACTTCTTTATAATTATACAGTAACCTTACTAATTTCCTTTACTTAAACCTAAAAAAAATAAGTTCCCATAAAAAGGAATCCATATTGAATAAAATTCGACTTAGTTAAAAGGATACTCATTCTGTTCTTTTGTAATTCCATAATTAATTGTTTCATCAAAATCAACATTACACACGTTGTAATCAAGTCCACAGTATGGACTAACAAACGATAACTTCCGTTGCTTATGGTTTTATTAAAGCTCACATTCGACTATTAAAATAATAGTCAATATATTGTTCTGTTATTCCATAATCGATATCGATTGCATAGCATTGTCTTCCTTTAAAACTTGCATGCTGTAATCAAGTATGTAGTACAAAAAATAAGTACCCTTAAAAAGGAATCAATATTAAATCAAATTCGACTCAGTTAAAAAAACAGTCATCCAATTATTCTCTCATTTCATAGTCGATCACTTCACCAAAATTAACATTTGTAATCAAATCCGCAGTATGAATGCATTTGCACTAACCAATGATAAAGCCCGTGTTCTGTTATGTTTCGTTCACGGGCCAACAATCATCGTGTTCGATTGTTAATCAAAATGTTGTTGGTTCGAATCCATGCAGGGGTGATTAATTTTATTATTATTATTGTTTATCCTTTTTGAGTCAAACTAAACACTTACGTGACTTACACATTATTTATTGAAATAAAAGACGAACATTTTACGAATCCTATTTAGAAAAAAATAATTTATTTATAAAAATAATTTAATTATTAAGTCCACTAGAATGCATTTCGTTTTCTTAGAAAACAAGTCAGTCTTTTTAATGAATTATTTCGTGAAATTCTATTTGTCTGGTTTTACATTTCTTTGCAATTTCCCATGTATTAAAATATGAAAAGTTTGGGAAGCTATTTACATATTTATATCGAATAATTATGGAAATATACATTAAAACAACTTTGCCCTAACTCCTGGTCTATGCTGGATAGGGGCAGCTAGTATTCATATATATATATATATATATATATATATATATATATATATATATATATATATATATATATATATATATATATAAAAGACAGAAAGAAAACAGTTAAACACAGGAATCTGTAGATCCATTTATCTCCACAATGAAGAAACCTACATCGACAGTACATACAGAGCTTTAAAATATCCTCACTCTTTCAACACCAAACGTAAAGCTTTTAATATTCACAATAACAAATAGTTTTACACTACAAAACTTCCTCTCACAACAACGTCATCAGCACAAATAAAATCCGACAAGATTGATAAAAATAAATCTTATATAGTTCTCCCCACTAATTCCATACCTACCTCCTTACAAAAACTATTCTAACTTGACCTAAAAATAGTGATATCAACTTCTAAAACAAATAAGGATTTACTCAACACCAAACCGCATCCTCACCCTAACCCTAACCGCATCCTCACCCACTCTCTAAGGACACTTCTTCCCTAGCCGGCATCATCTATAAAATAAAATGTGCCTCATGTCCGATGTTTTAGATCGGCGAGAAGACCAAGAATATCAAATTGCGTATTTACAAACATAAACAGGACGTCAAAGACAACAATCCGACTAATACACTAGTCATACACAGGAACACTCTTACCCACAATCTTGACCTTACAAACTGCAGCCTCCTCAAGACTGAATCCCCTCTCCTGTACCCGCAAGTGCATCGAACGTGCTTTTATTCTTCTCTCATCACAATTTGACGTAAACCATAGGCTCGATCCTTACTCTTTAACCAAAGATCTGGCAAAAATCGCACTCAAACAATGCAATATACCCCGCCACTGCATAACAAACTCCGATCTCGGTTAAGTACTACTTATTTCTACTGCATTTTATCCATGTTTCCATTTCTTTCCCCTTTTCTACTTTTTCTTTCTCTTCCTATTTCCTAATAATGTCTTTTTCACACGTGTCACATAGTTTTCAAATAGTTACACACGTGTTAAAAACATCTCGTTTCAGCGTCTTCATTCCTATGCTTTTCCGGTTTTCTAATGCATTTCAAATCTTCGCTTTTTCTGAAGACGTCCGTTGATCAGAATGAAACCGGTCAATCTCGCGTTCGATATTTTATTACTGTGTTTTTCTTCTTCCCTTCTGTCTTTTTCAGGCATTCTGTCTCCGTGGCATTTCATTTTATGATATATCGTGTATTTTTATCTCCATATATATACATATATATACATATATATATATATATATATATATATATATATATATATATATATATATATATTATTGAAAGCAAATTAAAAATATCGTTTACAATAGGTATTATGTTTTAGTATTAAATAACCCCAAAAGGGTTGATCTAGCATAATAGCAACGAAATAAAAATAGTAATCTTCCCTGCAAAATTGGAATTGGCAAAAGAAAGAGCTCTCCAAATGCTATTTTTAGTAACGAGTCACATGAATGCAAACAGCTACAAAATCACTCATTTGTTTTATTTTCTAAAAAAGGAAAAAGAAAAAGAAACCATGATGACAGCCGACATATTAATGATGAAGAATGGTAAAAAAGTTATTAGTCTGAAGCAATTTCTACATCTATGTTTCTCAATCGCTAAAGTAAGTATCTGCAGCTGCTTCTCCCAATAACGTATCATTTATTGATAACGACCAAGAATCTTACCCACCCAACGTCGAAAAAGGGAGAAAAAATTCTTCAGTTCTAATTCTTGCTTTAATACCATTGTCATCCAATGAGAATATTTGAGAAATGATTTCAATAGAATTATAGTTGTTCTGTGAGGATTCCGACATGGTTGTCATGGAGACTTGTTGATTGACAAATGCACAATATGACCTTATGGCAGAACGAGTTGAAATACTGTTCGGTAATTGTAGAAGATAAACGAATGTTGTCATGTTGACAAGAAAAGAAAAAAGAAAAGAAGGAAATATAATGAAGGGAGGGGAGTGGCGATTACCAAGGAATAATGAGGCGAAATTCCATTGGAAAGAAATGAAAGAGAAAGTTGAAGGACGGCGACAAGATAGATGTAGAACACTGCAAACAAATAAACATTCCATATGAAAAGACCGAATTTTTACAAAAGTTAAATGTGACAAAATTTTAAAAAAATGAAAAAGTAATGTGAATTAAGAGAAAATGGAGCAAGGATGTTGAAACAAAGGAAACAATGATAGGAAGTCATAAGATTCGTTCGTTCAATCTTACGTCAGGCAACGGAAAAGCTATTTCAAACTTAAGCTGGACTAAACCGATGGACAGAACTCCTTAGAGAAATACAAGAGTGCAACTAAGAATTCTATTTCAAATTGATGCATGACAGACCAAATAAAATGCTTTTTCAAATTGAAGCATGACAGACAAAAGAAAATGCTATTTCAAATTGAAGCATGACGGACTCAAGTAAATGCTATTTCAAACTGAAGCATGACAGACCAGAGAAAATGCTATTACAAATTGAAACGTGACAGACCAAAGAAAATGTTATTTTAAATTGAAGCATGATTGACCAAAGAAAATGCTATTTAAAACAGAAGCACGACGAACAAAAAAAAAATTTAAACTGAATTATGATAGACAAAAGAAAATGCTATTTGGAACTGAAGCATGACAGACCAAAGTAAATGCTATTTAAAACTGAAGCATGAAATACCAAATAAAATGCTATTTCAAACTGAAGCATGACAGACAAAAGAAAATGGTATTTGGAACTGAATCATAACAGATCATTTTAGCCTGAAGATCCCCCCCCCCCCAGGAATGAAACGCGGGAGTCTCTGTGTAGCTTAATTGCCATAAATATATTTTCATAGCTTACTATATATATATATATATATATATATATATATACATTTCATTGAAAATGATGGGGAGTGAGACAATTATAAAAACACCTAGGAAAGAAAGAAAACACAAATATCATAGTAGTCTCCCAACCCTTTATAGAAAATAGACCTCCCACTGTTTTCCGGTTTGTTTAGAACCAAAAACAAGCAGGTCGATCTATAAATGGGAGTAGGGCGTAAATAGGAGGAAATGAAATAGGGGTGGATTTTGGGAGTGGATCGTGTTCCTACAACATAAAAATGTCATTGGGGAGGCCAAGATCAAAATAAAATTTGGAAGTCGGCATATTGTAGGATTTCTATCACCCACAAATTAAACCTTGTTTGTTTTCACTAGAACTTAAAATGTTACTTTCTATTTGATGACAAGTCAGAATAACATAAAATTAGAATCGTATTTACTGTATTTACTGATGTTTTTTTATCTCAAAAAGCACCGAAATGTTATCAAAAGAGGTGAGAGAGATACACGAAAAATAAAGGTTAAACCTGACATCACCTTCTTGTTAAGCCATCAAAACTAGTCCTTAATGTCAACCACAGAAGATCCTTTCTGCCCTCCTGGCAGTGTCTCATCAGGCCATTATTCTTCCATAGAATTCTTCCTGATATTCCCTTTCTTGTAAGAGAATCTAAGCTTGTTTGATCTCTTCGAGTTCTACTTACCATTTATTCGCTTATGCAGGCTAAACACCATTTTCTCTGAAACTGTCGTGCGTACTCCGTGATTGGAACCTTGGCCTTTCATCAATCGAGTCGATATTATGCGTATTGCTTCATCTTTTTATTTTTGTTGAGCTGATGTTGTCAGCATTTTTTTTTCTTCTAATAATAACTTGGTCATTGACAGAAATAGGTTGCAAGAACAGACTAAACGACTGACAGAGAGAGAAAGGGAGAGAGAGAGAGAGAGAGAGAGAGAGAGAGAGAGAGAGGGAGGGATTTAATCACAAATAAACTGATCTCATGATCGTAACAAATAGTCTTTGAGAGAACTAAGTTGTTCTAATTAGTTTTCACTGTAGCATTACTTAATACTAGTAAGGTTACCTAGTATTGCCTGGGTGAAAGTAATAACATTGCATATAGGAGTAGTCAGTTTTCTGGAGGTTGATAGGTCAATTCTCAGTATGGGCGATACTAAGAATACAATTACGAATTACTTAAGACTTCTACCCGGTCGTGGCTGATAGAACGAGAACAATCTACTCCGGTGGGGAGGTAAGTAAATAGGGGCCACATCTATTTTACAGTCAACAACATCCACTTTGTAAACTCGACATTATACTCTCATGTTGCGGAATTTTTATAGTTCGAAATAAAAATTCCCAAGTTCGTCTCAAATGTTCCCAAGTTCATACAGATGCATCTGAAGAAGTTCGGAAGGTACATCGGCCGAATCATTGTGAATAAAACAATCAAGATAGTAGTCCCAAATTATATTATTATAAGTTATATACAGTAAGAACTGTCACATACAGTGTCAGTACTAGGGGCTGAAGCCCTTCCCTAAAATCCATGATACAGGGTCTCTCACTCAGATTCATTTTGTTTTACTAATGTATCACCAGTTATCAAGGCCAAATACTACTCGAGGATAAAGGTGAATGATTGTCAGCTGAGAGATGAAGAATCTTAGGAAAGGACTGAGAATGATTGTCAGCTGAGAGATGAAGAATCTTAGGAAAGGACTGAGAATGATTGTCAGCTGAGAGATGAAGAATCTTAGGAAAGGACTGAGAATGATTGTCAGCTGAGAGATGAAGAATCTTAGGAAAGGACTGAGAATGATTGTCAGCTGAGAGATGGAGAATCTTAGGAAAGGACTGAGAATGATTGTCAGCTGAGAGATGAAGAATCTTAGGAAAGGACTGAGAATGATTTCAGCTGAGAGATGGAGAATCTTAGGAAAGGACTGAGAATGATTTCAGCTGAGATGGACCAACTTCGAATATACTTGTGGGGATGGTTCATAACAGGAATCTGTAGACATTGAATTTGAAAACGACCATGTAGGGAAACATTCCTGTTGTCATGTGTTCCACGGACGAGAATCCCTTGCAAAACAGCTCTGTTTGTGGAATTCCACCTGACGCTAGGCACATGGAAGAAGAAAGGAAAGTGTGTTGTGGTCGCAAAACGAGTTCTCGCTGTGAATGTCTTACAAGGAGAAACCAGAGATTAAGCAAACAAATGGGTCACTTTTCTTACCCACCAAAAATCAGAAAATCATACAATATTAATAAAATCTTTAGCATTTATTGAATCGATATTTACCACTGCATGATTTTATCCTGCTTGTCACCATGCACACTTCATCTATACATGAAAGTTTCAGATCGCATATAACGTACATAAAGGGCTTATTATATTAGAACAATAGAATTATGTAAATAATTTTTTAAAAGGGAGAAAAAGAAGAGAGCGAGAAAGAAAGAGGAGAGAGAAAAAGCAAGAGAGGGAAAAGAAAGAGATAATGGGAAGATGAAAATAGGAGGTCTAGTATGATATCACAATGTATTCTGATGCCATAATAAATCCATAATTGTATTAAGTAAAGTGGATCAAACGAACAAAGGGTGACCTTGCTTTGGCACTCGAGGTTCAAGTTAATTATTTCACATTATTTTTTTGTTCAGCTATCGCTATTTTTTAGTAGTGATCACGCCAACACCTCTTTTAAACAAAGGGGCATAATTTCATTGGTCAAAGGAAACAAATATGTCAGAAGGGATAATAATCAAAGATTGTTTTGAGTTGTAGTAAAGAGTGTCTAATGACTATGGATCAAATTTAATGCAAATCTGAAAAAATTGAAGTTTCAAATCAAAGCTTGTGCCCATATTATGGCCCCTAAAAACTTTTAAATACTTCAAAGAATCTATAATTTGGGGAATATTTATTAATTGGTGTCTATTACTTATTGTAAAAATTTCGCACAAATCAGAGGTATCTGAATTTTCACTAAGGGCTTCCACCTCTTTTTTGCCATTTGCATAAAACTAAATAAAACTAAATATAGCCCATATTACCTATCCTTACACCTATCAGATGTGTTCCTAAATTCGTAATGATCGGTTCATTAGTTTAGGAGTTTATCCTGTACAACGAAAAATATATATAAAAAACATATACACATACCTAAATTTATATACATGCACTCCTGAAATGTTAAAGTATACAAACAAGTAATAATGTGCCCATGTTACTCACCATGTTTCCTAGAATACATATTAAAAAAATTCATAATGATTAGTTTAGATGATTATGTACATATATATATATATATATATATATATATATATATATATATATAATTACATAAACAATATTACAGACTTACGTCAATCAACCCACATTTCGATGCTATAGCATCTTTTCAAAAAGTTTCGATGCAACAGCATCTTTTGAAAAGATGTTGTAGCATCGAAACGTTGGTTGATTGACGTAAGGCTGTAAGATTGTTAATGTAATTTTATAAATGCTCTACTTGGTATTGAGCAGTTTTAAAAATATTGGTTTTATGTTCATTTTATTAACATATTTGAACTTGATAAATTAATATATATATATTATATATACTAGCAAATATATGCTCCCTCCGGTCGCATATTTTTGCTAGGCTGCCACGTCAGAAATGAACGCTCACGCGTAAACTGATGGAGCCCCAGTCATATTTCTGTGGTGGTTAGACATTGATTTTCGGTGTTTATGACCAAGAATATTTTTAGTTGAAAATAAATAAAAAAAAAATTCGACCCTACCCCGATTTTTGTTGTACCCTCGCCCATAAATAGAAAGACCTTTAATTTAAAAAGAAAGAAAAACATTTTTTGTACCCCCCTCCATTTTTTTATATTACCATTCATAGAAATATTTTTTAGTTAAAAAAAGAAAAAAGAAATTTTTTTGACCGCCTTCCCCAAATTTTTTTTATCCCCCCCATACATATAAATATTTTTAATTAAAAAAGAGAAAAAAAAACCTAACCCTAACTCTAACCTTGACCCTAACTGTAACGACGGGGTCAAAGTTAGCGTGGGTCATAAAATGAAAAATCACCAATTGTATAGTTTTCCAGTACAATGTGTTAGTTTATTTTGTTGACATTAAAGAAATTCTTTTTTTTTAATAAATAAAACATGGAATCATAATTTCAGTTGAGGTCGTGAAAAAATGATAATATTGGATATGAAAGTATTAAGAAATCAGATACAGTAAACACGAATAGTTTTTTAATTCTCGGAAAGAAAAAGTTTACCTGAACTGAATTCGTTATAGTGTGTGTGTGTGCATGTGTGTGTGTGTGTGTGTGTGTGCCTGTTTTTATATAGTAATTTTTAAATCAATTATTATTTTAAATAAACAATTTGATTTAATAAATTTGTGTTTTAAAACATAATGGGTAATAAGATTAAGAAAATAAACAAAGTTAGGACGGTTTTTAAAATGGAAAACTGAGCACGGTGAATGCCAGCGTTGTTGTTTACATATTTAACGTGCCACATTAACGCCGGCTGTTTAATCAGATCGCCATATTTAATTACCGGAGGGAGGGAGGACACCACTGATTAAACAGCCAATGACTTTGCAATTTTAACGGTACTCGCCATTGAAATGGTTTAGAAAACACGTCGGTTATGAAGAAAATGGCTTTAATTAATTGTATGAATAATTTTTATTAATATAACCCTATCGGAAAATATTGTAAACTTGATAATTGCAGTTATAAGTGTATATTTGTAAATATGAATTTAATTGAAGGTTTAAAGGAATGACTTATGTAAATGGCAACACCCATCTAGTGTCTGAACGACTTTTAATGACAGTATATAAAGAATTTCAAAAAGATTAGTTTCAGTAAAATAGTCATACTGGAGTTTCGGCTTCAGACAGACAGATACATAAACTCCATTATTAATAGATATATATATTATATATATATTATATATCACATATATATATATATATGGTACTACTCGAGGGTTTGCACCTAATTTCCGTGACTGCTCGGCGCAGTGATCGGGCAGCTCGCGGAAGCGTCCGAGACCTGCCGAGTCGAAAACGAGGCTGTAAACAAAACTGGGAAAAAAAAACTGACCAATCATGATGCTGCAAGGCAGTTTACAGCAAGCAGTCGATAAAAATTGGAAGGAGACGCTAAGCCAAACTAAAAAAAATGAATTTTCAGCAATTGTGTCAGAGCCTAGAATCTCCGGAGCAGGTTATGAATTTCTAACATCAGAAATCTCTACTGCCCACCAGAATGCGGTGTAGGCGATGCGCATGACTTTGCCGGTTGACGGCAAGACAAACAATATCGGACAAATATGCATGGAGATGCCCCACCCAGGAATGTAGTGCTTGGGTGTCTTTGCGATCAGGGACATTTTTTTGTGGTCAAATCTGGAGATAGCGACCATACTGAAGATGATCTACCTGTGGTCCCAGGATATGGCGACAGGAAAGAATCTACGAAAGGAATGCAGCGTACTGTCTCCGACCACACAAGTGGATTGGAAGAATTTTCTGCAGGAGGTCTGCACTAAATATCTGTCGCGAAACCCTCGACAACTCGGAGGCCCAGAACATACAGTGGAGATCGACGAGACTCTATTCAACCGCCGTAAACACAACGGAGGGCCTATAACAGGTTAGGAGAGGAGGGGTATCGACACCTTATGGTGAACCACACCGAAAACTTCGTGGACCCAACGACGGGTGCCTGCACCAACCACGTAGAAAGGATGTGGAAGGAAGCTAAGCAGAGAAACAAAAAGGAGTGCGGGGACAAGCTGGACACTCGTAAACGGCTATCTTTAGGTGGTGTCAGAGATTTAGATGAAAAGAAAATTTTTTTAAAATGGTTCAAAAATAAAAAACAAAAAAGTTTATTTATTTCAGCTATGGGTTTGTTCATTTCTTTCATTTTGTATACAAAATATATGCATTTCTTTCTTTCCGTATTCATCGTCTTATATTGTCATCTGCCAACCTTCCATTTTTTTTTCACGCATTTTGCGATTTTGTTTATACAGCCTCTTTTTCGTCTCGACAGCTTCGGCAGGTCTCGGACGCTTCCGCAAGCAGCCGGATCGATGCAGCCGAGCAGTCACGGAAATTAGGCGCAAATCCTGGAGTAGTACCATATTTATATATACATTTATATATAGTGTGTTAAGTTATATTGAAAAGAAATCAGTAAAGTGCTCGATCTCAGAAAAGTGTGAGCTAATACAAATAATTTATTTGAAAACTATGTGACATATTTCAGAATCGTACCGCAGTTTCATCCAGATGGGTTGACTTTTTACATTTTAAAAAGTCTATACCCAAAGGACTTGTCAGCGTACTGAAATGAGATCAAAACACAATGAGAAATGGTGTTTATCGATAAAAAAACGTATTTGTATTTTTACATTTATATATATATATATATATATATATATATATATACTCTAATTTAAATCAATAACATTATAGTCTTTTGAAATACTGTATATGTAGTATGAGCAAAAGACCAAACACGCATATTTGTTTACCTCATTTACATAGCTATTATTTAACAGCTTATAAAAAATTGATGTTTGGTGTTATTCGATTATAATTTGATTGTGCTATTTTTTTATATATATATGGAATAGTGTTCTCAATATTAACAGTAATTAAATAAAGTGATTTGATAAAAAGGATAAACTTAATTTTCATACCTATATCTTTTAAACACGTTGACATTTATTTTTTATCCGCAATAGTTTGTTGATAATTTAATCGTAATTCAGGTCATTAAAAAACAAAAACTGAATTACCAAAATAAGTTCCCGCTTCTCGATAAGGCTGTATGCATACACACACTAACATAAAATAGGTACACCTACAATAACCGCTCCTTTCTTTGCAAAAGCTTCATAAATTGTAAGTATTTTTCGTGTTTTGGTGTCCAAACATTTTAATTCATCTACATTCCAGTACACCAGCAATATATAAAATGATAGCTACTGCTCTGGCATTGATAGCATATATTGTATTTCGACTGTGGAGCTGCGATTTAAGAATAACCCTTACTCTTCTGTTGTACTCAGAAGGTTAAAATTATTTGAAAAGAAACTACACAGTGTATTCTTTAATAATACTGCATTTAGAGATAACGAGCTGGAATTGGTTGGTCATGGGTGATCTCAAAAGATCTACTGAGAGTAACTTAATGGCAGCTCAGGAACAAGCAACTCACAGTAGGTCCATCAAACATTACATTGACAAAACTGCAGCTTGATCTGAGGTGCCTTAAATCTAATTGATCCACAAAATTTAATATTTTTCTTTATAAAAAAGTATATATATATATATATATATATATATATAATTTAGGAAGCACTTTTTCTGTAATACAAATGTCGTTATATATGACAGACAACTTATATCTGGATATCCTTGTGTGGATCCTTTTCATTAGCCGAATCAGGGTCTTTGTTTCGGTGGGGAATTGCTAAAAACGTAAAGGGGGCATTTGATAGAGGTAATTACAGAGACTTAAAGTTGATGGATCAGCTCTTGAAAGTGATTGAGCGAATAATTGAGCAGCAAATAAGAAATCAGATAAGCATAGATGAAATGCAGTTTGGTTTTATGTCCGGGCAAAGTACCACTGGTGTCATATTTATCCTGAGAAAAATGGAAGAAAGGTATCTTGGTATGAAGAAGAACCTGTATTTTGCATTTGTGGATCTAGAGAAAGCTTTTGCCAAATAGGTTGTTTTGTGGCTTTACATAAACTAAGAGAAAATAAGTGGTTGATGCAGGTTGTTTAAGCAATGTATAGAAATGGTCAACTCGTGTTAGAATTAACAGCACATTTAGCGACAGCTTTAATGTTAAAGAAGGAGTACATCAGGATTCTGTAGTGAGCCCCGTTGATTTTCATTTGAGTCTTAGAAGCATTGTTTAAGGAGTTTCGTACTGGTTGAGCAGACAAGATGCTGCATACTGATGATTTAGTACTTGCCAATGGAAGACCGACTTGAAGAATGCTACGAAAAGAAAAGGTCTGAAAGTGAATGTTACCAAGATCAAAATGATGATCAGTGGTTGTAGTGTTGAAAAGTTCTCAAAAAGAAGAAAAAGTCTAAAAGTGAATGTTACCAAGATCAAAATGATGATGAGTGGTTGTAGTGCTAAAAAGTTCTCAAAAAGAAGAAAAAGTCTAAAAGTGAATGTTACCAAGATCAAAATGATGATCAGTGGTTGTAGTGCTGCAAAGTTCTCAAAAAGAAGAAAAGGTCTGAAAGTGAATGTTACCAAGATCAAAGTGATGATCAGTGGTTGTAGTGTTGAAAAGCTCTCAAAAAAGAAAAGGTCTGAGAGTGTATGGTTCCAAGATCAAAGTGATGATCAGTGGTTGTAGTGTTGAAAAGCTCTCAAAAAGAAGAAAAGGTCTGAAAGTGAATGTTACCAAGATCAAAATGATGATCAGTGGTTGTAGTGCTGCAAAGTTCTCAAAAAGAAGAAAAGGTCTGAAAGTGAATGTTACCAAGATCAAAGTGATGATCAGTGGTTGTAGTGTTGAAAAGCTCTCAAAAAAGAAAAGGTCTGAGAGTGTATGGTTCCAAGATCAAAGTGATGATCAGTGGTTGTAGTGTTGAAAAGCTCTCAAAAAGAAGAAAAGGTCTGAAAGTGAATGTTACCAAGATCAAAATGATGATAAGTTGTTGTAGTGTTGAAAAGCTCTCAAAAAAGAAAAGGTCTGAGAGTGTATGGTTCCAAGATCAAAGTGATGATCAGTGGTTGTAGTGTTGAAAAGCTCTCAAAAAGAAGAAAAGGTCTGAAAGTTAATGTTACCAAGATCAAAGTGATGATCAGTGGTTGTAGTGTTGAAAAGCTCTCAAAAAATAAAAGGTCTGAAAGAGAATGTTACCAAGATCAAAATGATGATCAGTGGTTGTAGTGCTGCAAAGTTCTCAAAAAGAAGAAAAGGTCTGAAAGTGAATGTTACCAAGATCAAAGTGATGATCAGTGGTTGTAGTGTTGAAAAGCTCTCAAAAAAGAAAAGGTCTGAGAGTGTATGGTTCCAAGATCAAAGTGATGATCAGTGGTTGTAGTGTTGAAAAGCTCTCAAAAAGAAGAAAAGGTCTGAAAGTGAATGTTACCAAGATCAAAATGATGATAAGTGGTTGTAGTGTTGAAAAGCTCTCAAAAAAGAAAAGGTCTGAGAGTGTATGGTTCCAAGATCAAAGTGATGATCAGTGGTTGTAGTGTTGAAAAGCTCTCAAAAAGAAGAAAAGGTCTGAAAGTTAATGTTACCAAGATCAAAGTGATGATCAGTGGTTGTAGTGTTGAAAAGCTCTCAAAAAAGAAAAAGTTCTGAAAGAGAATGTTACCAAGATCAAAGTCATGATCAGTGGTTTTAGTGTTGAAAAGCTCTCAAAAAGAAGAAAAGGTCTGAAAGTGAATGTTACAAAGATCAAAGTGATGATCAGTGGTTGTAGTGTTGAAAAGCTCTCAAAAAGAAGAAAAGGTCTGAAAGTGAATGTTACCAAGATCAAAGTGATGATCAGTGGTTGTAGTGTTGAAAAGCTCTCAAAAAAGAAAAGGTCTGAAAGTGAATGTTACCAAGATCAAAGTGATGATCAGTGGTTGTAGTGTTGAAAAGCTCTCAAAAAAGAAAAGGTCTGAAAGAGAATGTTTCCAAGATCAAAGTGATAATCAGTGGTTTTAGTGTTGAAAAGCTCTCAAAAAGAAGAAAAGGTCTGAAAGTGAATGTTACAAAGATCAAAGTGATGATCAGTGGTTTTAGTGTTGAAAAGCTCTTAAAAAGAAGAAAAGGTCTGAAAGTGAATGTTACCAAGATCAAAGTGATGATCAGTGGTTGTAGTGTTGAAAAGCTCTCAAAAAGAAGAAAAGGTCTGAGAGTGAATGTTACGAAGATCAAAGTGATGATCAGTGATTGTAGTGTTGAAAAGCTCTCAAAAAAGAAAAGGTCTGAGAGTGTATGGTTCCAAGATCAAAGTGATGATCAGTGGTTGTAGTGTTGAAAAGCTCTCAAAAAGAAGAAAAGGTCTGAAAGTGAAGGTTACCAAGATCAAAGTGATGATCAGTGGTTTTAGTGTTGAAAAGCTCTCAAAAAAGAAAAGGTCTGAAAGAGAATGTTACCAAGATCTAAGTGATGATCAGTGGTTTTAGTGTTGAAAAGCTCTCAAAAAGAAGAAAAGGTCTGAGAGTGAATTTTACGAAGATCAAAGTGATGATCAGTGATTGTAGTGTTGAAAAGCTCTCAAAAAAGAAAAGGTCTGAGAGTGTATGGTTCCAAGATCAAAGTGATGATCAGTCGTTGTAGTGTTGAAAAGCTCTCAAAAAGAAGAAAAGGTCTGAAAGTGAATGTTACCAAGATCAAAATGATGATCAGTGGTTGTAGTGTTTAAAAGCTCTCAAAAAAGAAAAGGTCTGAGAGTGTATGGTTCCAAGATTAAAGTGATGATCAGTGGTTGTAGTGTTGAAAAGCTCTCAAAAAGAAGAAAAGGTCTGAGAGTGAATTTTACGAAGATCAAAGTGATGATCAGTGATTGTAGTGTTGAAAAGCTCTCAAAAAAGAAAAGGTCTGAGAGTGTATGGTTCCAAGATCAAAGTGATGATCAGTCGTTGTAGTGTTGAAAAGCTCTCAAAAAGAAGAAAAGGTCTGAAAGTGAATGTTACCAAGATCAAAATGATGATCAGTGGTTGTAGTGTTTAAAAGCTCTCAAAAAAGAAAAGGTCTGAGAGTGTATGGTTCCAAGATTAAAGTGATGATCAGTGGTTGTAGTGTTGAAAAGCTCTCAAAAAGAAGAAAAGGTCTGAGAGTGAATTTTACGAAGATCAAAGTGATGATCAGTGATTGTAGTGTTGAAAAGCTCTCAAAAAAGAAAAGGTCTGAGAGTGTATGGTTCCAAGATCAAAGTGATGATCAGTCGTTGTAGTGTTGAAAAGCTCTCAAAAAGAAGAAAAGGTCTGAAAGTGAATGTTACCAAGATCAAAATGATGATCAGTGGTTGTAGTGTTTAAAAGCTCTCAAAAAAGAAAAGGTCTGAGAGTGTATGGTTCCAAGATTAAAGTGATGATCAGTGGTTGTAGTGTTGAAAAGCTCTCAAAAAGAAGAAAAGGTCTGAAAGTGAATGTTACCAAGATCAAAGTGATGATCAGTGGTTGTAGTGTTGAAAAGCTCTCAAAAAAGAAAAGGTCTGAGAGTGTATGGTTCCAAGATCAAAGTGATGATCAGTGGTTGTAGTGTTGAAAAGCTCTCAAAAAGAAGAAAAGGTCTGAAAGTTAATGTTACCAAGATCAAAGTGATGATCAGTGATTGTAGTGTTGAAAAGCTCTCAAAAAAGAAAAGGTCTGAAAGAGAATGTTACCAAGATCAAAGTGATGATCAGTGGTTTTAGTGTTGAAAAGCTCTCAAAAAAGAAAAGGTCTGAAAGTGAATGTTACGAAGATCAAAGTGATGATCAGTGGTTGTAGTGTTGAAAAGCTCTCAAAAAGAAGAAAAGGTCTGAAAGTGAATGTTACCAAGATCAAAGTGATGATCAGTGGTTGTAGTGTTGAAAAGCTCTCAAAAAAGAAAAGGTCTGAAAGAGAATGTTACCAAGATCAAAGTGATGATCAGTGGTTTTAGTGTTGAAAAGCTCTCGAAAAGAAGAAAAGGTCTGAAAGTGAATCTTACCAAGATCAAAGTGATGATCAGTGGTTGTAGTGTTGAAAAGCTCTCAAAAAAGAAAAGGTCTGAAAGAGAATGTTACCAAGATCTAAGTGATGATCAGTGGTTGTAGTGTTGAAAAGCTCTCAAAAAGAAGAAAAGGTCTGAGAGTGAATTTTACGAAGATCAAAGTGATGATCAGTTATTGTAGTGTTGAAAAGCTCTCAAAAAAGAAAAGGTCTGAGAGTGTATGGTTCCAAGATCAAAGTGATGATCAGTGGTTGTAGTGTTGAAAAGCTCTCAAAAAGAAGAAAAGGTCTGAAAGTGAATGTTACCAAGATCAAAGTGATGATCAGTGGTTGTAGTGTTGAAAAGCTCTCAAAAAAGAAAAGGTCTGAGAGTGTATGGTTCCAAGATCAAAGTGATGATCAGTGGTTTTAGTGTTGAAAAGCTCTCAAAAAGAAGAAAAGGTCTGAAAGTGAATGTTACCAAGATCAAAATGATGATAAGTGGTAGTAGTGTTGAAAAGCTCTCAAAAAAGAAAAGGTCTGAGAGTGTATGGTTCCAAGATCAAAGTGATGATCAGTGGTTGTAGTGTTAAAAAGCTCTCAAAAAGAAGAAAAGGTCTGAAAGTGAATGTTACCAAGATCAAAATGATGATAAGTGGTTGTAGTGTTGAAAAGCTCTCAAAAAAGAAAAGGTCTGAGAGTGTATGGTTCCAAGATCAAAGTGATGATCAGTGGTTGTAGTGTTGAAAAGCTCTCAAAAAGAAGAAAAGGTCTGAAAGTTAATGTTACCAAGATCAAAGTGATGATCAGTGGTTGTAGTGTTGAAAAGCTCTCAAAAAAGAAAAAGTTCTGAAAGAGAATGTTACCAAGATCAAAGTCATGATCAGTGGTTTTAGTGTTGAAAAGCTCTCAAAAAGAAGAAAAGGTGTGAAAGTGAATGTTACCAAGATCAAAGTGATGATCAGTGGTTGTAGTGTTGAAAAGCTCTCAAAAAGAAGAAAAGGTCTGAAAGTGAATGTTACCAAGATCAAAGTGATGATCAGTGGTTGTAGTGTTGAAAAGCTCTCAAAAAAGAAAAGGTCTGAAAGAGAATGTTTCCAAGATCAAAGTGATGATCAGTGGTTTTAGTGTTGAAAAGCTCTCAAAAAGAAGAAAAGGTCTGAAAGTGAATGTTACAAAGATCAAAGTGATGATCAGTGGTTTTAGTGTTGAAAAGCTCTTAAAAAGAAGAAAAGGTCTGAAAGTGAATGTTACCAAGATCAAAGTGATGATCAGTGGTTGTAGTGTTGAAAAGCTCTCAAAAAGAAGAAAAGGTCTGAGAGTGAATGTTACGAAGATCAAAGTGATGATCAGTGATTGTAGTGTTGAAAAGCTCTCAAAAAAGAAAAGGTCTGAGAGTGTATGGTTCCAAGATCAAAGTGATGATCAGTGGTTGTAGTGTTGAAAAGCTCTCAAAAAGAAGAAAAGGTCTGAAAGTGAAGGTTACCAAGATCAAAGTGATGATCAGTGGTTTTAGTGTTGAAAAGCTCTCAAAAAAGAAAAGGTCTGAAAGAGAATGTTACCAAGATCTAAGTGATGATCAGTGGTTTTAGTGTTGAAAAGCTCTCAAAAAGAAGAAAAGGTCTGAGAGTGAATTTTACGATGATCAAAGTGATGATCAGTGATTGTAGTGTTGAAAAGCTCTCAAAAAAGAAAAGGTCTGAGAGTGTATGGTTCCAAGATCAAAGTGATGATCAGTCGTTGTAGTGTTGAAAAGCTCTCAAAAAGAAGAAAAGGTCTGAAAGTGAATGTTACCAAGATCAAAATGATGATCAGTGGTTTTAGTGTTGAAAAGCTCTCAAAAAGAAGAAAAGGTCTGAGAGTGAATTTTACGAAGATCAAAGTGATGATCAGTGATTGTAGTGTTGAAAAGCTCTCAAAAAGGAAAAGGTCTGAGAGTGTATGGTTCCAAGATTAAAGTGATGATCAGTGGTTGTAGTGTTGAAAAGCTCTCAAAAAGAATAAAAGGTCTGAAAGTGAATGTTACCAAGATCAAAATGATGATAAGTGGTTGTAGTGTTGAAAAGCTCTCAAAAAAGAAAAGGTCTGAGAGTGTATGGTTCCAAGATCAAAGTGATGATCAGTGGTTGTAGTGTTGAAAAGCTCTCAAAAAGAAGAAAAGGTCTGAAAGTTAATGTTACCAAGATCAAAGTGATGATCAGTGGTTGTAGTGTTGAAAAGCTCTCAAAAAAGAAAATGTTCTGAAAGAGAATGTTACCAAGATCAAAGTCATGATCAGTGGTTTTAGTGTTGAAAAGCTCTCAAAAAGAAGAAAAGGTCTGAAAGTGAATGTTACCAAGATCAAAGTGATGATCAGTGGTTGTAGTGTTGAAAAGCTCTCAAAAAGAAGAAAAGGTCTGAAAGTGAATGTTACCAAGATCAAAGTGATGATCAGTGGTTGTAGTGTTGAAAAGCTCTCAAAAAAGAAAAGGTCTGAAAGTGAATGTTACCAAGATCAAAGTGATGATCAGTGGTTGTAGTGTTGAAAAGCTCTCAAAAAAGAAAAGGTCTGAAAGAGAATGTTTCCAAGATCAAAGTGATAATCAGTGGTTTTAGTGTTGAAAAGCTCTCAAAAAGAAGAAAAGGTCTGAAAGTGAATGTTACAAAGATCAAAGTGATGATCAGTGGTTTTAGTGTTGAAAAGCTCTTAAAAAGAAGAAAAGGTCTGAAAGTGAATGTTACCAAGATCAAAGTGATGATCAGTGGTTGTAGTGTTGAAAAGCTCTCAAAAAGAAGAAAAGGTCTGAGAGTGAATGTTACGAAGATCAAAGTGATGATCAGTGATTGTAGTGTTGAAAAGCTCTCAAAAAAGAAAAGGTCTGAGAGTGTATGGTTCCAAGATCAAAGTGATGATCAGTGGTTGTAGTGTTGAAAAGCTCTCAAAAAGAAGAAAAGGTCTGAAAGTGAAGGTTACCAAGATCAAAGTGATGATCAGTGGTTTTAGTGTTGAAAAGCTCTCAAAAAAGAAAAGGTCTGAAAGAGAATGTTACCAAGATCTAAGTGATGATCAGTGGTTTTAGTGTTGAAAAGCTCTCAAAAAGAAGAAAAGGTCTGAGAGTGAATTTTACGAAGATCAAAGTGATGATCAGTGATTGTAGTGTTGAAAAGCTCTCAAAAAAGAAAAGGTCTGAGAGTGTATGGTTCCAAGATCAAAGTGATGATCAGTCGTTGTAGTGTTGAAAAGCTCTCAAAAAGAAGAAAAGG
This sequence comes from Sepiola atlantica, assembly GCA_963556195.1. Taxonomy (NCBI): domain Eukaryota; kingdom Metazoa; phylum Mollusca; class Cephalopoda; order Sepiida; family Sepiolidae; genus Sepiola; species Sepiola atlantica. Next base: position 34,258,023 of record OY744533.1, read on the forward strand.
TCTGAAAGTGAATGTTACCAAGATCAAAATGATGATCAGTGGTTGTAGTGTTTAAAAGCTCTCAAAAAAGAAAAGGTCTGAGAGTGTATGGTTCCAAGATTAAAGTGATGATCAGTGGTTGTAGTGTTGAAAAGCTCTCAAAAAGAAGAAAAGGTCTGAGAGTGAATTTTACGAAGATCAAAGTGATGATCAGTGATTGTAGTGTTGAAAAGCTCTCAAAAAAGAAAAGGTCTGAGAGTGTATGGTTCCAAGATCAAAGTGATGATCAGTCGTTGTAGTGTTGAAAAGCTCTCAAAAAGAAGAAAAGGTCTGAAAGTGAATGTTACCAAGATCAAAATGATGATCAGTGGTTGTAGTGTTTAAAAGCTCTCAAAAAAGAAAAGGTCTGAGAGTGTATGGTTCCAAGATTAAAGTGATGATCAGTGGTTGTAGTGTTGAAAAGCTCTCAAAAAGAAGAAAAGGTCTGAAAGTGAATGATACCAAGATCAAAGTGATGATCAGTGGTTGTAGTGTTGAAAAGCTCTCAAAAAAGAAAAGGTCTGAGAGTGTATGGTTCCAAGATCAAAGTGATGATCAGTGGTTGTAGTGTTGAAAAGCTCTCAAAAAGAAGAAAAGGTCTGAAAGTTAATGTTACCAAGATCAAAGTGATGATCAGTGATTGTAGTGTTGAAAAGCTCTCAAAAAAGAAAAGGTCTGAAAGAGAATGTTACCAAGATCAAAGTGATGATCAGTGGTTTTAGTGTTGAAAAGCTCTCAAAAAAGAAAAGGTCTGAAAGTGAATGTTACGAAGATCAAAGTGATGATCAGTGGTTGTAGTGTTGAAAAGCTCTCAAAAAGAAGAAAAGGTCTGAAAGTGAATGTTACCAAGATCAAAGTGATGATCAGTGGTTGTAGTGTTGAAAAGCTCTCAAAAAAGAAAAGGTCTGAAAGAGAATGTTACCAAGATCAAAGTGATGATCAGTGGTTTTAGTGTTGAAAAGCTCTCGAAAAGAAGAAAAGGTCTGAAAGTGAATCTTACCAAGATCAAAGTGATGATCAGTGGTTGTAGTGTTGAAAAGCTCTCAAAAAAGAAAAGGTCTGAAAGAGAATGTTACCAAGATCTAAGTGATGATCAGTGGTTGTAGTGTTGAAAAGCTCTCAAAAAGAAGAAAAGGTCTGAGAGTGAATTTTACGAAGATCAAAGTGATGATCAGTTATTGTAGTGTTGAAAAGCTCTCAAAAAAGAAAAGGTCTGAGAGTGTATGGTTCCAAGATCAAAGTGATGATCAGTGGTTGTAGTGTTGAAAAGCTCTCAAAAAGAAGAAAAGGTCTGAAAGTGAATGTTACCAAGATCAAAGTGATGATCAGTGGTTGTAGTGTTGAAAAGCTCTCAAAAAAGAAAAGGTCTGAGAGTGTATGGTTCTAAGATCAAAGTGATGATCAGTGGTTTTAGTGTTGAAAAGCTCTCAAAAAGAAGAAAAGGTCTGAAAGTGAATGTTACCAAGATCAAAATGATGATAAGTGGTAGTAGTGTTGAAAAGCTCTCAAAAAAGAAAAGGTCTGAGAGTGTATGGTTCCAAGATCAAAGTGATGATCAGTGGTTGTAGTGTTAAAAAGCTCTCAAAAAGAAGAAAAGGTCTGAAAGTGAATGTTACCAAGATCAAAATGATGATAAGTGGTTGTAGTGTTGAAAAGCTCTCAAAAAAGAAAAGGTCTGAGAGTGTATGGTTCCAAGATCAAAGTGATGATCAGTGGTTGTAGTGTTGAAAAGCTCTCAAAAAGAAGAAAAGGTCTGAAAGTTAATGTTACCAAGATCAAAGTGATGATCAGTGGTTGTAGTGTTGAAAAGCTCTCAAAAAAGAAAAAGTTCTGAAAGAGAATGTTACCAAGATCAAAGTCATGATCAGTGGTTTTAGTGTTGAAAAGCTCTCAAAAAGAAGAAAAGGTCTGAAAGTGAATGTTACCAAGATCAAAGTGATGATCAGTGGTTGTAGTGTTGAAAAGCTCTCAAAAAGAAGAAAAGGTCTGAAAGTGAATGTTACCAAGATCAAAGTGATGATCAGTGGTTGTAGTGTTGAAAAGCTCTCAAAAAAGAAAAGGTCTGAAAGAGAATGTTTCCAAGATCAAAGTGATGATCAGTGGTTTTAGTGTTGAAAAGCTCTCAAAAAGAAGAAAAGGTCTGAAAGTGAATGTTACAAAGATCAAAGTGATGATCAGTGGTTTTAGTGTTGAAAAGCTCTTAAAAAGAAGAAAAGGTCTGAAAGTGAATGTTACCAAGATCAAAGTGATGATCAGTGGTTGTAGTGTTGAAAAGCTCTCAAAAAGAAGAAAAGGTCTGAGAGTGAATGTTACGAAGATCAAAGTGATGATCAGTGATTGTAGTGTTGAAAAGCTCTCAAAAAAGAAAAGGTCTGAGAGTGTATGGTTCCAAGATCAAAGTGATGATCAGTGGTTGTAGTGTTGAAAAGCTCTCAAAAAGAAGAAAAGGTCTGAAAGTGAAGGTTACCAAGATCAAAGTGATGATCAGTGGTTTTAGTGTTGAAAAGCTCTCAAAAAAGAAAAGGTCTGAAAGAGAATGTTACCAAGATCTAAGTGATGATCAGTGGTTTTAGTGTTGAAAAGCTCTCAAAAAGAAGAAAAGGTCTGAGAGTGAATTTTACGATGATCAAAGTGATGATCAGTGATTGTAGTGTTGAAAAGCTCTCAAAAAAGAAAAAATCTGAGAGTGTATGGTTCCAAGATCAAAGTGATGATCAGTCGTTGTAGTGTTGAAAAGCTCTCAAAAAGAAGAAAAGGTCTGAAAGTGAATGTTACCAAGATCAAAATGATGATCAGTGGTTTTAGTGTTGAAAAGCTCTCAAAAAGAAGAAAAGGTCTGAGAGTGAATTTTACGAAGATCAAAGTGATGATCAGTGATTGTAGTGTTGAAAAGCTCTCAAAAAGGAAAAGGTCTGAGAGTGTATGGTTCCAAGATTAAAGTGATGATCAGTGGTTGTAGTGTTGAAAAGCTCTCAAAAAGAAGAAAAGGTCTGAGAGTGAATTTTACGAAGATCAAAGTGATGATCAGTGATTGTAGTGTTGAAAAGCTCTCAAAAAAGAAAAGGTCTGAGAGTGTATGGTTCCAAGATCAAAGTGATGATCAGTCGTTGTAGTGTTGAAAAGCTCTCAAAAAGAAGAAAAGGTCTGAAAGTGAATGTTACCAAGATCAAAATGATGATCAGTGGTTGTAGTGTTTAAAAGCTCTCAAAAAAGAAAAGGTCTGAGAGTGTATGGTTCCAAGATTAAAGTGATGATCAGTGGTTGTAGTGTTGAAAAGCTCTCAAACAGAAGAAAAGGTCTGAAAGTGAATGTTACCAAGATCAAAGTGATGATCAGTGGTTGTAGTGTTGAAAAGCTCTCAAAAAAGAAAAGGTCTGAGAGTGTATGGTTCCAAGATCAAAGTGATGATCAGTGGTTGTAGTGTTGAAAAGCTCTCAAAAAGAAGAAAAGGTCTGAAAGTTAATGTTACCAAGATCAAAGTGATGATCAGTGATTGTAGTGTTGAAAAGCTCTCAAAAAAGAAAAGGTCTGAAAGAGAATGTTACCAAGATCAAAGTGATGATCAGTGGTTTTAGTGTTGAAAAGCTCTCAAAAAAGAAAAGGTCTGAAAGTGAATGTTACGAAGATCAAAGTGATGATCAGTGGTTGTAGTGTTGAAAAGCTCTCAAAAAGAAGAAAAGGTCTGAAAGTGAATGTTACCAAGATCAAAGTGATGATCAGTGGTTGTAGTGTTGAAAAGCTCTCAAAAAAGAAAAGGTCTGAAAGAGAATGTTACCAAGATCTAAGTGATGATCAGTGGTTGTAGTGTTGAAAAGCTCTCAAAAAGAAGAAAAGGTCTGAGAGTGAATTTTACGAAGATCAAAGTGATGATCAGTTATTGTAGTGTTGAAAAGCTCTCAAAAAAGAAAAGGTCTGAGAGTGTATGGTTCCAAGATCAAAGTGATGATCAGTGGTTGTAGTGTTGAAAAGCTCTCAAAAAGAAGAAAAGGTCTGAAAGTGAATGTTACCAAGATCAAAGTGATGATCAGTGGTTGTAGTGTTGAAAAGCTCTCAAAAAAGAAAAGGTCTGAGAGTGTATGGTTCCAAGATCAAAGTGATTATCAGTGGTTTTAGTGTTGAAAAGCTCTCAAAAAGAAGAAAAGGTCTGAAAGTGAATGTTACCAAGATCAAAATGATGATAAGTGGTAGTAGTGTTGAAAAGCTCTCAAAAAAGAAAAGGTCTGAGAGTGTATGGTTCCAAGATCAAAGTGATGATCAGTGGTTGTAGTGTTGAAAAGCTCTCAAAAAGAAGAAAAGGTCTGAAAGTTAATGTTACCAAGATCAAAGTGATGATCAGTGGTTGTAGTGTTGAAAAGCTCTCAAAAAAGAAAAGGTCTGAGAGTGTATGGTTCCAAGATCAAAGTGATGATCAGTGGTTGTAGTGTTGAAAAGCTCTCAAAAAGAAGAAAAGGTCTGAAAGTTAATGTTACCAAGATCAAAGTGATGATCAGTGGTTGTAGTGTTGAAAAGCTCTCAAAAGAAGAAAAGGTCTGAAAGTGAATCTTACCAAGATCAAAGTGATGATCAGTGGTTGTAGTGTTGAAAAGCTCTCAAAAAAGAAAAGGTCTGAAAGAGAATGTTACCAAGATCTAAGTGATGATCAGTGGTTGTAGTGTTGAAAAGCTCTCAAAAAGAAGAAAAGGTCTGAGAGTGAATTTTACGAAGATCAAAGTGATGATCAGTTATTGTAGTGTTGAAAAGCTCTCAAAAAAGAAAAGGTCTGAGAGTGTATGGTTCCAAGATCAAAGTGATGATCAGTGGTTGTAGTGTTGAAAAGCTCTCAAAAAGAAGAAAAGGTATGAAAGTGAATGTTACCAAGATCAAAGTGATGATCAGTGGTTGTAGTGTTGAAAAGCTCTCAAAAAAGAAAAGGTCTGAGAGTGTATGGTTCCAAGATCAAAGTGATGATCAGTGGTTGTAGTGTTGAAAAGCTCTCAAAAAGAAGAAAAGGTCTGAAAGTTAATGTTACCAAGATCAAAGTGATGATCAGTGGTTGTAGTGTTGAAAAGCTCTCAAAAAGAAGAAAAGGTCTGAGAGTGAATTTTACGAAGATCAAAGTGATGATCAGTGATTGTAGTGTTGAAAAGCTCTCAAAAAGGAAAAGGTCTGAGAGTGTATGGTTCCAAGATTAAAGTGATGATCAGTGGTTGTAGTGTTGAAAAGCTCTCAAAAAGAAGAAAAGGTCTGAGAGTGAATTTTACGAAGATCAAAGTGATGATCAGTGATTGTAGTGTTGAAAAGCTCTCAAAAAAGAAAAGGTCTGAGAGTGTATGGTTCCAAGATCAAAGTGATGATCAGTCGTTGTAGTGTTGAAAAGCTCTCAAAAAGAAGAAAAGGTCTGAAAGTGAATGTTACCAAGATCAAAATGATGATCAGTGGTTGTAGTGTTTAAAAGCTCTCAAAAAAGAAAAGGTCTGAGAGTGTATGGTTCCAAGATTAAAGTGATGATCAGTGGTTGTAGTGTTGAAAAGCTCTCAAACAGAAGAAAAGGTCTGAAAGTGAATGTTACCAAGATCAAAGTGATGATCAGTGGTTGTAGTGTTGAAAAGCTCTCAAAAAAGAAAAGGTCTGAGAGTGTATGGTTCCAAGATCAAAGTGATGATCAGTGGTTGTAGTGTTGAAAAGCTCTCAAAAAGAAGAAAAGGTCTGAAAGTTAATGTTACCAAGATCAAAGTGATGATCAGTGATTGTAGTGTTGAAAAGCTCTCAAAAAAGAAAAGGTCTGAAAGAGAATGTTACCAAGATCAAAGTGATGATCAGTGGTTTTAGTGTTGAAAAGCTCTCAAAAAAGAAAAGGTCTGAAAGTGAATGTTACGAAGATCAAAGTGATGATCAGTGGTTGTAGTGTTGAAAAGCTCTCAAAAAGAAGAAAAGGTCTGAAAGTGAATGTTACCAAGATCAAAGTGATGATCAGTGGTTGTAGTGTTGAAAAGCTCTCAAAAAAGAAAAGGTCTGAAAGAGAATGTTACCAAGATCTAAGTGATGATCAGTGGTTGTAGTGTTGAAAAGCTCTCAAAAAGAAGAAAAGGTCTGAGAGTGAATTTTACGAAGATCAAAGTGATGATCAGTTATTGTAGTGTTGAAAAGCTCTCAAAAAAGAAAAGGTCTGAGAGTGTATGGTTCCAAGATCAAAGTGATGATCAGTGGTTGTAGTGTTGAAAAGCTCTCAAAAAGAAGAAAAGGTCTGAAAGTGAATGTTACCAAGATCAAAGTGATGATCAGTGGTTGTAGTGTTGAAAAGCTCTCAAAAAAGAAAAGGTCTGAGAGTGTATGGTTCCAAGATCAAAGTGATTATCAGTGGTTTTAGTGTTGAAAAGCTCTCAAAAAGAAGAAAAGGTCTGAAAGTGAATGTTACCAAGATCAAAATGATGATAAGTGGTAGTAGTGTTGAAAAGCTCTCAAAAAAGAAAAGGTCTGAGAGTGTATGGTTCCAAGATCAAAGTGATGATCAGTGGTTGTAGTGTTGAAAAGCTCTCAAAAAGAAGAAAAGGTCTGAAAGTTAATGTTACCAAGATCAAAGTGATGATCAGTGGTTGTAGTGTTGAAAAGCTCTCAAAAAAGAAAAGGTCTGAGAGTGTATGGTTCCAAGATCAAAGTGATGATCAGTGGTTGTAGTGTTGAAAAGCTCTCAAAAAGAAGAAAAGGTCTGAAAGTTAATGTTACCAAGATCAAAGTGATGATCAGTGGTTGTAGTGTTGAAAAGCTCTCAAAAGAAGAAAAGGTCTGAAAGTGAATCTTACCAAGATCAAAGTGATGATCAGTGGTTGTAGTGTTGAAAAGCTCTCAAAAAAGAAAAGGTCTGAAAGAGAATGTTACCAAGATCTAAGTGATGATCAGTGGTTGTAGTGTTGAAAAGCTCTCAAAAAGAAGAAAAGGTCTGAGAGTGAATTTTACGAAGATCAAAGTGATGATCAGTTATTGTAGTGTTGAAAAGCTCTCAAAAAAGAAAAGGTCTGAGAGTGTATGGTTCCAAGATCAAAGTGATGATCAGTGGTTGTAGTGTTGAAAAGCTCTCAAAAAGAAGAAAAGGTATGAAAGTGAATGTTACCAAGATCAAAGTGATGATCAGTGGTTGTAGTGTTGAAAAGCTCTCAAAAAAGAAAAGGTCTGAGAGTGTATGGTTCCAAGATCAAAGTGATGATCAGTGGTTGTAGTGTTGAAAAGCTCTCAAAAAGAAGAAAAGGTCTGAAAGTTAATGTTACCAAGATCAAAGTGATGATCAGTGGTTGTAGTGTTGAAAAGCTCTCAAAAAAGAAAAGGTCTGAGAGTGTATGGTTCCAAGATCAAAGTGATGATCAGTGGTTGTAGTGTTGAAAAGCTCTCAAAAAGAAGAAAAGGTCTGAAAGTTAATGTTACCAAGATCAAAGTAATGATCAGTGGTTGTAGTGTTGAAAAGCTCTCAAAAAAGAAAAGGTCTGAAAGAGAATGTTACCAAGATCAAAGTGATGATCAGTGGTTTTAGTGTTGAAAAGCTCTCAAAAAGAAGAAAAGGTCTGAAAGTGAATGTTACGAAGATCAAAGTGATGATCAGTGGTTGTAGTGTTGAAAAGCTCTCAAAAAGAAGAAAAGGTCTGAAAGTGAATGTTACCAAGATCAAAGTGATGATCAGTGGTTGTAGTGTTGAAAAGCTCTCAAAAAAGAAAAGGTCTGAAAGAGAATGTTACCAAGATCAAAGTGATGATCAGTGGTTGTAGTGTTGAAAAGCTCTCAAAAAAGAAAAGGTCTGAAAGTGAATGTTACCAAGATCAAAGTGATGATCAGTGGTTGTAGTGTTGAAAAGCTCTCAAAAAAGAAAAGGTCTGAAAGAGAATGTTACCAAGATCAAAGTGATGATCAGTGGTTTTAGTGTTGAAAAGCTCTCAAAAAGAAGAAAAGGTCTGAAAGTGAATGTTACAAAGATCAAAGTGATGATCAGTGGTTTTAGTGTTGAAAAGCTCTTAAAAAGAAGAAAAGGTCTGAGAGTGAATGTTACGAAGATCAAAGTGATGATCAGTGATTGTAGTGTTGAAAAGCTCTCAAAAAAGAAAAGGTCTGAGAGTGTATGGTTCCAAGATCAAAGTGATGATCAGTGGTTGTAGTGTTGAAAAGCTCTCAAAAAAGAAAAGGTCTGAAAGTGAATGTTACCAAGATCAAAATGATGATCAGTGGTTGTAGTGTTTAAAAGCTCTCAAAAAAGAAAAGGTCTGAGAGTGTATGGTTCCAAGATTAAAGTGATGATCAGTGGTTGTAGTGTTGAAAAGCTCTCAAAAAGAAGAAAAGGTCTGAAAGTGAATGTTACCAAGATCAAAGTGATGATCAGTGGTTGTAGTGTTGAAAAGCTCTCAAAAAGAAGAAAAGGTCTGAGAGTGTATGGTTCCAAGATAAAAGTGATGATCAGTGGTTGTAGTGTTGAAAAGCTCTCAAAAAGAAGAAAAGGTCTGAAAGTTAATGTTACCAAGATCAAAGTGATGATCAGTGGTTGTAGTGTTGAAAAGCTCTCAAAGAAGAAAAGGTCTGAAAGAGAATGTTACCAAGATCAAAGTGATGATCAGTGGTTTTAGTGTTGAAAAGCTCTCAAAAAGATGAAAAGGTCTGAAAGTGAATGTTACGAAGATCAAAGTGATGATCAGTGGTTGTAGTGTTGAAAAGCTCTCAAAAAGAAGAAAAGGTCTGAAAGTGAATGTTACCAAGATCAAAGTGATGATCAGTGGTTGTAGTGTTGAAAAGCTCTCAAAAAAGAAAAGGTCTGAAAGAGAATGTTACCAAGATCAAAGTGATGATCAGTGGTTTTAGTGTTGAAAAGCTCTCGAAAAGAAGAAAAGGTCTGAAAGTGAATGTTACCAAGATCAAAGTGATGATCAGTGGTTGTAGTGTTGAAAAGCTCTCAAAAAAGAAAACGTCTGAAAGAGAATGTTACCAAGATCTAAGTGATGATCAGTGGTTTTAGTGTTGAAAAGCTCTCAAAAAGAAGAAAAGGTCTGAAAGTGAATGTTACCAAGATCAAAATGATGATCAGTGGTTGTAGTGTTGAAAAGCTCTCAAAAAAGAAAAGGTCTGAAAGTGAATGTTACCAAGATCAAAGTGATGATCAGTGGTTTTAGTGTTGAAAAGCTCTCAAAAAAGAAAAGGTCTGAAAGAGAATGTTACCAAGATCAAAGTGATGATCAGTGGTTGTAGTGTTGAAAAGCTTTCAAAAAGAAGAAAAGGTCTGAAAGTGAATGTTACCAAGATCAAAATGATGATCAGTGGTTGTCGTGTTAAAAAGCTCTCAAAAAAGAAAAGGTCTGAAAGAGAATGTTACCAAGATCAAAGTGATGATCAGTGGTTGTAGTGTTGAAAAGCTCTCAAAAAAGAAAAGGTCTGAAAGAGAATGTTACCAAGATCAAAGTGATGATCAGTGGTTGTAGTGTTAAAAAGCTCTCAAAAAAGAAAAGGTCTAAAAGTGAATGTTACCAAGATCAAAGTGATGATCAGTGGTTGTAGTGTTGAAAAGCTCTCAAAAAAGAAAAGTTCTGAAAGTGAATGTTACCTAGATCAAAGTGATGATCAGTGGTTGTAGTGTTGAAAAGCTCTCAAAAAGAAGAAAAGGTCTGAAAGTGAATGTTACCAAGATCAAAGTGATGATCAGTGGTTGTAGTGCTGCAAAGTTCTCAAAAAGAAGAAAAGGTCTGAAAGTGAATGTTACCAAGATCAAAATGATGATCAGTGGTTGTAGTGTTGAAAAGCTCTCAAAAAGAAGAAAAGGTCTGAAAGTGAATGTTACCAAGATCAAAGTGATGATCAGTGGTTTTAGTGTTGAAAAGCTCTCAAAAAAGAAAAGGTCTGAAAGAGAATGTTACCAAGATCAAAGTGATGATCAGTGGTTTTAGTGTTGAAAAGCTCTCGAAAAGAAGAAAAGGTCTGAAAGTGAATGTTACCAAGATCAAAGTGATGATCAGTGGTTGTAGTGTTGAAAAGCTCTCAAAAAAGAAAAGGTCTGAAAGAGAATGTTACCAAGATCAAAGTGATGATCAGTGGTTTTAGTGTTGAAAAGCTCTCGAAAAGAAGAAAAGGTCTGAAAGTGAATGTTACCAAGATCAAAGTGATGATCAGTGGTTGTAGTGTTGAAAATCTCTCAAAAAAGAAAAGGTCTGAAAGAGAATGTTACCAAGATCAAAGTGATGATAAGTGGTTTTAGTGTTGAAAAGCTCTCAAAAAGAAGAAAAGGTCTGAAAGTGAATGTTACAAAGATCAAAGTGATGATCAGTGGTTGTAGTGTTGAAAAGCTCTCAAAAAGAAGAAAAGGTCTGAAAGTGAATGTCACCAAGATCAAAGTGATGATCAGTGGTTGTAGTGTTGAAAAGCTCTCAAAAAGAAGAAAAGGTCTAGAAGTGAATGTTTCCAAGATCAAAATGATGATCAGTGGTTGTAGTGTTAAAAAGCTCTCAAAAAGAAGAAAAGGTCTGAAAGTGAAGGTTACCAAGATCAAAGTGATGATCAGTGGTTTTAGTGTTGAAAAGCTCTCAAAAAAGAAAAGGTCTGAAAGAGAATGTTACCAAGATCTAAGTGATGATCAGTGGTTTTAGTGTTGAAAAGCTCTCAAAAAGAAGAAAAGGTCTGAGAGTGAATTTTACGAAGATCAAAGTGATGATCAGTGGTTGTAGTGTTTAAAAGCTCTCAAAAAAGAAAAGGTCTGAGAGTGTATGGTTCCAAGATTAAAGTCATGATCAGTGGTTTTAGTGTTGAAAAGCTCTCAAAAAGAAGAAAAGGTCTGAAAGTGAATGTTTCCAAGATCAAAATGATGATCAGTGGTTGTAGTGTTAAAAAGCTCTCAAAAAGAAGAAAAGGTCTGAAAGTGAATGTTACCAAGATCAAAGTGATGATCAGTGGTTTTAGTGTTGAAAAGCTCTCAAAAAAGAAAAGGTCTGAAAGTGAATGTTACCAAGATCAAAATGATGATCAGTGGTTGTAGTGTTGAAAAGCTCTCAACAAGAAGAAAAGGTCTGAAAGTGAATGTTACCAAGATCAAAGTGATGATCAGTGGTTGTAGTGTTGAAAAGCTCTCAACAAGAAGAAAAGGTCTGAAAGTGAATGTTACCAAGATCAAAATGATGATCAGTGGTTGTAGTGTTAAAAAGCTCTCAAAAAGAAGAAAAGGTCTGAAAGTGAATGTTACCAAGATCAAAGTGATGATCAGTGGTTTTAGTGTTGAAAAGCTCTCAAAAAAGAAAAGGTCTGAAAGTGAATGTTACCAAGATCAAAATGATGATCAGTGGTTGTAGTGTTGAAAAGCTCTCAACAAGAAGAAAAGGTCTGAAAGTGAATGTTACCAAGATCAAAGTGATGATCAGTGGTTGTAGTGTTGAAAAGCTCTCAACAAGAAGAAAAGGTCTGAAAGTGAATGTTACCAAGATCAAAGTGATGATCAGTGGTTGTAGTGTTGAAAAGCTCTCAACAAGAATAAAAGGTCTGAAAGTGAATGTTACCAAGATCAAAATGATGATCAGTGGTTGTAGTGTTGAAAAGCTCTCAAAAAAGAAAAGGTCTGAAAGTGAATGTTACCAAGATCAAAGTGATGATCAGTGGTTGTAGTGTTGAAAAGCTCTCAAAAAGAAGAAAAGGTCTGAAAGTGAATGTTACCAAGATCAAAATGATGATCAGTGGTTGTAGTGTTGAAAAGCTATCAAAAAAGAAAAGGTCTGACAGTGTATGGTTCCAAGATTAAAGTGATGATCAGTGGTTGTAGTGTTGAAAAGCTCTCAAAAAGAAGAAAAGGTCTGAAAGTGAATGTTACCAAGATCAAAATGATGATCAGTGGTTGTAGTGTTTAAAAGCTCTCAAAAAAGAAAAGGTCTGAGAGTGTATGATTCCAAGATATAAGTGATGATCAGTGGTTGGAGTGTTGAAAAGCTCTCAAAAAGAAGAAAAGGTCTGAAAGTGAATGTTACCAAGATCAAAGTGATGATCAGTGGTTGTAGTGTTGAAAAGCTCTCAAAAAAGAAAAGGTCTGAAAGAGAATGTTACCAAGATCAAAGTGATGATCAGTGGTTTTAGTGTTGAAAAGCTCTCAAAAAGAAGAAAGTTTTCTAGCTCAGTTTGTTGAAATGAAGTCGGGTGCAATTCATCCTTTTGTGGTATTTGTAAGCACTGGGTACACAAGAGGTGCAGTGGAATTATCTGTAGGTTGAGAAAGGATAACCAATTGGTGTGTAAGAAGTGTAAGGCAATGGAGATGGATGAGAAGTTTTGTTAACTTATTGATACCGTTGGAGCACAGGGTGGAGCAATGACTAGTTTGATTTCAAGAGTTAGGAGTATGTAGAGTAAGTTCAGGGAATTTCCGCCTTTACTAACCAGCAGAGCGTTATCACTGTCGACCAAGAGAAGTGACTATCAGGCATGTGTACACAGTGTAATGATGTATGGAAGTAAAACCTGGTCAGTGAGGGTTGAAGACATACGTTGCATGAAGAGAAATGATATAAGAATGATACAATGGATATGTAATGTGAGTCTTAAATACAGGGTTAATCCTGATGATCACAGAGGAAGATTAAATCTGGACAGAGATGTGTGCCGAACCGGAGACTTCGATGATATGACCATAATAAAAGAATGGATAAGAATTCTTGGGTTAGTAGATGTAGAACAGTTAAGGTTCATAGGGGAAGGCCAAGGAAAACATGGGAGGAAGTGATAAAAACGGACTTTAGAAAAAGAGGGATGAATAAAGAGATAAGTTAGTTTTGAAGTCAATTTCTTAAAGCCAGCATATAAAACGGACGTTTAACCAAATATGATGATGATAATGTTATAGTTTTATTTTCCTGTACTCTTTGCTTGGTCTGGTGGGATTCCAGTACCAGAATTCCTCTGGTCTGGTGAAGTATCCAGCTTAGAGTGTTGTTACTTTTGGTAGTATCTTCGTATGAGGCAGTGTATAACAAATCCGGAGGATATTATTTGGGCTTCGAATACTATGTAATTTTGAGTATTTGATCAGGGTTGACTTGTAGGAGAAGTATCCTCATGTTATTATTCCTGACAACCCTAACATGTACAAAGATCAAAGATACTTGAGGATCGTGTCTAGTAGACCTTCAAACTCTTTTCTTCAGTGGAATTTGGTGTCATTTTTTAGGAATTAAAAAAAAATCTTCTTGTATGAATAAATCAGTCGGTTTACTGGATTATTTTATTGTGTTGTTTGTATACAAACAAAATGAATTTAAATATGCATATATTATTATTCTAAAGATGAATTAACATGTACTTCCCTAAGGCTTTTTTCCTATATAAATATATAGAAAAAAACCTTGGGTAAGCAGTCACATAAATTGCATGTTAAGGTATTCATAAGCTTTGGGATTGAGTTATACTTAAAAGAAAGATCCATTTTAATTGGTCTAATTGGCTGTAATTTGTAATTTACTCATCGTTTCCCAATCTATGTTGTTTGACCCTCCATCAGATTCTTTCTTTCTCTGTCTCCCTCCCTCCCTCTCTATTTCTCTCTGAGAAAGGTTATAAAACAAACTGTACGATAGTCAATAATACACCATAGGAAATGTCACAAATATTAATACTATTAAACCCATAGCTTAAATTTGAGGCATTTTCTAAACTCAAAATCATGTAATTGATTTTGATCAAATTTGAAAAATGATTCTAAACATAAGGTTTAGTATCATTATATCTTGATTTTAATCTTCGTAAAGGGACATAAAAGTGGTGCAAAACTGTTCTGTTCAGGGGAATTCATTTTACCCGTCCTAGGATGGGTATTCTTTTAGTACTTTTATATATATAAGTTTGAAGAGTTCCGATATAAGATCACTTATAACTAGAGATGATATACCAACGAAATTGAAAGAATTAAAAAAGAATAATAAATTGTTTAAGATTTTTTTGTTTTTGTTTTCGTTTTTTATTCTTCAGTTGACACTTTTCCTTTCTCATTTTGAAAACTAGATTCAAGCCAAACACATTCGTCTGAACAAATTACCGAGCACTTTGGTTCCACTCTGGTGTCAGACTCTGTGGAGACAGACGAAAGCAGTTACGAACATTGAGATATCAGCTTTCCTTTCTGCAACCACCTCAAAACCCAATAAAAATACACAAACAAGAAGACAATGTGAGAGTGCAGATTGCAGCGAAATCACTCCACCACCAAATAGCACGATATCAGATATTTGTTTCTGATTTGAAAACATGTGAAAGCTAATTTTCTTGTGCTATACTGAAGAAATACTTTAAAATCAGAGCTATTCCCTAATATTCATTCGCTAAACGTTAGTTTTTAGATTGAGCAGTGTCTCCTTTGTTTTGATTTATGGCATATCAACCATGTAGCTTTTTCTTTTTCCCTTTCTAGGCCTTTTTGTTTGGTGTTTTGCTGATATCCATCTTGTCTACGTTGGTGGTGCTTTTAGTGGCGGTAAACAGCCTCTCTTGTACAGACTTTTCTAAACGTTTTACGCATCATTCACACAGTCTTCAACACTTACCAGTTCTCTTCCACCTTATTTCCTTTTAAATCATCCTTCAGGTGAAGTGCATCATGTATGCTTATTAGTTTCTTGGTTCTTAGATCCATGTCCCTTAATTCTTAATTTGTTTAGTTTATGAAAGGTTCAGAGAATCTTAGTAGGGATACTGCACAAGTATGTATTCCTTTTATCAAGTTTCTACTATATAATTTCGTTTCATGGAAGTTTCTTGTTCTTCTCAAGTATTTTCTGTTAAACATCTCTTTTATTTCTATTGACTTAATGGTGTCCGTGTCCAGAATGCTCAGGTATTTATAGTGCTCACGTTCACCAAGTGCTCTCATCACCTTTTGATTTGATAATTTTATGCTATTATTATTATTATTGTTATTATTATTATTATTATTATTATTATTATTATTATTATTATTATTATTATTATTATTATTATTATTCGTTTTATACAGTTAATTGAATACAATTTGCCATTTCACCAATTAGGCAAGATTCACTGAATTTTAATTTATTAAGACCCTTTAAGCATGACCTTTAAATTTGAGACATTTTCTCGAATCAAAATCATGTAATTGATTTTGATCAAAATTGGAAGAAGGATTCTAGACATAACGTTTACTATCATTAATTATATCCTGATTTTAATCTTTTTAAGAGGACATAAACATGATGCAAAACTGTTCTGTTGGGGAATTCATTTTACCCGTCCTGTGACAACTATTTTTCTAGTTATTTATAAATTTAAGATTGAAAATAAAAAAACTCGAAAATATTTATGCACTTTAAAAAGAAAAAAAAGAAAAACTAAAATGAAAGTAAAAAGACTCCCGGGCAACCCCGGTAAGTCGAGTAAGTAGGGAATAATTAATCTGAACACCGTATTGCATACTGGTTATTACTCAGCGTATCGTCTGAACTATCAATAAAACCTACCATTATCAACTTTCTGATATTTTCTTTTCATTTTATTCTTTTGCTTAAAGTACACATTATTTGAGATGTTCCAGTCATGAACTAAGATGGATTCCCCTGTCTCTAATTGTGTATGTTGCCTGAGAATCTGATAATATCCTGATGGCAGGAACAGCAGGCAGAGGTGCGGAAAATATCTGGGATGTAAATACCACGGGGTGAGGTCGGCTAATAATAGTTCACCTCATAACCAATATTGCATCGGTAAATCGAAGGCATGTTGGTGTCATGAAATGCTAGTTAGTTATGGACACGGATCCAGAATTATGGAGGAAACTCGACATCGGTGTTCCAGAGGAGGCGAGCATGAGTACACAAAACTGAAATAGTTATGAAGAAAAACAGGTTTGGATAAAATCCGACAAAATGTAGAAGTTAAAATGAAAAATAAAAGTCGATATAGCCATGCAATACAATCAAATTAATTCATTTCCATGGAAGATGGTCGACTGAGCTTCAATCTTTGGTTCTTCCTTATAAAATTTTCACAGCAAAAGCTCGTCTTCTTACCACAACTGCAAAAATAATTGCTTTCTTCCTCCGTGTTGTGCCGAACATCAAACGAAATTTCCATGAACAGAGTTTCTTTCCACACAATCTTCAATACTTCTTTTCTTTTTACATCAAGTCGGTAAGCATCATTCTTCAGGTGAAGTGCATTATTCATAGTCATTAGTTTCCCGGTTCTTTGATCCATGCCCATTTGTTAAGTTTATGAAGGGTTCAGAGTACCTTACTAGGAATACTGCACAAGTGGAACACGTTGAAATTGTAATATTATTTAGGTTCCTTTGCATAATCCAGATCGATCATTTTAATCTGGATCTCTTTTTCAAGCGCATACAATGAATGATCTCTTTTCAAAAGACACCAAGGCAACGCAAGGCAGAAATGAGCAGGCAGAACCTGTCTGTTCCCCCCCCCCATCCAATTCTTTTTAATATAATAGTAAAGCCAATTTAAAAAAAGACGAAATCCATTTATATAAACGTTTCTCTGTTCCAAAATATTCTGCTCAGTTTTATTTATTTAATGGGTTTTAGATACGACCAAGCGTCTCTGGAAGAGGCTCTGTCTGTCCACCAATCAAGTTTCTTTGGCTTAAGTTTGAAATAGGATTTTCAGATGCATCCATGCTTCTCTATAACAGGCTCTGTCTGTCTTTCTGTCTGTCTGTCTGTCTGCAATGCTTAAGCTTGAATTGAAATAAGATTGTTAGATGTGTCCCTATTTACTTGTTTTCCTACAAGGGCAGAGTTAGACACGATCGGTTTTTAATGATGGGGAAATCCAGCTCCCCAAAACTGGACACTCTAGATTGGGACAAAAATAAAAATTGCTTCAGTCTCAAAAGACCTTCATGGACTGAATGCAGCATCAGAATAGATACCAAATGTTGCTACTTATTAGATGCGTTCTTGATCAGCTTGCCATGCTTAAGTTCAAAATCGCACTTTCGTCAATCTGTCATGTTTAAGTTTGAAATAACAATTTTGGATGCGTCCAAACTATCTATAAGAGTCATTGAAATTCATAAGACACTCATTGATTGGTTGGTGTAGTTTTCTTCCCTTGTTCTGTTAAGGGTCGCCTGGATTAGCCAAAAGTTGTATACGTAATCACTACTCCCTTAGGGGTCATGTGAGCCCGCCCATATACACTCAAATATCGCTTAGGGCTCCCACATCTTTTTCCATTTTCATTACTATGGTCGACATTAGTTAACAGGTGATTAGTTAACGGTTGACTGCAAGCCCCAGGTGGCTGTCACAAGCAACCACTTCTTCTTGTGACTCAATTAGCCAAGAAATGTTGCAGTCAAAGCGTATGAACCTGTTGACAGAATACCTCTTCACATATATATGCTTCACGAACGCACGTGTTTGCAAACCTCCAGTCTGTATATTTAATTTTTACTGTTTTGTATATCATTCTTTATTACTTGCCTAAGTAAAATAGTGCAATTAAGATACACAGTTGTTGTTCCTTTTCCTCAAAAGCTGTCGCCTGAATTCGACTTTCTGCACTTATCTTTGAGTACAATTCTTTTTTTTTTTTCGTGCAAGAACTAAATTTTCTTTCAAGAATAAAAATCCCTACATTATTTAATCTTTTTCATTTTAAATTGAAAATGCGATTTATTTTTATTTCATTAATGTTAATTAAATACTAATATATTTTCGTTTCTTTCTTTTCAGGTAAGTGTCAACATTGTTTTCAGTTTTACTCTCCACTTCATACTTTTCTCGTGACGTCATATTGCTCGATGGAATAAACTGTCATTTTACCAACAATGACTGCAACAAAGTTCAGGTTGGATAAGAATTTTTCAAATAAGAAGTTTTTTGTTATTTACTTATTTTATTAACGTATCTTGGACTCATCAGACTGTTTTATTCATACAACATTGTAAAAGACATATTCAGGGTGTTGCAGCAAAATTGTACAAGACATATTCAGGGTGTTGCAGCAAAATTGTACAAGACATATTCAGGGTGTTGCAGCAAAATTGTATGAGACATATTCAGGGTGTTGCAGCAAAATTGTACAATACATATTCAGGGTGTTGCAGCAAAATTGTAAAAGACATATTCAGAGTGTTGCAGCAAAATTGTATGAGACATATTGAGGGTGTTGCAGCAAAATTGTATGAGACATATTCAGGATGTTGCAGCAAAATTGTACAATACATATTCAGGGTGTTGCAGCAAAATTGTATGAGACATATTCAGAGTGTTGCAGCAAAATTGTATGAGACATATCCAGGGTGTTGCAGCAAAATTGTATGAGACATATTCAGGGTGTTGCAGCAAAATTGTATGAGACATATTCAGGGTGTTGCAGCAAAACTGTATGAGACATATTGAGGGTGTTGCAGCAAAATTGTATAAGACATATTCAGGATGTTGCAGCAAAATTGTACAATACATATTCATGGTGTTGCAGCAAAATTGTAAAAGACATATTCAGGGTGTTGCAGCAAAATTGTATTAGACATATTCAGGATGTTGCAACAAAATTGTATGAGACATATTCAGGATGTTGCAGCAAAATTGTATGAGACATATTCAGGGTGTTGCAGCAAAATTGTATGAGACATATTCAGGGTGGTCCTGTAATGGAACCGGTCCTAACCTTTAGAAGTTCAAAAAATGATTTCTTTTCTTTGCCATTTTTAACACCAAGAGTGCAACAGGGTAACATTTTAAAATGTGATCCAGATTGCACATCGTAAAAACACATCCCATATTAAAAACAGCGCACAAATAGAATGAAATTAAATATGCAACAAAAAAAAACATGAATAATTATAAAATTAATTTGTTATTGTTAAAATAATTCAATGTAGGAATTATTTTCATTTGTTTGCCGTTTACAACATAGAGCAACTGAGTCTATATTTGAAATTTGATACTTTTGTAGGCTATGACATTTGACTTATTGTAAAGGAATGAATGTATATGGTGTTGCAGCAAAATCCGACACTTGGCAAAAATAAAACGAAATAGGCAAGAAAAACAAAAGTTGTATATGCAGAGACCCGACAGTTTATTTAACAACACTTACAGTTGCATACTACATTATTTTTCAATGTAAATCTTGTCTCCAGAACGATCATCGCAAGGCGGGCATGAAATGAGTTACACGCTTTGGCAACTATGTACTTGTCTATAGCGGTGAACGCAGCCTTCAGAGAGTAGACCGTGTTGTGGACGTGCTTGCTGGTCTTGGCCTCGATCACACTCCAAAAGAAATAGTCAAGGGGTTGCAGTCAGGTGAGGAGGGCGACTACAAGTCTGGCGACCAGTAATGAGGAACATTATTGAGCAGCCACACCTGGGTTGTCTTGGCCTTGTGTGCAGGAGCAAAGCCCTGCTTGAAGATGTAGGTGCCCGGCTGCTATCTCGTCCATCTAAGGCCTCACCATGCTCTTCAGCATCTTCTGGTAGATCTCGGCGTTGAGTCTCAGACCTTTTTGAAAGAAGAATGAAGGTATGACGTCACCCTCAATGGAGATGACACCAAAGACAATGACAAATGAGGGAAACTTCCTATGCTTCACAACAGGAACCTCCTCGATGTCTTTGCAGATCCACCTGTCGTTCTGCCTGTTGCTCGTCTCGTCCTGGTCGAAATTCTTTTCATCAGAGAAGAACCTCAGCATCCCGGTGGACTCGTGTTTGAGCTTGTTCAGCAAAGCCGCCGCCTTGACCTTCCTTGACTTTTTAAAGGCATTCGTGATGAACATGCAGTGAGACTTGTGATAGGATGGGTAACCAATGTCCTTCGTGATCGTTCGGAAGATCATCAACTTGTGACAGCCCATGTCAGTGGCAATCTTGGTATAGTTCTGGCTTCGATTTTTGCTGCAACATTGCTGTATATTGTAGTGAAGAATTATCTCAGAGGTTGAATCGAGCCGGCAGATATGTTTTTGCAGCAAAGTAAAAAAAAAGACAAATGTTCTGCCTTGGAACGGAAGTTAGCTGATAGCATTCTTTTTTTTTTTCATCCCAAACAGGGGATATTCCCAAACAGGGGATATTCCCAAACAGGGGATGTTCCCAAACAGGGGATATTCCCAAACAGGGGATATTCCCAAACAGGGGATATTCCCAAACGGGGGATATTCCCAAACAGGGGATATTCCCAAACAGGGGATATTCCCAAACAGGGGATATTCCCAATGAAGCGTAAGGATTTACTGTGATAAGGACCCAGATTTATAGGGGGCAACCTAAGTGGGGAGTTTGGCAGCAAGTTCTGACTTCACATTACATTTAAATTTCTGCATGTTGGTACAGTCGGAGAAACAGGGAGAAAGGAGGGAATTCCAAAGGCAAGGAGTCTGAGAAAAGAAGCTATTAGAGCAGACAATCTAGAGACCTCTACAGTGAAGGGGGGAGATTTTGCTCCTAGTCGAGTGGGTTAGGATATTTTCGTTGAGGGAATACATTCTGTGTGAAAACGTAACAAAGTCGTTCCAAGATTCATTTTTTCACAAACAAATCTTATGTGATTATTGGCTAGTTCTCTGATCAGCTAACATCGGCATGTCATGATGAGATTTTAATGTTGTAAGTTTGTTTTCCACAGTATACGAGACATATGAGTTTTAAACAGATATTTCATAGAGTGAGCGTCTGTCTGCCCATTGGTCAGTTAGTGTTTCAGTCGGTCACACTTAACTTTGGAAAATATCATGGACGCATTTACTAAACTACTCTGATTGTATTTTCCAATAGGGTCGACTAAAAAACTCTGCCAACGAAAATGCACAATGGCAAAAACAGTTAAAACTTCGTAAATCCAAAAATCAAATTATCTTCAACAAATCAGGGTTACAAATTCAACTTTCCACTGACTTTTAATAAAAAAAATTCACAGCCTTTAATTTCCAAGAAGAGACTTCCCATTGATCATGATAGACAGTGGGAGAGGGGGAGGGGGGTGAGTAAAAAAAAAAATGAAATTAACTTGGCAAGTATCTTGAACTTATTTTCTTTCGTGATGTCAATTATCAACGACACTACCCCTTCCCCCCATCATGAGGTAAACGACATTTTATTCCTTTTGATTTTCAAACTACAACTACTTAGTTTCTTCTTTTCACTGATTTTATTCGATGATGTGCGCAATAACAATGAAAATGCTATTTCAAACAAGCAGGATTCACCTAAAAATATCAGTGGACCCACCTAAACAACGATATTTTTACGACTATTTTCTCTCTTTTTTCTCGAGTCATTAAAAACGAATCAACAACTCTCAACGTGATGATGTGCGGTCATCGTGCTACATGAGAAAATATGTGATTGACGCATTTCTCATTCTAATCTTAAAAACTCAACTGTGTCTTTTATTTTATAAACATTTTAGGAATAAAAAGAAAAAATATAAAAATATATAAAACAGGATTAAAGTTGACCAGAAAAAGAAAAATTACCCTTAAGAAATTACATTTTGAAGACTATTTTTAATCTGTTTTTCTCAACTCATTAAAAAGATATCAACAACGCATCACCTGAGATTTTTTTTTAAAGTGCCATTTTTTCACCCACACATTTCTTAACATCAACTCAGCTGATCATCTTGAGACTATTTCTTGGGTTATTTCTGGATTCAAATAATTACCTGAGATTAAAAAAGTTCTATCGGCAATTTTGGTTTATTTTGCAGTTATGCGTCCACTCAATCTGTGCGATTAGCAATGAAAAAGCTATGAAAAAAACTATTTAAAACTTAACTATGACAGACCAAGAAGATTCTATTTCAAGCTTAAACGTGACAAACTGACTAATTGACAGAGCCTCCTATAGAAAGGATGAACATATCTAAAATAATATAAGCCCATTAAATCTGTGAATTTTGTGCTGAAAATTAAGCGTGGCAGACCAACGGACGGACAGAGCTATAACAATATTTAGATACAGATGTGTGAAATAATGTTAAAGACTGTATTTTTCACATATGGTTAAAGTAAAGTAGCGAGTGGAAAATTCCATAGGATGTTAAAAGTTTAGAGTTTGGTTGACGTGCATCAGTAGTTGCATCATGGAGCAAGTACATGGAAGAAAAGTGAGAAAGCTCCAAACTTTGGGAATAGAAAGTAATCGGATACAGTTTTCGAGTCATCCACCACTGGATAGGTGATTGGAAGAGGAAGTTGTAGTTCATCTAAATCTAAATTATTTTAAAGATTACTGCAAAATGTAAACTAAATCCCAGAGAAAATAATGGAGTAAATTGTTGTTCTTTTTAATTGCTTCCATTATGTAAGACACAAAGAGAAGGAAGACGAAAATAATTTTTTTCGACTGCTACTGTCATCACTGCTGAGTACATCACTATCCAATGAGCCAACTAATACGTGACCATGAGAGAGATGAATAGCTGTTTCAGTCAATGAAGAAGGTGACAGACATTCCGTGGGGATCGAAAGAATCCTCCATACTATGCTACAGTACTTGGATGCATCTAAAATGAGATGCACATGTTCAACCAGTGTGATTAGTGATAAAAACGCTATTTCGTACTGAAATGTGACAGACCATGTTACAGACCATGTTACAGACCAACAGCTGGACTGACTGACCGAGAGATAAAGTCTCTTACAAAAATTAGATGCATCTAAAGAAAATCAAATTTTCAAAAATAATTAAACTTGTATTCTGACGCACAAAAATACCCCATTAATTAAGTGTTTAGGTGTTCAAGAATAATTCTAAATTCTAATCCACTTCACAATCTAGTGGGAATGATCTCTTCTGTTTTTTACAGCCCTTTCCTCACAGAAGAGACGTTACTAGTCTTTCTCTACTCTATCGTTATTTCCATTTTCCTGGTTCCTCCTTCTAATACATTTACAGCAAAGACTTGTCCTTCTAACTTTCCTTTCTTCCTCCTTGTGCCAAACATCAGACGTAATTTTCATAAACAGAGTTTCTTTCCAAGAACTTCATATCTGTGGAACAAATTACGATGGAACTGCTTCTCTGTAGGCTGCAACATGGTCGTCTTCCAATCCAATGTACAATAATACTTGTCATGAACCGTCCTCATAAGTAATCAAGTTTTGTTCATTCCATTCATCATTTTCAATCCTCTCATAATATTCTTCATCATTCAACTGACAATCTATGCATCTCACTAACCCTTATCCTCGAATGGCTTTAAGCCTTGATAAGTGGTGACCTATTACTAAATAAAAAAAATAAAGAGAAAACCGAGACACAGGCAAAATCCAAACCTGTGCCTAAGAGTAGCGACATCTTTAAGACAACTTTGTCTTACCACTTGACTACTGAGAATCTTATAATGAAGGAATGTCAAAAGAGTCCCTTTGGTGCTCGACTGAGCTCCAGGCCCTGGTTCCCTCTTGTAAAACATTCGCATCAAACCGTCCTCATAAGTAGTTGATAGGTGGCGACTCATTAATAAAACAACAAAAGCAATATTCACATACAACAATAGATAAATCCCTGAATTTTTATTTGATCATAATTTTCAACCAAAACTGCCAAGTAGAAAGAATGAAGTATTTTTATTTGATCATAATTTTCAACCAAAACTGCCAAGTAGAAAGAATGAAGTATTTTTATTTGATCATAATTTTCAACCAAAACTGCCAAGTAGAAAGAATGAAGTATTTTTTATTTGATCATAATTTTCAACCAAAACTGCCAAGTAGAAAGAATGAAGTATTTTTTATTTGATCATAATTTTCAACCAAAACTGCCAAGTAGAAAGAATGAAGTATTTTTATTTGATCATAATTTTCAACCAAAACTGCCAAGTAGAAAGAATGAAGTATTTTTATTTGATCATAATTTTCAACCAAAACTGCCAAGTAGAAAGAATGAAGTATTTTTTATTTGATCATAATTTTCAACCAAAACTGCCAAGTAGAAAGAATGAAGTATTTTTATTTGATCATAATTTTCAACCAAAACTGCCAAGTAGAAAGAATGAAGTATTTTTATTTGATCATAATTTTCAACCAAAACTGCCAAGTAGAAAGAATGAAGTATTTTTATTTGATCATAATTTTCAACCAAAACTGCCAAGTAGAAAGAATGAAGTATTTTTATGAATGGCCAGCTTTTGCAACTGGTTACTTGGCAATTACTTTCTATGAATTAAAAACAAGTTTGTCATCCATAAATCTTAATTCCAATCATCTTGGCAGCAGAATTCACCAAACTGAAGACACATTGAACTGGTGAGCATAGATCACAGACACTCAATATGCAAATGGACACCATTTGCATGCAGTTGAGGCATTGTCAACAATGTGGGTAATGGGAAGAACTGCAAAATGGAGGAGTCAAAATGGAAAAAAGCGGATATACTAATCAAATTAACTCAGACAATTATATTTATAATTCGTCTGGATTCACTTGCTTCAGAATTTAATTCCTATTCACTACTTAAAATCAACGAAACGAAACAATCGATAATAAAATAAAATAAAATTACTGCTTTTGCTACCTCAAACTTAAGCGCCTCCCCTCTCTCTCTCTCTCTCTCTCTCTCTCTCTCTCTCTCTCTCTCTCTCTCTCTCTCTCGTTCACTCACATACGCACAAAAACAAAATATTTTACCTTTTTCGAGCATTGAAATAAAAAGATTCATTCTAAGAACTAAATAAAATCTTAATTCAACTTTTAAAAAGTAAATACAATATCAATTCGTTTAAAACCTGCTATTGCTATTTCAAACTTTTTTCCTCCTCCTCATCTCTCGAACATACATAACTTTCAATGAGATAAACAGAATATAGATTGATTAAACTTTAATGTAGGACACATTCTGTACGAAATGACAAAGAAATGTTTAATTTTAAGAAACAATAATATTGTGTATTCGAAGCAGAAGCAGATGATGTCAACAGCTTAAAAACTTAATTCTGAATTGTTGACTGGTGGCAAGCTTTGAAAGAAGCAGCAGTAGCCACTGCTACTCTGCCTACTACCTTTCTGTCACCTTTTTAGTTGTTCCTTTCCTCCTGCCTCCTCTTCTTCATGTCACGAATCGGTCCGGACACACATACGTTAACTTTTATTATATAGATTTCGTCTTAATTGTGTAAAAGACTTCACCAGAAATAAGTTACTACGTTTTTAAATATTTACAGTTGAAACATAGAGATGAGAGAGAGGGGGAGAGAATATAGGAAAGGAGAGGGAGAGAACAAAAAGACAAAAAAGGAGGAGGAATGGTTTCACCTACTTTTTGGCAGATTTTTGTTCAACATTTAAGAAGAATGCCCATCAGGAAGAAAGAAAAAAAGAAGAGAAAAGGTATTTTGATTATTTACATGTTTCAGATTGTTTTTCTCAATTGTGATTGTGGTCATTTTCATAATGTTTCGGCCACTCTACTTTCAGGCCTTCTTCAGGTGTCTTTTGTCTAAGTTGGTAACCTTCTGTCAATTTCGAATGGAGCCTTTTTTTTAATCCACTGCGATAGATTCATCTTATTCAGAGTTCAATGATTTTAGATATCTAGTAAGAGTTAATTTATCTTAGGTTACTTCAGCAAGAATCGAACCCACAACCTCCTACTTTATGTACCATCTCACTGTGTGTGGGGGGGGGGGGGCGTGTCGATCTGATGATGATGATGATGATGATGGTCTCATGAAATGAAGAGATTAAGATACACTTAATTCTAGCCGATTTGCTGACTCTGCTCATGACTGGTAGTGATTCTTTAATGATTGTCTGTTTGTAGCCAGATCGTTTTTGATTATTAATAATTGATGCAAAAACGTTTGTACATGAAATACATGTTTGTTTTAGTATCTCCAGTACATTATTCTGGCAGAGAGAGAGAAAGAGAGAGAGAGAGAGAGAGAGAGCGAGAGAGTCTACTACTGACTATTTTAAGAGCTAAATTATAACATGTTTATTATATTTCACCATTAAATGAATTCTGTTCAGCTACAAGCGTGCTAATTGAGACTTCCTTTTGTGTCTCTTCGATTTACGTGCCTGTCAATTTTGAACT
The DNA here is from genome assembly GCA_963556195.1 of Sepiola atlantica. Classification (NCBI taxonomy): domain Eukaryota; kingdom Metazoa; phylum Mollusca; class Cephalopoda; order Sepiida; family Sepiolidae; genus Sepiola; species Sepiola atlantica. Next base: position 34,284,029 of record OY744533.1, read on the forward strand.
CTTGAATGTTTGACAACATACTTTCGATTTCTATCTCCTTCATGCCCACCTCAATATATAACACTATTAAATACATGGCTAAGTTGATATAGATGTTGGTTAAGAGATAAGCTAGTGTGAATTCTACCTATCGGTAGTGAGCTCAATCTCTGGTGAGGAGACTTAAGAAAAATTAACTGATATTAGATAGCTAAAATGTGTGGAATGCGAAACGAGAGCAAATAAAAAGGGTTCAGGTTTACTAAATAAAAAGGGTTCAGGTTCAACATTTCTGGAATCTTGAAAGGTTACTGACTCAGAACAGCCGTTTAACTTTTTGGCTAGGAGAAAAATGTAGTATCCGTTCTGATACTACACTTCATCGTTTCTGTCCTTGGTCAGTAAAGGAGACATCCTTCTAGACTGAGGCAACTTTTTAATTTAAAAGTTCTCCTTTTTGGGGAGCTGAATTTTCCCCACATAAAAAAACAACCATTTGTTTAACTCTGTCCTCGTGGGGAGGCAAGTAAGTAGGGATTGATTCTGACAAAAGGAACCTGAAGAAAGTCAGAGAGTACGAAACGTTGTGGAAATTGCAAGAGTCAAGATGAGGAAAACCGTCCAAACAATCTTATAAATGTAAATAACAACAATAACTCATTTTTAATGGTAATAACAGGCTTTTGTTAATAACAGGCTTTTCTTAATAACAGGCTTTTCTTAATAACAAGCTTTTATTAATAACAGGCTTTTATTAATAACAGGCTTTTATTAATAACAAGCTTTTATTAATAACAGGCTTTTCTTAATAACAAGCTTTTATTAATAATAAGCTTTTATTAATAACAGGCTTTTATTAATAACAGGCTTTTATTAATAACAAGCTTTTATTAATAACAAGCTTTTATTAATAACAAGCTTTTATTAATAACAGGCTTTTATTAATAACAGGCTTTTATTAATAACAGGCTTTTATTAATAACAGGCTTTTATTAATAACAGGCTTTTATTAATAACAAGCTTTTATTAATAACAAGCTTTTATTAATAACAAGCTTTTATTAATAACAAGCTTTTATTAATAACAGGCTTTTATTAATAACAGGCTTTTATTAATAACAGGCTTTTATTAATAACAAGCTTTTATTAATAACAAGCTTTTATTAATAACAAGCTTTTATTAATAACAAGCTTTTCTTAATAAAAAGCTTTTATTAATAACAGGCTTTTCTTAATAAAAAGCTTTTATTAATAACAAGCTTTTATTAATAACAGGCTTTTATTAATAACAGGCTTTTATTAATAACAAGATTTTATTAATAACAAGCTTTTATTAATAACAAGCTTTTATTAATAACAGGCTTTTCTTAATAACAGGCTTTTATTAATAACAAGCTTTTATTAATAACAGGCTTTTATTAATAACAGGCTTTTCTTAATAATAAGCTTTTCTTTTCTTTTTACTTTGAGAAACAAGGATTTTTTTCTCTGTGTCATAAGCTCGTGGTACTCGTTCCAATATGTCGGTGGTTACATGTGGTGACAGGTCTCATAAACTGCAGGAGAAGCATCACCCATGACTAAAGATTGGGACAACCAAACATAGAATGCTTTCGTTAATATGTTAGCAAACTGTAACCAGAGTAAAGGCGGGCGATGCTGTCCATCTATTTTCAAATTAACTTGGTTACACAATACCATTTCATCCATTATAACATCCCCCAAAAATGCTTAGTTTTTAGAATTTTATTGCTTTTTAATAAACAATCGATTAATAGTAAAAAAATAAAAAATAAAAACAAACAATCTGTAACAAGAAATACACACGTTGCGAGATGACATCATAATAGACATGACGTTACCTCGGATGATAGCTAGGGGGATGCGTTGGAACATCTAAGCAGTCTCTCGGGCTCGTTCCTACAAGTGGATATCATCAGTCCAATTTCTCATATGAAACGTGAAGTATCGGGACTGACTGAGATAGGCTGGAAAATGGCGTTTTGACTGAGATAGGCTGGAAAATGGCGTTTTGACTGAGATAGGCTGGAAAATGGCGTTTTGACTGAGATAGGCTGGAAAATGGTATTTTGACTGAGATAGGCTGGAAAATGGTATTTTGACTGAGATAGGCTGTGAAAATGGCGTTTTGACTGAGATAGGCTGGAAAATGGCGTTTTGACTGAGATAGGCTGGAAAATGGCGTTTTGACTGAGATAGGCTGGAAAATGGCGTTTTGACTGAGATAGGCTGGAAAATGGTATTTTGACTGAGATAGGCTGGAAAATGGTATTTTGACTGAGATAGGCTGTGAAAATGGCGTTTTGACTGAGATAGGTTGGAAAATGGCGTTTTGACTGAGATAGGCTGGAAAATGACATTTTCACTGAGATAGGCTGGAAAATGGCGTTTTCACTAAGATAGGTTAGAAAATGGCGTTTTGACTGAGATAGGCTGGAAAATGGCGTTTTCACTGAGATAGGCTGACAAATAGTATTTTCACTGAGAGGCTGGAAAATGGCGTTTTCACTGAGATAGGCTGGCAAATAGTATTTTCACTGAGATAGGCTGGAAAATGGCGTTTTCACTGAGCTGAGATAGGCTGAAAAATGGCGTTTTGACTGAGATAGGCTGGAAAATGAAACGGCCAGCTAGTGAGTTGTATTTGTTGTTTTTCTGGATTCAGCCAACTGAGCTGCGGTGCCAGGATTGACAGCAGATTACACAATTCTTGGTGGTGTGAAAGAGTCAGAGCAAGTAGCGTCCCAATCCAAGCAAAGAGTGTTATGCAACTGGGTCGGCGACCATATGAACCATAACTCTTATTGAACATATCGTAAATACTCAGTTAAAGTTAAACACATTGAGTATGTGAGTATAGTATCAACAAAAACAAACAATCGAAGACAATATTTGGGTATAAATCGTCACAATTATCTATTTATTTTTCAATTGATCTTTCACATACAACATCAGTAAATATAAGACTTATTGTTAAAATATTAATTTAATCTGAGATGGTGGAACATCTTTTAATATTTCGAGAGACCTCTCTCTCTTCTCAAAAAATAAAACAAAAGTCAATCCGTCTCAGGGAAAGAAAACATCCAAGATGGCTGCCGCTCTGAAAAAAAAGACAAAACACATTGTTTATTTATGTCAAGGCAACACAATACATAATCCAGATGGATAGTCTTCTGGGTTTTAAATATAAATACAAAAGGCAATTTCCCTCCAGTTATGCATGAAATAGCAACTTGTATTCAATTAATCGTATACATTGAACTGTTGACAATGGATCGTGTGTATCGTATGTATTGGCATTAAATAACACAAAAGGCTTTGATATGTCATTAGAAAAGAAAATCTAACCGAAAGACATCATAGATTTCATTCAAATTTGTTTATTTAGAATCAGGAACTCACAGGAGGAACCATATGAAGGTTGCCAACATCGATAGTGACAGTGGTACTATGAAACTGGAAGGACACGAACAAGACATGCTGAGTTGTCAGTACTGCATCAGTATCCCCTTCACTGCTATCATCTTCCCTTTAAATGGTATATTGTCCAAATGTTTGCTGTAGCTGCAATGTACACAGTTACCTCCCCTTAAACCAACAGTTGCTTCGGCTGTCATCCGACAAACTTATAGCACTCCAGCTTAAAAAGGTGGTACATTTAAATCGACTGACTCAACATGTGTGATGTAACAAGATCAAAAGAACTAATCACAACAGATGAACAAACAATTTCACAAATTGCAGGAAATATGTTATGTCTATTCGGGTGTGTATCTCATCATCTAAATTGTCTTTTATTGTTTGTGTAATTTGACTTTACTTACGTTAGCTACACCTAGTTATGTGTGTCTAGTTCTTCAACGTTATGTTAAAAGTATCAAAGAACGAAGGATATGAAATAAACAGCTGTTTAAAAGGAGAAACCAGCCTTGTTATTAAAACTTGCCCTGAATAACCTCACCCAGTGCTTGCCATGTCAATGCTGGAAGCAGTGACAAGAGAAATTAAAATAACGTCTTCTTCATTTTCTTATTATTATTCTTTCTTTTCTTTCTCCTGTCAGTTATATTTCCTTATTCATTTATAAAGTTATCCTGGTGATACCAGATCAGGCTGCCCAGTGGCTCCCTGAGACGAAATTCACCTACATTGACGTTTTTTTTTTTTTTTTGTTTTTTTTTGTAAAACTTAATTATGTTCTACAAAACCAAAAACAAAAACAACAGCCCCTCTCCCTTTCTCCCTCCCCTTTTTTATTTTATTTTTAGAACTTGAAGCATAAATCTTTTACTATAATGACCAGATTCGGCATTAAATAACCCAAAAAGGGTTGATATGCCGTAAAACAAAACTACCAAACTACCAAACTATAAAGTTATCTTCGATGGGAAAAAAATATTTTTCTTGAATTTTCTAAAGTAGATATAAAATATTGAGCAAAATTGAAATTGAAACCTGTTAACTGGTTAAACCGGTTGAAAGCGAAATTGAAAGAAACATCTGATGAAGTGATTTTTTCCGAAATATTATGCTATACTTACACCACTATCAAGTAACAATCAAGGCATATAAGATTTATAATAAAAATAAGAAGGAAAAAAATAGAAAAACTTATCTTTACCTTAATTTCGTCTCATCTTGTTTTCAGTTCTGCTTCTATCTAGTACATTCCCACATTGTGAATCACCTTTTATAAATTATCTATATGTATAACATATATCGAACATAGGAACTAAATATTTTCTAGTCAGTTTTTATATCTTATATAAGTGTAACTTTTAATTAACTATTTTTGTTATTAAAGCTTGATGTTGGAATATTGATTTTAATAAAAGGTTTCTCAAAGAGGCATAATATATCTAACATATAAAGTTATCTTGTCAGATTTTTAAAGTCAGACGGAAATAGCGTTTAAACTGATAAATCAAACTTTGCTTCTGCCTGGTAATTTTCATTTGCTATGGTCGTACCATGTTATTAACAATATAATGATGTACTCAGCTACAATTTATTTTAAAAATGACTTTGTCCAGCCCAGACGACTTGTGATATGAAACATTTTTAAATAATCACTTAAAAATCATCAAGTGGGATAACTCATTTTTAAATTAAAGAATATAATAGGAGTTGTCTACCTTAAGTATAAAATTTTAAAAAAATTATTTTAAAATTTTTTTTGTTCACTCCAAACAAGACATATTGCCACTGTAATTGTAATTGTTCACTCCAAACAAGACATATTGCTTCTGTAATTGAGGCCAGATTTTCAACCTGGATAGGGAGTTGGGCAGCAAGATGTTTGTTCACATTACATTTAAATTTTTGCATGTTGGTGCAGTTGGGAAAACAGGGAGGAGAGAGGGAATTCCAAAGACAATCGGTCAGAGGAAAGAAGCTGTGAGAGTAGGAACTCTTCTGACATCTATGAACTTCTACAGTGAAGGGTGCGATTTTGCTGCTAATCGGGTGGATAACTAACAACTAAAATAATTTTACTGCATCCCGGGCAACGCCGAGTAGGTACAACGAGTAAATAAATAAAGCTGAACGTGTCTCTCTAAAATTTCTAACTGACAACAATGTTTTTTCTCTTTGTATCTCTTCCAAATGATTTCCAAAATGATTACGAAACAACTGCTTACACTTATAATTGTTTTTAATAAGTTTTAATTACAGATGCATAATTAGCACAAATTGCATGCAATCATCTATCTATCAGATCAGGCTGGTTGCCCGGGCCATATTGACCCAACTCCTCCCTACTTCCCTGTTCGTCATGGCTCTGTGAAGATCTTCGAGTTGAGAACCAGTACTTTCGGTCAACTGTTTTGTGTATGTCTTATAGGGTCAACCAACTTTAACTGTTCCGTGTGTTGGCGTCCATAAAATTAGATCACTGATCACCTCTTCTTTGCTTCTATCACAATGTCCAGTGAATCTCATTCTCCTGTCTTTTATTACTGATGATATTTTAGACAAGTTGCCATACAGCCGTTTATTAGATGAGTGCGTTTTCCAGTGGATGTTTCATACAGCACGGAACATCCGTGTGTAAGTTCCATCTAGTTTCCTTTACAGTTCTTTTGTTAGAGTCCAAGCTGGTGATCCATAAAGCAGTATGGAGTCCACTACGGCTCTGAAAATCTTTTTATTTTTATTTGTTCAGACGGTGCTGATTTCCAAATAACTCTTAGCTGATCTTTTTCTGTCGAGGCAATGTGGCTGCCCAGATATTCGAAGTCATTTACCTGCTTGAGAAGTGTTCTGTTCAGTGTTTCTGTTGGACCTGTTTGATGATAGCAGATATATTCTGTTTTCGTTGCATTCATATGCAGTCCAATCATAGCAGCTGACTCTTCCAAAAGATGGAGTAGCCTTCGCGCATTAGCATTGCAATCATGCCAACTAAAAAAACCTGACTGCTGCTCCTTAAAAATATATTGTTTACCTGCACATTGCAATTTGCATCTGAATGCTGACAATTTTAAATGTTTCCTACAAACATTTATTAAATTCTGACTTTTCATAGTTACACTATAAAAAATGTGACCCTACTGAGCTTGAGTTGGATTGTTTGAATCAGGAAATGGTGAGTTTGCAAAGCCAGTTTAGCATAAAAAAATAAAAATCTTAAATCAGTCTCTTTCTGCTTGCTATCTCTCTATCACTCCCTTTTTCTCTTTTATTCACGAGTTACAGGTTAAATAATATTGTGGTGATATTTGTTATTTCCCTGGAAGATGCTTAACTCAACTTCAATCTCTGGTTAGCCCCTGTAAAACATTCACAGTAAGAACTCGTCTTCTACTACCACTGCAAAAACTTTTGTTTCTTGCTTTGTGTACCTAAAATCAAATGGAACTTCCATGAACAGAGTTTCTTTCCAAGAATTTCCCACCAATGGAACATGTACCGCTGGACTGCTTCCCTACAGACTACAACAAAGTCGTTTTCAAATCCAGCGTCAACAAATACCTGTCAAACCGTTCTCTTAAGTAGTAAAATTTTGTCCGTTACTTTTATCATCATTTTTCAATCCTCTCATTTCTAAAAATCTGACTTTTACAATTACAAATTACTTCTTTTCCTTGAACACTAACCCTGTCTAATAATAATTTCTATAAGCTTTTATTCATAAAAATCCGAGTTGTATAGTAACACATGGATCAAATAACCTATAAATTGTTTCTGTCTCTAATGAACACTAGCCTAGTCTAATAATATCAAACTAGCAGTGATAATGGGGGTATAAACGTAGAATATTTTTAAAACTTTTTTTTTTACTAAAGAGTCACCACTTATCAAGGCCCAAAAGCCACTCGAAGATAAGGGTTAATGAGACAACACCTGGATGATTGGTAATGATGGTGGAAATTTGGCAGAATTTGATCATTTAGGCGGATAGCTTAACAAGAATTTGTTTGCATTGGACTTGAAAACAACGATGCTGTAGTCAGCTGGGAAGCAGCCCCGCGGTATTGAATTTCTACAGACGGGTAGTTCTAGGAAAGAAACTTTGCTCATGTCAGTTTTGTTTAGGCACAGAGGAGGAGAAAGGGAAATTATTGACAGTAGTTGTAGCTAGACAAGTTTTTGTTGTGAATGTTTTTCAGGGGGGGGGGGCATAGATTGAAGCTCAGCAGAGCACCTGCCATGAAAATAACGATAGAGCAGAGAAAGACTAGCAACGTCTTTTTTGTGAGAAAGAAGTAGTAGGAAGGAGAAAAGGGCATCACCCACTAGATTTCGAAGTCGGTTTTGTACTCTGTAAAGGCAGGAAAGAGTGCTCTGAGCAGCATCTCCCCAGATGTGGCAACAGTACTCCATCTTAGGATGTATTTACAGGTAAAGGATTGCGTCAGGAGTGAGATACCTTCATGAGCGGTAGAAAGATCCAACCATTTATCCAGTGACCTTGGCAACGGATTTGATGTTGTCTTCTATTTCAGGTCAAGAGTGAAAGTCAGTCCCAGAAGTTTATCAAAGGAGGGGGCTTCCTCAAAACGAGAGCCATTCATTTTAATTAGGGCCAAGTGAAGATCAGAGCGTTGGTGGTGAAAAGAGAGAAGCTTGGTTTGAGACACATTAAAAGTAACCAGATATCTTTTTTTCCTATTGCACTATGTGCTCAAGGTCAGAAGAGAGAGAATCAGAAAGATCTTGGTCATTGCTGCTCGTTGAAGTGTTGCCATAAATGGTTGTCGTCTGCATGAATGTCGACAAATGATCTTAGAATGTGATTTGGGAGATAATTGATGAAGATCAAGGATTGAATTGGGCCCAGAATGGATCCCTGAGGCACGCACGCATTGATACTATGAGCTTTAAACTTCTGTCCATAAACTACTACTTTTATGAACCTATCAGAGAGAAAGGATTTGATGGTTGAAAGGACATTTCCAGATATTCCATAGCTAGAAATCTTGTGAAGTAGACCTTTATGTCAAACCCTATCACAGGCCTTTGATATGTCAAGAGCTATTGCTACTTTTTTCAAAACATATACTTCCATGCAGCAGAATGAACAACTTTCCTACAAGTATATAATTATGAAAACCAACCCCCTTTTTAGTTACAAAAGCGATTAGTAACAAAAAATCTTCTGTTTCTCCTGAGCGCAAGCCCAGTCTAATAATACTAAACCAGTAGTTACAATGACATATACATACATACTTTTAGTATTCTATCCTAATCTTTTGATACTATTTTTCTCCACACTGTTTTGTTTCTGCTTTTCTATATAACACATGTATAGGCACATTCCATAGGGTAATTTATTTAATTCTATATTTTATTGAGGAGGGCTTCGTTTCGAGAGCAATAGCTCTTGACATATCAAGTCGGGGAAGGTTTGGTGTAGAACATACAAAGAAATGCCGGTTGCACATGTGTAGAAGCAATGTTGTTATCCTCACTTCAGGGATTTGCGGTCCCACGCCTGACACGTCTTTGCTTGACACTCACGCAGGCAGAGACGACCAGAGGATGATGGATCTTGATGTTCACTCCTCCTGGATTTTCACTAGAGCCCTGTTAGCCGTGTATCTCTGACACTACCATATTGTCACCTCCCTTACCACAGTGAGGAAGAGTTAGATTTTAGGAGAGTACTGTTGCTATGTGGTTATATTTCTGCTCTCAAAGTTCTCTCTGAATGGTGGATTGTGAAGCATTGACTCCTGCATTGTAGAAGTGGTCACACGTTGGTGTTTTGAGGTTTTTCTTCACAGCTTTCATATTTTCCTCTGTCATCAACTACTGTTGTTTCCCTTGGCTGACCTGTTCTATGTAAGGTGTTCAGTATACCAGTAGTTTCTTTCTTTTTCAAGACATTCCAAATTGCTGCATCGTCTATGCCAAATGTTTGTTGATTTTCCCTCTTTTCCCAGCTTCAAAATTACTTTTTCTCCTATTGGCAGCAATCTTGTTTTCATATTCGTTCATTCTTTTTAACACACAAAAAAAAACAGTCTTTGCAGATGAAACCCAAGGTTCAAATTAGGAGTAGTCATCATCCACAGTTATTTAATGTTTAAATAAACTTATGTAAAAGATAAAACATGGACAACAAGAAACACCGGTCAGTCACGTGTTCCTATAGTTTGGCTCAATTGAAAAATGGATGCGTTCAAACAAAACGTGGTATGTTCTAAGTTGTTTAACACATCAAAATATAAACCCCACAGTCAAAAGCTGAAATTCTGAACTATTGTCTCCTATTTATCATTTGATTAAATGTCTTCAGTGAACAACATAAACAAAGGAATTGGCATTTCTGTTCCAATACTTTTGAACGAGACTACATCTATCTATCTATCTATCTATCTATCTCTCTTTATATATATATATATCAACAGACGCCCTCTCTCTCTCTCCTTCTTTTTCTTTTTCTTTTTTCCTCTATGTTTTTTCCTCTATGTGTCTCTCCCCTCATCATTATTTGTTCCTCTTTCCACCCTATATTTTTATTTATTTATTTATTTATTTATTTATTTGCCCTGTCTGTTTCAGATTCTAGATCTTAGATTTTTAGATTTTTTAATTTTTAATTTTTAATTTTAATTTTTTAACGGCTTTAATTTTTGAAATGTTAAATTTCTTTCCTTCTTCTTCTCTTTCTCTACCCCTCCACTTCATTCTCTCCAAATATGATCTGAGGTTAAGATCGGATTCTAACTCTGCCTGATGAGATCTCAGTTTATAGTAACTGTTGATCGATAACATCGACATGCCAGTGTCGCAGATTGTGTACATGTCTGTGTATATAAAATTATCATATATAAAGCTCTATTTTGATATTGAGCACTTTTTATAAACCCGGTTAAAATTCTCTGGATTACCACCCTGTGGATGTTTTTCACCTGGATTATTACCATTATTATATATATATATATATATATATATATATATATATATATATATATATATGTGTGTATATGTGCTTTTGTATAATTATATTCGTGTATCTTTGTATATATCTATATGTATATATTTTCCCTGTTTTAAAACATCTCCCTCGATGTAAGCCACGTTTAAATTTTGGAATGTGTTTACTGGAAGCAAAAAGGGGTTGGGGTATGACGGCAGTTGGTTGGTCTGTCTGTCGCCGTCAGCATGAAGCTGAGAATCTAAGGATGTTGATATTAATTCCTTTCTTTAGAGCACCTGGCCAGTATCACCTTGGGTAGTAGCGGAAACTGATGCAGTTTTTTGTGGAAGGTGGTTTTGTGCTAGACAGAAAAAATGAGTGGCTTGACATAGAGGTTTGCCAAAAAAAATGGCCCCCACCACAACACCAAAATGAAACAATCTCTTTTAGCTGACTTGTTTCGTGTTTTTTAATTCGACTTTGTTCAGCTGGAATCTTTTAGAGAGAACGTGAAAAATAATGCATTGAGGACACCCGGTTGGATAGCCCAACGTCAGACTTTGTCATGGGTGCAGGTATATACAGATATCAAGTTACATAGTAACCATTTTCTTATAATATTATAATCATGAAAAATTAATAATTTAAACCATCTTAATTTATAATAATATTGTCTTTTTTGCCGGCATGTGTGTTGTCCTCTCCCAGGACCGAAACTAATTTTGTTACTGCAACAAAGTCATCTGTTGCTTATAACAGTAGTTATGTAATTAAATAATGCAACGCAAGATTTTTTGAAAGAGGGATTGATTTCAGCATCTTGATCGTCTATCTGATTTATACATCAAAGGGGTGGGGTAGAAGAGAATGAATGATAGGGAGAGAGAGGGGGAAGAGAGTCAATCACTTATTCTAAACACATGGCTTAATTATTTTAACGATTCGTCAGATCATCTTAAAACATATCTTGTTTTTTAGAACTTCTATTGCAACCACTCACTCACATCTCTGACGTCATTTCCGTTTAAGTTCTATCGCTTTCTAGAACATTGAGGATTGAAATTCATGATGTACTTAATTTATAAATCTAATATATAAAGTAAAGTCAATCTTTTAATCGTTTCTTTTGTCATCGATAGCGTTCTTCCTACAAAATCAATATTTGATTCTGATTGATCAGTTTTTTTCTGGAGGGGGGGGGTCGTTGCAATATAATGTTAAGAAGAAAAAATGTAATTCGATTTAATCCCTTCCAGAAAATATTTTGTCCAGCTCAGAATTATTTTCAAATAGCTGCCATCTTATAAAATGGAATAACTCTGTATTCTTCCATAGTGAGTTACTTCCCTTTGATTGAAACAACAATTTTCAAGAAAAGTGTGGTTTAAAAAAAGAAAAGCAAAACAACAAATTGCAAGTAAACACAATCAGACTACACCGAGTAGGTACAGCTAGTTATATATATGTTTATATATATATAATGTGTGTGTGTGTGTGTGTGTGTGTGTGTGTGTGTGTGTGTGTGTATGTGTGCATAGTCAAGCTCTTTACAAAGAAAATTATTCTTCAAATTCAGTTGGGAAATTTTCAACACATCTTCATAAACAACTAGATCATTATTTTTATAGTAATTTCTATTGTAAGCTTGTAACAGAATAGTGGCAATGCCTACTTTTTTTTCCAAATCTCCCAGGAATCTGTTTAAAAGTAATTTCGATGGAAGACAGGAAGAAAGAAAGAGGTCTAAAATAAGTCTTTGAGAAGACGCAACTTAAAATTGGAAACAAGGAACGGTATGTTTACATGATGCATTTATTTAATTCTGTCTGCATTTAATGCTTTCCGCAGACACTGCAAACACAACTCATGTACATTCAAGACTACCTTGCATGTATCGCCTTGATATCCATGGGATGTACATTCAAGACTACCTTGCATGTATCGCCTTGATATCCATGGGATGTACATTCAAGACTACCTTGCATGTATCGCCTTGATATCCATGGGATGTACATTCAAGACTACCTTGCATGTATCGCCTTGATATCCATGGGATGTACATTCAAGACTACCTTGCATGTATCGCCTTGATATCCATGGGATGTACATTCAAGACTACCTTGCATGTATCGCCTTGATATCCATGGGATGTACATTCAAGACTACCTTGCATGTATCGCCTTGATATCCATGGGATGTACATTCAAGACTACCTTGCATGTATCGCCTTGATATCCATGGGATGTACATTCAAGACTACCTTGCATGTATCGCCTTGATATCCATGGGATGTACATTCAAGACTACCTTGCATGTATCGCCTTGATATCCATGGGATGTACATTCAAGACTACCTTGCATGTATCGCCTTGATATCCATGGGATGTACATTCAAGACTACCTTGCATGTATCGCCTTGAAATCCATGGGATGTACATTCAAGACTAACTTGCATGTATCGCCTTGATATCCATGGGATGTACATTCAAGACTAACTTGCATGTATCGCCTTGATATCCATGGGATGTACATTCAAGACTAACTTGCATGTATCGCCTTGATATCCATGGGATGTACATTCAAGACTAACTTGCATGTATCGCCTTGATATCCATGGGATGTACATTCAAGACTAACTTGCATGTATCGCCTTGATATCCATGGGATGTACATTCAAGACTACCTTGCATGTATCGCCTTGATATCCATGGGATGTACATTCAAGACTAACTTGCATGTATCGCCTTGATATCCATGGGATGTACATTCAAGACTAACTTGCATGTATCGCCTTGATATCCATGGGATGTACATTCAAGACTACCTTGCATGTATCGCCTTGATATCCATGGGATGTACATTCAAGACTACCTTGCATGTATCGCCTTGATATCCATGGGATGTACATTCAAGACTACCTTGCATGTATCGCCTTGATATCCATGGGATGTACATTCAAGACTACCTTGCATGTATCGCCTTGATATCCATGGGATGTACATTCAAGACTACCTTGCATGTATCGCCTTGATATCCATGGGATGTACATTCAAGACTACCTTGCATGTATCGCCTTGATATCCATGGGATGTACATTCAAGACTACCTTGCATGTATCGCCTTGATATCCATGGGATGTACATTCAAGACTACCTTGCATGTATCGCCTTGATATCCATGGGATGTACATTCAAGACTACCTTGCATGTATCGCCTTGATATCCATGGGATGTACATTCAAGACTACCTTGCATGTATCGCCTTGATATCCATGGGATGTACATTCAAGACTACCTTGCATGTATCGCCTTGATATCCATGGGATGTACATTCAAGACTACCTTGCATGTATCGCCTTGATATCCATGGGATGTACATTCAAGACTACCTTGCATGTATCGCCTTGATATCCATGGGATGTACATTCAAGACTACCTTGCATGTATCGCCTTGATATCCATGGGATGTACATTCAAGACTACCTTGCATGTATCGCCTTGATATCCATGGGATGTACATTCAAGACTACCTACCATTGGTCAGTTTGAGTTACATTTTAGGAAATAATAACATATTTTGGATGCATCCTATCAATTGGATTAAACATTGTAACGCTATAAGTGAAAAATATGCTTTAAAAACTAAAATGATAAATATTTGGCCTAATTATTTAACTTCCACCTTATGCATACATAGTAATAGTTACTCTTTAATTTAAAATACATGCATACATCGTAATAGCTACTCTTTAATGTTAAACTGATGCATACATAGTAATGGCTACTTTTTAATTTTAAACTTATTCATACATAGTAATAGGTACTTTTGAATTTTAAACTGATGCATACATAGTAATAGGTACTCTTTAATTTTAAACTTATTCATACATAGTAATAGTTACTTTTGAATTTAAAATACATGCATACATCGTAATAACTACTTTTGAATTTTAAACTGATGCATACATAGTAATAGTTACTTTTGAATTTAAAATACATGCATACATCGTAATAACTACTTTTGAATTTTAAACTGATGCATACATAGTAATAGTTACTTTTGAATTTAAAACTTATTCATACATAGTAATAACTACTTTTGAATTTTAAACTGATGCATACATAGTAATAGTTACTTTTGAATTTAAAACTTATTCATACATAGTAATAACTACTTTTGAATTTTAAACTGATGCATACATAGTAATAGTTACTTTTGAATTTAAAACTTATTCATACATAGTAATAACTACTTTTGAATTTTAAACTGATGCATACATAGTAATAGTTACTTTTGAATTTAAAACTTATTCATACATAGTAATAACTACTTTTGAATTTTAAACTGATGCATACATAGTAATAGTTACTTTTGAATTTAAAACTTATTCATACATAGTAATAACTACTTTTGAATTTTAAACTGATGCATACATAGTAAAAGCTGCTCTTAAATTTCAAACTGATGCATACATAGAAATAGCTACTCTTTAATTTCAAACTGATGCATACATAGAAATAGCTACTCTTTAATTTCAAACTGATGCATACATAGAAATAGCTACTCTTTAATTTCAAACTGATGCATACATAGAAATAGCTACTCTTTAATTTCAAACTGATGCATACATAGAAATAGCTACTCTTTAATTTCAAACTGATGCATACATAGAAATAGCTACTCTTTAATTTCAAACTGATGCATACATAGAAATAGCTACTCTTTAATTTCAAACTGATGCATACATAGAAATAGCTACTCTTTAATTTCAAACTGATGCATACATAGAAATAGCTACTCTTTAATTTTAAACTTATGCATACATAGAAATAGCTACTAGTTTTGAGCTACATTTTAATTTAGAACTGATGCATACATAGTAATAGCTACTCTTGAATTTGAAACTTGTACATATATAGTAATGGCTACATATATTTGAAACGTGTAGATATGTTAACGGCTAATTATTATTTCAAAGTTATACATATATATTAATGGCTAATTATGCATGTAAAATAATGGCAATTTATTTGTTTATTACAAAACTATTTTATACTCGCTATTTGAGGAACGATGTTGATAAAGTTTCAGAATGATAAACTTTAATGAAACTAAAATATAAAATGAAAAATATGGGGACGGGCAATGAAAGTGAATACTTGCACCGAATTCCTTACACAATGAACTACCTTCAGTAGCATATGAATGATGACGATGCTCGCATTGAGGATAACGATGGTAGTATGAGTAGCGTCAAGCCATTCCCTGTATACATTACAAGACAGTTACCCAACTTGTCACTACCTATTGTATTGCTCACTTACAGTAATGAATCCTTTTATATTTGTGTGTTGACCATTTGAATTATAATTAATTACCTTCGGATTGTGAAGTGCAGTAAACTGACTGATAGTTTAGAGAGAATAATCAGTTTCTTTTCAAGAGGTTTAAGACAATGGAGATGGATGAGAACTCAGATTTGAACAACGTATACTTGAATGGCCAAGCTATTGAGATTGTCCAAAAATGTTGTTACCTTGGTGATATCATTGGAGCATAGGGTGCAGCTTGTGCTAGTGTGATTGCAAGTTAGAGTGGATACAGTAAATTCAGAAAACCTCTGCCATTACTAACCAGCAGAGCGTTACCACTGTAAATCAAGAGAAGAGTCTATTAGGAAAATGTATGCAGTGTGATGACGTATGGAAGTGAAAGCTGCCCAGTGTGGGTTGAAGACATGCGTTGCATGGAGAGAAATGATATGAGAATAATGCAATAGATATGTAATGTGAGTTTTAAAGACAAGCTTAGATCTGATGACTTCAGAGGAAGATTAAATCTGGACAGTATAGGGATATATGTGCAAAACACGTTGATCATGTTGAAAGAATGGTGGAAAGTTTTTGAGTTAGTAAATGTAAAACAATTGAGGTATCAGAATTTGTTCACAGAGGAAGGCCAAGAAACACATGTGAGATAATGATAATGATGGACTTGAGAGAAAGAAAGTAAGGGATAAATAAAGACCTGGCCAGAGATAGCTTTGTTTGGAGGTCACCATCATCTTCATAATCATTAGCAAAGTCACGTTATATTTTAAATAGCATATTAAGATGTGGTGATACATCCTTCTGAGATGCTCTGTCTTTCTCTCCTTTAATCCCTTGGTCTGTCAAGTTTGAAAGTACATTCAGTCTGTGCTAAACGCACAAATTGAATGGCCACATCTTAAGAATGATTCCGTTCTCGTAGAAGGAATTGTTTCACTTGCATCTGAGCACATTCTCATATTTGTAATATTCACGGAAGCCTCTCTTTAAACCGTAGTGTATTTTCTTTAAAAGGCTTTTGCGGCCTAAAACCGTAGTAAAAATGCATTCTTAAAGGGAAGGTGAAACGTAAAACAATACGTTGTGTGCAGGTGAAAATGAACTATACAGAATAAGAAGTGTTACGTTTTTGCAACCAGCTGATGCACTTAGATGCATGCATAAAAACGAGAAAACAATGTAAAATCTTTTTTGTGAAGTGCATCAAGTGCACTTGGCATCTTGTTAACGGAAAGCATTCAATTTGGCAGAAATTGATGCTTACTTAGAAGTGCAAAGATTTTGAAATTCAGTTGGTAAATATCAATATATATATATATATATATATATATATATATATATATATATATATATATATATGTGTGTGTAAAGTTAGTGGTAGAGTACTCCAGCAGAGTGTTCGATTATTAAGAAAAGATCCAAAAATAAGAGCGTAATATTTATTTATATTCAGAGGCTGAAGAGAGCCCGGCATAGGAGGCCATCTCTAGGTCCTCTTTGTGTGGATTTGAAACCGACGGTACCAATGTTGTCTTAATATTCTGTAATTACATATATATATATATATATATATATATATATATATATAAGCTCCTAGATTTCACTTACTATAGTAAACTTGCACTGGTAGCATAACGGGTAAAATGACGGCCTTTTATCAAAACAGTCTGCTTTCGATCACAGCTTGAAGTCTGTGCTTGGCGAGCTCCACTGACGAACTGTGATACAGGCTAAACAGTCTGTCTGTGTACGGCTATATATATATATATATATATATATATATATATATATATATAAAGTGAAGTTTTCTGTATGTATGTATGTATGTATGTATGTATGTGTGTCGTGGCATCACAGTTAAACGGTTGTATCTAAGAGCATAATAAACCACAGATTTTAAATCAGAACTTTCAATCCGATGTCCTTATCGATATCAGAAGTTCTTGAAGCTTTTTTAAAACTCATTATTCAAAATTCAAAATATGTAAAAATAACATTTGAAACAAATATTCCGACATTTTTAGTGTTCTAGTTAGCCGACCAAACAACTACATTTCACATAAAATCATCCTACGTATTTGCCATATCGTTTACTTTGAAGAGAAAACATGTATCCTTTTTTATATAATAGATGAATAAAAAATATTTGATAAATGTTCACTAATATATATTTAATAAGATTTTTAAATTTTATATTTAGGTTTCTTTAGACCATCGAACTGTTTTAGATCTATGCGAAGAGGTAAAAAAATCCCTATGCCGAACTCATTTAAGTAGATTAAAAAGACAAATTATTTTCGTTAGACCGATGGTCTTGTGGGTAAAGCGTTTGCCTTCAGTTCCACTATTTTATGCTATCGTGGGTTCGAATCTCTAACTAGACAATAATTTTTTTGTTATGGCTTTTCCATTTATTTCTATGACATTCCAGTTATTTCTATGGCATTCCATTTATTTCTATGGCATTCCATTTATTTCTATGACATTCCATTTATTTCTATGGCATTCCAGTTATTTCTATGGCATTCCAGTTATTTCTATGGCATTTCAGTTATTTCTATGGCATTCCAGTTATTTCTATGGCATTCCATTTATTTCTATGGCATTCCAGTTATTTCATCATTATAAACCTGAATATTAATTGTAAGTAAAAATATGTGAAAATTATTTAAGAGATATTTTTAATCTTTGCTATAAATTCAAGAAAAGTTGAGAAACCCGTCATGGGCAGGTATTTAATAGGGTATATATATATATATATATATATATATATATATATATATATATATATATACAGGGCTTTACGGAGCCCTCCAAAAAAGAGCGCGCTCCAGGAGCACGCTCCTTTTTGCTGGAGCGAAGGAGAGGAGGGCTCATTTTATATTCAGCGGGAGTTGAGCAGGAGCAACTCCATTTGGGACTAAAGAGCAGTGGTTTTATCGCTCCGCGCTCCGCGCTCTTCGTTCCAAAATGATTTCATTTTTTTTTAAACATTAGTTTTTTATTCAGCAATATAAAGGAAAAGAAAAAAATGTCTCAGAGTTTACTTTGAATTATTTTTAAAAATTATATCTCTGGTAGAGAGAGGGAGGGGGCTCAGGCGGAAGACGAATTAATTGTAATGTTTTTAACAATCTTTTTTTTATTGTTTTATTCGTTAACCCCCCAACCCCGTCGACTTGCTATCAAGCGATGAGACAGATCAAAGGCGTCATTAAAGTTTTTATTGCAGTCAGTGACTTGAGCGTTCTATTTCTTTGGAAAGATTAAACATTTGAGTTAGGGGTACAAACGATTTTGACACCATCTGAGTGCAGGTCGGGAGGGGGCGAGAGAGAGAATTCAAAATGTTTACTAGCTGACCTCAGATAATTATTAAGGCCCTTTTAAAAAGTACACTGTTATCTTTCTCTTGAATAAAAACTCCGAAAATTAGCACTCTAGATAGGGGAGATAAGTTGCCCAATCAAGGTTTCAGAGTACAGTCTAACCTACTATTTAATTCATATAACTTTGGGGGGGGATATATGTGGATTCATACCGTTCCTAAGTGTATTAGTGAAAGTTATGTTGTTTTTCTTCTCTTAGACTAGATAGTCTGCTTGACTGGATAGAAGTATGTATGTATAATACATAATTTAGGAAAACTCGTCAAAGGAAAACTCGGCAACGGAAAATTCGTCAATGGAAAATTCGGCAACTGAAAACTCGGCATTTTTGGCCAAGTATGAAAATTCGGCAATTATCGAATAAATATCGATTGAAAATAGATTTTAGAACCGTTTTTACAGGAGATATACTTGTAAACACGGGGCTACCTCCTCCCCAGTGAAGACTATTTTTTATATTATTTTTTTGGTACTTGTGCAGTTTACGAACCGGGCTATTTTTTAGATAAGATTTTCAAGTTAAATTAAATTTTTACGATATCTTTTGTTTATTAAATTGTTAGGTGAAAGTACAGAATAGTTAACAAAGCCCCCCTCACTCCATGTTAAGAATGGCTTTCTAAATAATGTTATTTCAATCCGGTTCATAATTACGTTACGAAATTAAAGGTTTGGATCGGGTTATGTTTTACATAAAATTTTCAAGTTAAATTCAATTTTTACGATATCTTCTGTTTATTAAATTGTTACGTGAAAGTACAGAATAGTTAACAAAGACCCCCGCCCATTCTCCCCATGTAAAAAATCGATGTCTAAATAATGTTATTATTTCAAGCCGGTTCGTAATCAAGTTACGAGATTAAATCCATCATAATTCATTTAGATTTCTTCGTAAACAAGTCAGCCATTTTAATTGACAAAACATCAATTACTTCGTGTGTGTGCAAAACTTGAAAGGAATTTATAAACTATCGAGTAGAAAGTGATTTAAACTGGCTTTAAATTCTTAGAAAATTTCCATGTATTTAAAAAAGCAAAATTGTTTTCTTGTTCTCAGGAAACGAAAATTTACGTATAATCCTATACTTCGTCCGACATGTTCTATAACTCTCAAAATATTAGCGAGATTTTGTCAAATATTATCTTACGGTCTTACACTTAAAGTGACATCTCAACCCATATTGACGAGATCCTTTGACGCCCACCTCTATCCTTCGACCACTCATTGGCAGAATAGAACGTTTATGAAAGAACGTACATTTTTACCATGGAGCGCTGAAAAAGAGCCGCTCCTTTTTTATAGGAGTTGAAGCAGGAGCGGCTCTTTTTTGAAAATGGGGAGCGTGAGAGGAGCCAGCTCCAATTTTGGGCGTTGGAGCAGGAGCGGGAGCAGCTCCAAAAGTAGTGGAGCGCGTAAAGCCCTGTATATATATATATATATATATATATATATATATATATATATATATACTCTAAATACACACACAATATATATATATATATATATATATATATATATATATATATATATATATATATATATATGTATTGTGTGTATTTAGGCACCATTTTTTCATTAATGCAAACATTGTTAGAAATAACAGACTTCGTCTGTTTAATTATACCTTTTTTTTATTTTGTCAATTTTTCTGATGGTTTTTTTGTATTAAAATCAAAAAAATTAATAAATTCCCCATAGTTATCACGAACGTTTACGATTCTTCTTTGAATCATCTTCAGGTGTCAATAGCAAATGAATGTTCTCGCATTGCACCAGGAAAGACGTTGACGATTTAAATTCAGCGACGCCGGAGTGGCATCACAGAATAAAATCGCATTACGTTAAGTATTTAAATTGAAAAAATGAAAAAGATATAATTAAACAGACGAATTCTGTTATTTTCAACAATGTTTGCATAAATGAGAAAATGCTGCCTAAATACACACAATATATATGTATCTATGTATATATATATATATATATATATGTGTGTGTGCGTGTGTGTGTGTGTGTGTGTGTGTGTGCGTTTCTTCTTTGACAAACGTGGTAGAGACAGGTACTTAAACTAGTACGATACATACACAAAGCAACCGTAATACTCTACTTGGCTGATAGTTTTTCTTCCTCTTTTAATCTGTCTTTGCCATATCAAATGTGGATTGCATGTTGGTCATGGCGGTACAAAGTGATTTTCCCCATGAAATTCTATCATTCGCGTTGGTTCCGGTGTACCATTGCTTGAGTCCATCTTTGATTGAGTCATTCCGACTCTTCTTTACCTTGCTCACCTTCAGTTGAGACGTGTGCATTTATCCAACCAGAGCTTTATTTAACATGTCGATACCACCGTAGGCGGTTGCAATGCAGAGCTGACTCCAGTCTTGGCACCTTCAGCCTCAATAGCAAAGAGTTTAAACTAACTTTGTTGTCAAGACTGTGTGTCAAAAATCTACCGAACCATAACCATGCCGCTATTCCTCTGTATCCTCAGAGAGACCGAATTAGTGGGAGCCCAGCATTCATTTTCAGATAACATTGGCTAAGATTAATGTGAACTGTGAGCGTTTTGTGTTCATTCAATTTTAATGTAATTGCCACCGGTGAGAGATTTAAATGATGTTTTAAAATAAAGGTCGTTTTGTTTTAAAACAGAGAGTCAGTCGCTATAACAGCCATTAACCAATTAATTGTTTTTAATGCTATTTTCGATTGGCTATTTTTTTTTTCAGAAAAAAAAAATGGTTACCACATTCTTTGGTTTCGTTTTTGCTTTGCCATTCTTTAATTAGTGCCGGATGACTATTATGACTTAATTAGGATGAATTATCGAAAGCGTTTAATTGTGAAGAATCTAAAATAGGAATGGGTTTTTCATGATGACATTTGACATTCTCTTCTAAAAACAAATTCTCAGACTTTTTCTTTTTGGTAAACTGACTTGACATACATGTGTGATCTTATCGTGGCCTCGGAAGTCACTCAGTTTTGTATGAGTTGGCTCTAAATATAGTCCAATGCCAATGTTCCTAGTTTCTCTATCAATTGTTCTATACCCATGCTGTGTCTAAGGATCCACAAAACTTTGGTATTGACGCAGCTAGTCAGGAACTTAGGTGAACAGCTGGTTGGCATTTCCTCTCTGCTTTTGTCCAATAAAGCATTTTCTTAATGCTGTGTTAAACAGGTTGTGAGCATGCGAGCTAGAATTAATGGTTGCACACAAAAATGACAGACATTTTTGTCTTTGAAAAGGATATACTTTATTTTATTTAACTAACATTGTGGTAACACTAAATTACAAGATCAGGCTACCCATTTGTGTTGAGTTTCAGCTGGCTACTGATTTTTTTCCACCTCTACAACATTTGTCACACACAAAAAAAAACTAAATCTGTTACCCAACCAACCTAGCAGCCTATAAGCAAGTCGAAGTAACTCTTTCTTAATCTTTGGAAAGTTTACATTTCAAAGCTGTCAATGCGACACAAGTGTCGCTTATGACCTTTTTTGCAATTTCATTTTTAAAGGAAGTAAATTTACTCCCGGCATTAGTAAAACGCCAAATGTCGTTGAGATGTGGAGAACAGATACTACACTTTGATCATATTTATTTACTCCTCGCGGAGTTAGGCACAAGGCCAGTTTTATCTTACTCCCACAAGTAAGATGTGACCCAAGATCGGGTCGAGCAAGTGGGGTTAAAAGCCAGCGCTCGAGAGGTGAGCACTCTGGCCATTTAAAAATTGCCTGGACAGCCCCGTCGGCATTCCCCGGTAGGGCCGCCTCAGACAGTAAGCAATAAACTTACTCCTCCCCAAAGAGGGGAGGCGAAGCCTGGGAGGGTGGATCTCCTAGAACTGCACAGAACAGGCGTGCAGTATCCATCGGAACAGATACTACACTTTGATCATAGCAAAAAGGCCAAGGAACATTAAAAAAGTAATGTTTTTGTGATTAGACATTTTTAAATGAATGAAAATAAATTTTTTAAATTTAAAAACTCGATTTAATCAGAATAACTTTCAATGGGGGGGGGTGTAGTGTAGTATTGGTTCTGTTGTCATAAGACCGTCCTCCCAAGAATTACCTCCTTCGTAAGAGCTCAACATTTTTTCCTGGAAAATTATAAATATACAGTCTGAAATAAAAACGTTTTTCACTTAAAATGCAAACCAATTTTTTTTAATTTAAAGTTTTCTTTCACTTCTTAATAAATTCTGTTGTCAACATTCCCCCCCCCCCCCAATAAATAAATGATAATAAAAAAAGCCATGCTGGCCTGTCTTCTCTTATTTTCGTTCAATTGACACGACTGAAATAGAAAACGGACTGAAAATATCTTTTTTATTTGGGGTTAATTACTATTTCAGTCACGTAAATTATTTTGAGTGAAATAGGTTTCGGCTTTTTAACTTAAACCATGTTTTAGTAAAAAAAAAAGTCAACTTTGGGTTTTTAACGTTTGTTATTGTTATGCCAAGTTTCACCGTACACATGAAACACTGAAATAAAAGTTAAGTCGGAAAAATATAGTCGCACATTAAACAAGTCAAGAAGTTAAGCTAGTTAGGAAAGAACAATAACTCAAGTTTATAAAGGTGTTTCTTAATTAGAAAATTATGAAAGGAAATTATCGGTCGCCCTTAACTATCATATTTCTCTTTTATTATAAAGATCGCGACTATATTTTTCGCCTAATTTTCAATTCGGCGTTTCATGTGGACAATGAAACTTGCCATTGCTTTTAATGTTATCTAACTGAATAAATGCGAAAGCTTTTTCCACATATCCTAACTATATTAACATTAAAACGGTTTATACTTATTTCATTATGTGTGGTATATTTTCATTCATCACGATACATTACTCCCAGGTATTACCTCCTCTTTTGAAGCAGGGGCAGTATTGTATACGTTGGTTCCTCACGATACCATCCTCCTAGGATTACCGTCTCCTTATTTTGTGATGGCGTTGGGAGTAGTGTACTATCTATTCTGTTCTTATGATATCACGCTCTCAGGAATTAACTTCTATTTTTTTTTGGGGGGGGGGGGTTGTTCGTTCGTCATGATGTCATCCTCTTAGTCATTACCTCCTCCTTTGGGGTCAGTGTATCATCCTCTCATTCTAGCAAAGATATGCAACCGGAGGGAGCATATGTTTGCTAGTATATATATAAAATAAAGTGAGATTTTCACCTATTTCAAGTTCTGGAATAAAAAATAAAAGCACCTTTTGTCATTCATTATCACTATCTATTCTTTTGTGTTCTGAAACAGCAAAGTTTTCAATTCCAATCGGTTTTCACATATTTATATTTAGTCCGCTGACCAGTTTTTCCTTTGATTGCTATTGTTATAAACAAAGTCAGAGAAGATAACCCCCTTCTAGGCACAACTTCTCTTACTGCTACCAGAATTACTATGTCCAAATATTTCGTAGGGTACATACATTTTAGCTACACTGTTTGTAAACTGTACGGATGTTCAAATATGTAATAATCATTTGCATTTTCTTAAATTGAAGCATATTTTTCTTTTACTTTAAGCAAACACACAATATTTATAAATCGTTATTTCTTAATTTATTAACTAACTGAATACTAAATTAGCACATCCATTACACGCTGTATAAGATATGTTCATTAAAATATGATAGTTTTCTTTCACGGATATTTTGTTGTGCTCCTACGTTATTAAAACAGTGGACATTTTTCAGCCTGTTCTCATAAGTATATTTTTTCAGTTAAATTCTTCTTTAAAAATTGAACGTTTAAACTTTTACAAAACGCAAACACTGGGTTACACTAATTGATTTCACTTTCTTCAAATAAAATATCCGTCCCCTTATATCCCTCTCTACCTTTCTCTCACAGATATATTTACGGAATCTAATAACGGCAACAAAAAAACAAACCCTGTTGTAAAATCTACAAAATTAACTTGCACTTTTATTAATCTTTTTTTGGATTACGGCCTTTCAACTTCATTTTATGCATAATATTTGGGGGGGGGGGCAGGGGAGCGATATTATTTAGGCGATTTTTTCTTTGTTTCTTGGGTTACTCAATTTTTCGGCTCAGGACACGGGTACCGCTAGTATATAATATAAATGACGTAATTAAAACTAATCATATGAATCAGTTTTACAATTAGATACGAAAAATGTTCAATGCCACTCTGGCAGAACTAATCATAATCAAATAAAATAGTTTGCAATTTAGCTGTTACTTTATTTGATTATCTAATATCTAATATATACAAAAAAATAAGTTGGATTTTCGAAGTTAGGCCTAAATAGCATTGTATCTGACAAATCGATATTTGATTTTACCTAGCCATTGAAATACGGAAATTTTCTGTGTTCTTTCGATAAATATTACTATCAATTTCATATTCTATCCGACTTTAAAATTCTTTCATAAATAAAAACTTAGAGAGATTCACCATTAATTTTTATTGGATAATCAACAAATATGATTATTCAAAGAAATCACTCGGTTTGTTAAAATTGGATATTGTAAATGGTGTGCCAAAATCACAACACCTTTTCTGAAATTCATATTTTTCATTCATTTTCAAGTTATTTGTTCATTCAAGAGAGATAGTATGCGGCAGAGAGATATCCATGAAGACAGATTGAGAGACACACACATTTTAGACATTTTCTAGGACGAGTTAGCTTCACTATTTAATAATACTATAGCTGCTCATTTCAGTAATAATCGATCACATTTCTTTACATTAACAGATATAAGTCAACAATGCCTCTTTCACTAATTGCTGAGACTAAAGTAAATACTGATTATCTTATGAGTTAAAATATTATCCAGTACATACAATCAAAACTTTTGAACATCATCATTATTATTTTATTTATTTACCTCCATAGATTTTCCAACGTTCACTATGCTAAGGCAACTTAAGCTAATGCTCCTTCGCCCATGACATACTTTCGCCTCAAACAAAAAGAAGGAAAAATAAGGACAACAGCTATTCAATTAGTATGTTAAAACAAATTGAGATTGCTAAACTTGATGCGCTGTTGTAGTTAGGGTTCGGCACACAGAATTTAGCAAGTTCTAACCTCAGCCGGTACTTATTTAATTTTCTTATTTTGTGCAAATTTGGACTTAGATTCAGTTCAAATTACAATATTAAGTGATTTTTTTAATTTTACTTTTTTTACTGTCTTCTACGTAATTTTCAGAAATTAGAACCCCGAGAGATATCATGGAGTTCTTTCAATGTCTATAATTAAATATGGAAAACTGTAAAATACTTTTGATAGATTTCAAATTAATAATAAGAATTTACTTCATACTTCCTTAAAAAACGATTTAGAAAACATTTTTTTAACACCGCACTGCAAATCAGGATATTATCCTATTATTATTATAAAATGCATCTGACATTAGCTTTACACTAACTTGAATAATGTTTACTCAAATTCTTTTTAATAAAAAAATGGCAATCGAAACTCCGGCTCTCAACCTCTAATCATTTTTATATTTGAAAGTTAAAACGAACAGGTTTTAACATATTTTGCAAAGATGCGGGACAGCTAGTATATATATATATATATATATATATATATATATATATATATATATATATATATATATATAGTCATCCACAGACAGCTGTTTCGCAGTATCACGGCTTTTCAGTGTGACTAGATGTGGCGAGTGTTTCATGCTGAGATTTGAAACCTGACTGTTTGGGCAGTCACAAAAGTAAAGGGAATGATAATGCTTTATATTCGTTTAAATTTGCATTACCAACTGCCGATGTGCTCAATTTTATTATGAAGAGCTATGCTTTACGCTAAGTGGCCACCATTTAATGAATTATTAAAGAGATCAACTCCTGAGTGGACACAAAAGTGACATGTTATAACAATAATCTAATAATGTCATATTATAACAAAAACGGTATATAACATAACGATGTATCGTAACAATAATGACAATGGCATATCATAACAATAATGACAATGGCATATCATAACAATAATGACAATGGCATATCATAACAATAATGACAATGGCATATCATAACAATAATGACAATGGCATATCATAACAATAATGACAATGGCATATCATAACAATAATGACAATGGCATATCATAACAATAATGGCAATGGCATATCATAACAATAATGACAATGGCATATCATAACAATAATGACAATGGCATATCATAACAATAATGGCAATGACAATGACAATGACAATGACAATGACGTATTGTAAAAGTGACGTAACACTGACGTATTATAACAATAATGTGCCCATTTTTTTACAGAGATACTAAAGTGTCATTAAAAGCAAAATATGAATTCGATAAAAGAATGAAAACGTTGATCGTGACCTTTAATGGCACATGTAGGTATTAACTCCTAGGGGTATGGAAAATATGGTTTACTCATTCTCAGATTCTATTTCTCTTGGGAAAAAAAATCAAAATAGCCAAATCAGATATAATGCTGTCGGATATGTCAGCCGTAGATGATTGGAAATGACTTTTTGGTTTTTGGTAATCATCAGAGATTTTATTTTAGATTCATGTTTTAAAGGTCATAAGGTCATTTCTATCCTTCCCAACTGGTTACAGCAAAGATAAAAGGATAAGCAACTTGAAAATAAAAAAATGGAGAAAACAACACCAAGCTTGTGAAACATGGTGATTAGTGTAGGATGTAAAAATAGTAACATTTTCAACTTGATAGCAGGGTTACCCAGCGCTTCACGGGAGGGTGGGGGTGGGGGGGGGGTAACATCACATGCGATGGTAGTGCAATGATTAAGAAGTATGGATAATGTTCGTTGATATGTTTTGTCTGAATTAATTGATAAATGTATTTGCTGATCGTCATAAAGTGGGTGATCAGTTTACGTTAAATTTATATAGGAAACTGATCCTGCGTCTAAAATTTAAAATATTAAAAAAAAAAAAATTAAAAACCTGTAAATCTCTAGCTAAAGGATCCGTAATTGTACACAGAAAAAGGAAAAAAAATGGTCCATAAAAAAGATGAAAAAGTGTGTGTGGGGGGGAGGGGGTAAATAACGAATAAGTGCCATAAAACTTAATATATAAAGTAAAGTCAGTCTCTTTATCGTTTCTTTGTCATCGATAGTTTTCTAATTACAACACCAATATTCATTTCTGTATTGTCAGTTATTTTGAGGATCGTTGCAGAAGTTAAGAAGAATAACAGATAATTCGATTAATTTTCGTTAAAGAAAATACTTTGACTAGGTCGGAATTATTTTCATACAGATCCCATCTTAAAAAAGAGGACGTAATTCTGTTTTTGTTCATACAGAGTTATTCCCTTTGATTGAAACAATAATATTAAAAAACTGACAGTAAAAAAAGCATGTAAAAACACTACTGGTAGGTACATCTAATGTCGGATTAAATAAAATATAGAATTAATTTTCAAATTTTTGTTCGTTGAATTTGCTTTTTAATAATAAAATAATTACAAAATTATTCAAGTTAGTCAAATTAAATTGTCTGTTTGTTGAATTTTCATCATTAGCAATGATTATTGCATTTTGGTTTTTGTTACCATCCTCTCTAAAGAAAACATCTTCTGTTGTATCGTTTCGAAACTTGGGAATTTTATGTTGAACTCGAGAACCTATACAGAATTTCGAACTGAACCCTTTATTTTAGCTGATAACTTATTTGACATAATCAAACGTTTAATAATTGGTTTAGACGGCTTTAGAGTATCATTTGTTATAACAAATAATAACTCAATAAAAAAAAGCTATGTCTTTCTTTTCTAGCCCAGCAAAGCTTTCAATTGTCTATCCACACACAGTTATAAAGTCTAGACCTCTTTTTCTCTTATTCGACTCAGTACATAAATAAAAATGCATTAGAAACAACTGGCTTAGCCAAAATGGTGCAAGTAAATGCATGATGTTCCCCAAAGTTTGGTCTTAATAGAAATCATGAATTAGGTAACATCCAAAGTTCCCCACAACTTACACAAGCTTACACAAGCTTACACAAACTTTATGACCTGGAATCTCAATCACTTTTGAAATATTGTTACGAATTGACTTCAAAGATCCTTTCTCCCACTAATTTTGAAAGGCAAAATGTTAATTTGGTTCTGCAAATTTTCAATGAATACACTATTAGGGATTGCTGACCTTAGGAAAACAGAACTATTTGCCCAACTTTGCAGAAACTGCCGAATACATAAAAATATTTTATATTTGGTTAACAATACTGAATGTGAAAACACCACATAAAGGTTGTCGACTTCGCAATAAATATGCTAATACACATAAATTAAATGAAGAAAATTATAGATTTCTTTCTGTATTCTGTGACTGGTTAGAATGTTGGAATAGCATTTCTGGAAGAACTTGGAAATTAACAAAGAAAATACACACTGCTTTACATACCACATATGCAATTCTTGAACTGACTAAGTATTGCATAAAATAAATGAACATGACGTATATATTACCTGGCAAGTTTCAAACAGATGACCTTGAAGCCACTTATTAATCGTTTGTTATTTATTTAAACTTATTTATTGTTTGTTTACATTTTTTTTAAATTATTCATCGTTTGTTTTTAATTTGTTTGTTTATTTAATTATTGTTTGTTTCTTCCTTAAATTCATAATTCAGTTTTGCAGTATTTGGTTGTATTTTGCTTAAAACATACATAATTTTACTTACATTGTAACAAACAATATTTTCTACACAGGAAATAATAGGTTAATATTATTGTGACTTTAACAACTATTGATTTTTAATTGTTTTTTATATTGAATAATGTTCATATTCAGTTTAATAGAATCATGTTCCTTTCTTTTCTTTTTTAAATGCAATTTTAAGTGTTTTAATGCTTTTTAAAAGGCTCTCATTCATTACTAACAATCTGACTGTCGACAAATCTTACTTGCTACCTACTAGCATTACGTCACTTTTAAGTGCATAGGCCCTCAATCTAATCTCAAACCATCAACACATCCTGAACAAAACTACATTTCACTTATCTCTCGCCAAAATTAAAATCATTTTTCTTCTTTTTTCCTTTCCTTTTCTTTATTGTCATGTCCAAAGCAAACTTCAATACATTCTTTCAAACTCACTTATATTCACACATTCCTGACATAGCCAGCTGGTCAATACTCCTACCCACCAGAAATTTCGCACCTGACCACAACAAAATCTCCCCTCCCCCTATCTCACCCTTTCGACTACTTCTTTCATACTCTTACCCACCCACCCCCGTCTATTTTCAAGTTATCTTCATTTCTTCAAATGTTTTTCTAAAACTATGATACCACCTACATACCAAACACACAGAGTTCCCCCCTTCCCTCCTCTTTCCCCAGCCCCTCAAAATCCATGCCACACCTCACCACGACAAAAACCTCAGCCCACCTCTCCTCTCTCCCACCCTAAGGCAAATTCACTAACACTCTCACCCCTCCCCTTTTTCACTGCTGCCTTTATGTACCCACTCAAAGCTTTCCATATTCATTTCACTCTTTGCTACTGACTGACTTCTCGCAGCCTGGACTCTCGTCCAGCACTCTTAGTAGCCACGGCTACTACTTTTTCTTATAAACCCATCATGTCAACCCAATATTTCGATGTACTTGCATGATATTTTTCTTAAAATTATCATCCTGAGGAAGTCTTACAATAAAGACGAAACGTTGATGAATATATAAAAAATAGATATTGGTTTTTCCTTTTTCATTTCCCATTACGTCGAATTACTTCCTTTCTTATATATATATATATATATATATATATATATATATATATATATATATATATATATATATATATATATATATATATATATGTGTGTGTGTGTGTGTGGGTGTTTATCGTTCAAGTTTCAAAGTATTGCATGGAAAGTTAATAAAATTGAAATATAAGCCAAATTAGCAATACAAGATTAATTTTTTTTTTTTTTTTTTCTTACATTAATCTTATCGATTATGGAATAAAATTCCTTCTTCAGGGGTG
Organism: Sepiola atlantica; assembly: GCA_963556195.1. Taxonomy (NCBI): domain Eukaryota; kingdom Metazoa; phylum Mollusca; class Cephalopoda; order Sepiida; family Sepiolidae; genus Sepiola; species Sepiola atlantica. The sequence continues at coordinate 34,315,146 of OY744533.1, forward strand.
ACCAGTATTGAGTCATTTTTTTTTTTTCCATCAAAAAACAAGAATAAAGAAACTTATTTCTTTGTTAATTTGATAGACGTCAATGATGGTACGACGTTTAGGCAAAGTTCTTTTTTATATATTTTCAAAGTTTAATTTTTATTACCTGCACTAATGTCATTGCGGTAATGGTCCTCTGAGGAGAAGATTTTCTTTGAAAACTCATGAGTTAAGAGCTTTAAAGAACTTTGCCTGAACACTGAACTGTAATAAAATTAGATTCTCACCTTATTTTATTCTTTCACTTTATCTATTACTATTGATGTTTTATCCAGTATATTGAGCTTCAGTTTTATCAGGATGTTCACTAATTAAAGATATTAGTTGCCTCTTATATCTTTTGTTGTATTAACTTATATATATATATATATATATATATATATATATATATATATATAATGTGTGTGTGTGTGTGTGTGTGTGTGTGTGTGTGTGTGTGTGTGTGTAAAGGATAATCTCCTAAAGTAATAAACAGATCAATTTGAATTTTGAAATATATATTCTAGGCAACACGGTGAGTAACAGTGGCAAAATAATTTTTTGTAAATTTTAACATTTAGAGGGTGCATATATATATAAATAGGTATGTGTATATGTCTCTCTCTGTCTCTCTCTGTCTCTCTCTCTCTCTCTCTCTCTCTCTCTCTCTATATATATATATATATATATATATATATATATATATATATATATATATTTCGTTGTACAGGATAAACTCCTAAACTAATGAACTGATCATTATTGATTTCTGAATATATATTCTCAGCAACACGGTGAGTAACATGGGCACAATATTTTTTGTAAACTATACTATTTAGAGGGTGGGGTGAGGGTGGGGTATTAAACCAGACTAGAAGTGAGGGCCGAATACTACTTATAAAGTGGGTTCTTTGATATGACAGGGGCGCACTTCCGGTCTGGAACTTTACTTCCTGAAAAAGCAAGATGGCTATCACTGACTACTTTACTCACAACCAATATTTATGCCAAATAAACAAACTGATATTTTATATTTAATATTAAACTGCAAATAGGTCACAAACGAGTAGATAAACTAAAATGAATTGTTTTTGACTAATTTCCAAACTGTATTACCTTTAAAATAATTTATGATGCCAATAGCAACGTTTACCTAGCAGCCCCCCCCCCCCGTTTAAAAGTTGTTTTTTTTATAATTTGAACATTTGCTATTATGTTTAAGAATGAAAAAATTCGGTACTTTCACTGTAAGCGAATGAGAGAGGTGCTTCATATGCCTCAGCTAATAAATAAATAAATGATGATGATGATGACGAAGAAGAACAACAACAATTGGTAACACAGAAACTGGTCGTGGAGTATTTGAGAGAAGGAAAAAACGGAGGAGAGCTAGCACCATCCAAACCTCGACTGGAAGAGTACAGATAGTTAATTCTTAGATTAAGATTCTCTGCTGCCCCCCCCCGCCCCCACACCCAAAAAAGAAAAAGTGAGATTCTACTTTTTTAAAGCGATTACGTGTGAACACCGTGAAAAACCTGTTGGAAAGAAAAAAACACAAAACACAGTTATTTTAGAATTTAGAGTGAGGGATCAGTTTCGTATATAAATTTACCGTAAAATGATCTCCCTGTGCCATTCTAACTTTTTAGGGTAGTTAACCAAATGTTATTTCCACTAAGTCCGAGTGGCAAGGTCATAAAACCACACATAATCACCTAAAAAAAGTAGACCTCCTCCAAAAAAAAGAACGAACATAATTTATCTCCCATAGTAAAAACAAAACTCGTTAATGCCCTAAAACGCTAGAATGGCTCGGAAATGGAGGATTATTTTACGTTAAATTTATATACAAAACTGATCCCCACTCTAAACTCTAAAAAAAATGTTTACTTCTTTCCACCAAGTCAGTGATTACACGCACTCGTCTAAAAAATAAGTAGAATCTCATTTTTTTAGTTGGGGGTGGAGCATTATCAATGAGAACACGATGGTAAACAGTTGGTGCGAGAACACCAAGTGGAATGAAGAAGAAGAAGAAGAAGAAGAAGAAGAAGAAGAAAGTATTCTCAGATAATTGGGTGTTAGTATTTTGTGTTTGTTGCTTCGTGCCTTGTGCGTCTGTCAATGTCGTAAAATGCCGTCACCTCTTCTAAGACACCCAAAAAATAAGAGAAATAAAGAAACCCACTGCTGCCATCCAACATCATCTCACCTGCTTCGCTTGTTTCTTCGGTGCCATATTGGAAAAGCATAAATAAAATAAAACACCTACTCTTATCACGATTATCTTAAACATCGCCACATCATCATCATCATCATCGTCATCGTCATCGTCATCGTCATCGTCATCGTCTCCATCCTCTGTCTTCGTCGTTTTGGTGCAATTGTAAAAATAGAGACCGTCGAGGACGGAGCTGCCGGCCGGACAGAGGCCGCATTTGTTTTTTGTTTTGTTTTTTTGTTTTTTTTGGCGATTTAAATAGAGTTTGTAAAACGATTAATGAAAGACATTCTATTTTAATTATTTATTTTCATGTAGCGCTGGAGGTTAACTTACCCCTCATTGTAAAATGAGTACTTACTTTATAGCCGGTGTAATTGAAATCCCTCCTTTAGAATGAAAAAAAAAAACGTTGATTTTCCATTGAAATTATGGATTTCAGTTACACCGGCTATTGAGTATTTAAAAAAAAAATATTTTTAACATTTTGCAAATATTAATTTGTTTTCTGATTTTTTCGGATTACTTTGAAAATTAATATTAATTTATTTTCACAAATATTATTTTTTTGCTACTGCACTTAGGATTAGAGGTAGGGTTAAAGAAGAGTATGTTTTATTTTGTAAGAAACCAATAATAAAATCAAACAGAGCTTATTAAAAATGAAATGGAAATATATTACAAATTACACATGATAATAATAGCATATCCAATATAAAATATGCCAAAGAAATTGTCTTTTATACGACGGCACCAGATTAATATTTGCAAAATAGAATTTTTAAAAAAAATCCACAGAAATCAAACAACAAATTAATACAGTGGATTAATTTGTCCTGTCACTGCTCGGAAAATCTGACAAAACTAGTCGATAAAATTTGGCAGCCATTTTGGGTGCCAACTTTTATTTGTCGCAGACGTTTTCCTTTTGACAATTGGATATTCTTAAAAAACAAAACAAAAAATAACAATAAAAGCATGGCCGCCAGCGATTAAAACATTGAATTAAAGTTGTGTTTCAACACCTATAATAAAGTTAATTATAAGTTTATTCAGAGCAAAAGACCAAACGAAACAGCAAGATATTCCAACAGTTCCAATGCTACAATTGAAAACACCTTTTTTTTTCAATTATTCTTGTGGAGATTCGGAATAAAGGCTACAGCATATTTAAATTATTTCATTTCATGCCTCGAGTGTCGAGGTCATTTGGCTCTTATACCTTCATTGTAACATGGGCTGATTTCAATATAAAGGCAGTTGCAATGACTATAAAGTAAGTGTCGATTTTATAATAAAGATATTATAATAAAGTTACAACCCTCCCCATTAAAACAAATAATGCATTTTCTTTCTTTTTTTCTAATAGTGTTAAAGCAATCATCTGCAGTTTATTCAATAGAATTTTATTTTTTTAATTGCTAAACTCGATGCGGCCTCTATTCCGAAGCATCGCCTATTCGGAAAGGAGGGGTGGTTGTTAATTTAGTTTACCGGTACAAAATATTTATGATTAAATCACATTTCCATACCGTTTTATTTTTTTTTACTTACGATTTTTTATCTTTGGCGAGACCAGCTTCACTTATTTTATATGTAACCAGCAGTGAATGCCAAAGCAAAATCAGCTGTTCCGGAGTACAATACCCCCCCCCCCACCTTCTCCTGCATCCGAAAATTAACTTCTGCTTGTCCAATCGTCACTTCAATAGTAACTGATGTGCCCCAGTTCCAACATTTCCATTCGTCTGTATCTGGATGAAACTGCTCTTTTGGGGGTAACTTTCTACTCACTACGATTTAAAATGCCCTTTTCAGAGCAAATCACTTATTATGTTTTAAATGAGACTAAACATGCCCTTTTTCAGGGTAACTCACCAATTACACTCACATTCTGTCTTTCACAGAACCTAGTGCTCTTCAGTCTATCCAGCAGTCCTCCAAACCTCAATAACATGCACTAAAGCCAACGATATTGTAAAACTACCCTTGAGCAACAATACTTACCGAGTTGCTTCTCCAACTCCAGCAACATCTACATTCGACCACTAATGTTGGAGAAGTAACTCGTCCAGACACTCCTCGTCAACTCTTCCTGTGATGCCGGCAGATGAAGCAATCCTCTTTCATCACCTTTGCGGTGCAATATAACTGTTATTTGTTATTTACTCATTTAACTCCAGTGTTTGTCATCTTTCTTTATATTTGTCTTCTGTCTCTAACTAGTTTAAGACCGATCACCATCATTAGCACCATGCAGCAAGTAGTGACCCAACATGATTACACAGGCAGCAGTTTGCAAATGGCAAAACATCCAGAAGGATCGGTGATCAATTTATCAGCTCCCCTAGTACATTTACCGCCATACAACACGATTAACTCCATGAGCTTGTTTATCCAACTTGAGGTGATATTCGCTGCTGAAAAGTGTTCAACTCACGCACCATATTTGTAAAAGTGATACTCTCATGCTTCCATTGTTAAAGAGGTTGATAATATCCTTCTGAACATTTTAGTGTCCCTACCAGCCACCCGCCACAAGTAGAGCATACTCAAGCGGACTGGCTGCTCGCATGAAGGCTTCATACAAGATCATTTCAACAACGTAGCTTCCAATTCTTGAGGAGCCGCCTTTTCCAACATGTCATGGCAGAATCCATCCTCCAAAGCCTGTGGATGAATTACTTACCCACCAGTAATGCAGATCCTTGCCTCGATGCCAGACGATGCACCCTTGGACCAATTGACCAATTCGGCAGAGCAAATTTACTCAAAAAATGACTAAAACATCTCTCAGATTAATGATGGCTTTGGAGATTACATGCGACGTTTGAATCACGAAGTTACAGCTCTCCCCATGACAAAGACATCACCATTTAAGAGGAACCGAATCAGAACCACAGTTCCAGACCAGGACACTAAACCAGCACAAGTGAGTGCTGGTCCCATAAACGTTTTCTGATTGAGTTCAAACTGCTGACAACTGTGCAAGCAAAATACAGCTTGGGGAAACTAATAAACAAGTAGACAGCAACAACGAGCCCAGCCAGTACACATTCACTTAGCCGTCTTTTCTATGTGTGGGACTGAAAAAAAAAGCTGGAATTCTGGTTGACACAGGTGCAGCAATTTGTGTTATTCCTCCCATGAACAGACTTGCTGCCAAACTTCAGGCAGCCAACGGTTCCACCATAGAGACATATGTGAACAGGACCCTGCCCCTAAATGTCAATGTGAGACATGATTTCACCTATTCTTTCACCGTGGCAGATTTGAAGACACTCATACTTGGTGGTGATTTCCTGACACATTACAACCTGACCATTCACATGAATTCAAGGACCCTGTCCAACAATATGACAAGTGTCAAAGTCACAGGGATCGAAACACATCTCAACTCAACCAAGATTTGCATTGTAACACATCACAACGCGGAATACCTGAAGATCCTGCATCGATACAAGAACATAATGCAGTCACTTAAAAGTAGTGATGCAGGTGAACACCAAACCCAACATCACATTAAGACCACCGGGCAACCATTGTATTCCTACCCAAAACGGTTACTTCCACACAAGCTGGGTTATGCAAAAAAGGATGAAATGCTGGCAGACAACATCATCCACTCCTCTCATAGTCCATATGCCTCACTTCTGCATCTTGTACCTAATCTCAATGGGAAAGGTTTCCGTATCTGTGTGCATTACAGAAAACACAACTCTTCCACCATGCCCGACGAGTACGCAACCACTACCCTGTCGCTCATATCCATCATCTAGCCTCAGATCTTCAAGTGGCATGCACCTTTTCAAAGATCAACTTTACCAAAGCATATTTTCAAGTCCCAGTTGCTCTTTTTTCATTTTACATCAGTTAGCTCTCAGAAATCAAGGGCCCCTTCCTGGGGCAACACTTGATTTCTATATGAGATACATAGATATCTGAGTGTTCATTTAAGATTCTCCTCTACTTCTAAAATGCTGAGTTTGTAAAGAAGTGAAGAACATTAATTTTCTTCTCCCTAATTGTTGACCAATTAACTATGTTATAGTTTATCTTTATTGTGGTCTTGTCTTCGTCTTGCTGGATTCCAGGACAATAATTTATCTGGTCTGGTGGAGTATCCAGTTAAATGCTATTACTTAAAGCAACATCACTTGGAGAAGGTGCACCATTCCTTGTATGAGAAAGTGTATAGCCGTTTTGAGGGGATCTTTGAGCTTCGAATACTATGTTATTTTGAATACTTGGTCAGGGTATACTTGTAGAGCGAAGTATCCTCATGTCAGGTTATCCTGACAAACCCTTATACAGAAAAACCGAAGACGCTCGAGGATGGTGTCTAGTAGGCATTCAAATTTTCTCCAAAAATATGGATCGCGTCACGAATTGGCATGTCATCCTTGCGCATAATACATTCCTAAGATGGCAGTCACAACCTCCTGCAGATTGTATGAATTCCTAAAAATGACCTTCAGACTACGTAAGCATGATGGATGAGGTTCTATGTGTCCTACCATGTGTCTACGAATACATTGACAACATACTCGTGGCTAGCAGAGACGTTATGTCATGAAATGGGGGAGTTGAAATATCCGCTAGCCAAGCAGTCATCCACGAGTACATACATCCCTAATGAAATTCGAGCCTGTGATTTCGCTTTTGTCAGTAACGATGCAGTAAAAACATCACTTAGACCAAAATACCAAGGCCCGTCTAAAATATTGAAGCAAGCGGACGAGCACCTCACTCTCACCCGAGGTAATCATACTGATACCATTTCCATTTATCGAACCAAGCCAGCTTTCTTAGAAAAAACGACTGTTGAGACACAACCCACTTAAACAGCACCAGAGACACTACCAGTAATGACAACAACTCCAGTCAAACAGACCCAGTCAGGGAGGAAAGTTACTTTCCCTGAGAAATTCAAGACTTACTTTTATTTTTAATTTATATTATCAATTATCCACCGAGAGGGCTGTGTCATGGCCTCCGTTTGCAGGTCACCACTCCTATTTAATAACAAAACCGGATGTTATTGAATGAATAAAAGTGATTTTCATTCTTATTTCTTGCCTATTCCTGATTTCTATTTAAATATGTCATTCCAACATCAAATCAACATGCGATGAAGAAATAGATTAGCCTGATCAAAATGTAATACAACATAGCAGCATATTATATTTGAAAAATGGGTATTGTTATAGATGACGCGCCTGATTTCTGTGACTTTGTGTCAGTAACGATCGGGCATGTCGCGGAAGCGCCCGAGCGCTGACAGAATAATATCGTTTTTTCTTTCTTTTATCTTATAAAATCATTGACAAAATTTTACCCCCCCCCCCGAAACAAACATTATTTTCACAAAAACAAAAAAACTGATTTTAATCTATGTATTTTTTCTTTGAATTTATTCGTCTTATATTAGTGTCTTCCCGTTAGAGCTTGGCAGTTTGAATGCAGGGCTTGGCTATCACTAAGAATGGGAGCCCTAACCCTAACGGTAACCCTAAACCCTAAACCCTAATCCTAACCCTAAACCCAAACCTAACCCTAACCCCTAACCCTAAACCTAACCCATTTTTTTTTCTTTCTTTGTTTTATGTTAGCAAGAGAAAAAAAGAAAAACAGCGAAACAAATGAAAATGTTTTTTTTTTGTTTTTACACATTTGATTGAAAATGGTTCATTTGACTCCCCACCCTACAGTTTGTTCGGTTTTTATCTTTTTATCTATGTATTTTTTCTTTGAATTTATTCGTCTTATATTATCGCCTGCAAGTCTTCTATTAACGCTTGGCGTTTTCGTCTCGGCAACTCTCGGGCGCTTCCGCGACCTGCCCGATCGTTGCCGACGCGAAGTCACGGAAAGCAGACGCGTCATCTATAACAGCACCGAAAAATGATTCTTCCCCTGTATACAAAACTGATTGTTTTATTCTTTTAATAATGACACTTCGCCTGACTGTTTTATTCTTTTAATAATGACACTTCGCCTGACTGTTTTATTCTTTTAATAATGACACTTCGCCTGACTGTTTTATTCTTTTAATAATGACACTTTGTCTGACTGTTTTATTCTGTTAATAATGACACTTCGCCTGACTGTTTTATTCTTTTAATAATGACACTTCGCCTGACTGTTTTATTCTTTTAATAATGACACTTCGCCTGACTGTTTTATTCTGTTAATAATGACACTTCGCCTGTCTGTTTTATTCTGTTAATAATGACACTTCGCCTGACTGTTTTATTCTGTTAATAACGACACTTCGCCTGTTTGTTTTATTCTTTTAATAATGACACTTCGCCTGACTGTTTTATTCTGTTAATAATGACACTTCGCCTGACTGTTTTATTCTTTTAATAATGACACTTCGCCTGACTGTTTTATTCTGTTAATAATGACACTTCGCCTGTCTGTTTTATTCTTTTAATAATGACACTTCGCCTGTCTGTTTTATTCTTTTAATAATGACACTTCGCCTGACTGTTTTATTCTGTTAATAATGACACTTCGCCTGACTGTTTTATTCTTTTAATAATGACACTTCGCCTGACTGTTTTATTCTGTTAATAATGACACTTCGCCTGTTTGTTTTATTCTGTTAATAATGACACTTCGCCTGACTGTTTTATTCTGTTAATAATTACACTTCGTCTGTTTGTTTTATTCTTTTAATAATGACACTTCGCCTGACTGTTTTATTCTGTTAATAATGACACTTCGCCTGACTGTTTTATTCTTTTAATAATGACACTTCGCCTGACTGTTTTATTCTGTTAATAATGACACTTCGCCTGTCTGTTTTATTCTTTTAATAATGACACTTCGCCTGACTGTTTTATTCTTTTAATAATGACACTTCGCCTGACTGTTTTATTCTGTTAATAATGACACTTCGCCTGACTGTTTTATTCTTTTAATAATGACACTTCGCCTGACTGTTTTATTCTTTTAATAATGACACTTCGCCTGACTGTTTTATTCTTTTAATAATGACACTTCGTCTGACTGTTTTATTCTTTTAATAATGACACTTCGCCTGTCTGTTTTATTCTGTTAATAATGACACTTCGCCTGACTGTTTTATTCTTTTAATAATGACACTTCGCCTGACTGTTTTATTCTGTTAATAATGACACTTCGCCTGACTGTTTTATTCTGTTAATAATGACACTTCGCCTGACTGTTTTATTCTTTTAATAATGACACTTCGCCTGACTGTTTTATTCTGTTAATAATGACACTTCGCCTGACTGTTTTATTCTTTTAATAATGACACTTCGCCTGACTGTTTTATTCTGTTAATAATGACACTTCGCCTGACTGTTTTATTCTTTTAATAATGACACTTCGCCTGACTGTTTTATTCTGTTAATAATGACACTTCGCCTGTCTGTTTTATTCTGTTAATAATGACACTTCGCCTGTTTGTTTTATTCTTTTAATAATGACACTTCGCCTGACTGTTTTATTCTTTTAATAATGACACTTCGCCTGACTGTTTTATTTTTTTAATAATGACACTTCGCCTGACTGTTTTATTCTTTTAATAATGACACTTCGCCTGACTGTTTTATTCTTTTAATAATGACACTTCGTCTGACTGTTTTATTCTTTTAATAATGACACTTCGCCTGACTGTTTTATTCTGTTAATAATGACACTTCGCCTGTCTGTTTTATTCTGTTAATAATGACACTTCGCCTGTTTGTTTTATTCTTTTAATAATGACACTTCGCCTGACTGTTTTATTCTGTTAATAATGACACTTCGCCTGACTGTTTTATTCTGTTAATAATGACACTTCGCCTGACTGTTTTATTCTGTTAATAATGACACTTCGCCTGTCTGTTTTATTCTTTTTATAATGACACTTCGCCTTACTGTTTTCTTCTTTTAATAATGACACTTCGCCTTACTGTTTTATTCTGTTAATAATGACACTTCGCCTGACTGTTTTATTTTTTTAATAATGACACTTCGCCTGACTGTTTTATTCTTTTAATAATGACACTTCGCCTGACTGTTTTATTCTTTTAATAATGACACTTCGTCTGACTGTTTTATTCTTTTAATAATTGATACTTCGCCTGTCTGTTTTATTCTGTTAATAATGACACTTCGCCTGACTGTTTTATTCTTTTAATAATGACACTTCGCCTGACTGTTTTATTCTGTTAATAATGACACTTCGCCTGACTGTTTTATTCTGTTAATAATGACACTTCGCCTGACTGTTTTATTCTTTTAATAATGACACTTCGCCTGACTGTTTTATTCTTTTAATAATGACACTTCGCCTGACTGTTTTATTCTGTTAATAATGACACTTCGCCTGACTGTTTTATTCTTTTAATAATGACACTTCGCCTGACTGTTTTATTCTGTTAATAATGACACTTCGCCTGACTGTTTTATTCTGTTAATAATGACACTTCGCCTGACTGTTTTATTCTGTTAATAATGACACTTCGCCTGTCTGTTTTATTCTTTAAATAATGACACTTCGCCTTACTGTTTTATTCTTTTAATAATGACACTTCGCCTGACTGTTTTATTTTTTTAATAATGACACTTCGCCTGACTGTTTTATTCTTTTAATAATGACACTTCGCCTGACTGTTTTATTCTTTTAATAATGACACTTCGTCTGACTGTTTTATTCTTTTAATAATGACACTTCGCCTGTCTGTTTTATTCTGTTAATAATGACACTTCGCCTGACTGTTTTATTCTTTTAATAATGACACTTCGCCTGACTGTTTTATTCTTTTAATAATGACACTTCGCCTGACTGTTTTATTCTGTTAATAATGACACTTCGCCTGACTGTTTTATTCTGTTTATAATGACACTTCGCCTGTCTGTTTTATTCTTTTTATAATGACACTTCGCCTTACTGTTTTCTTCTTTTAATAATGACACTTCGCCTGACTGTTTTATTCTGTTAATAATGACACTTCGCCTGACTGTTTTATTTTTTTAATAATGACACTTCGCCTGACTGTTTTATTCTTTTAATAATGACACTTCGCCTGACTGTTTTATTCTTTTAATAATGACACTTCGTCTGACTGTTTTATTCTTTTAATAATGACACTTCGCCTGTCTGTTTTATTCTGTTAATAATGACACTTCGCCTGACTGTTTTATTCTTTTAATAATGACACTTCGCCTGACTGTTTTATTCTGTTAATAATGACACTTCGCCTGTCTGTTTTATTCTGTTAATAATGACACTTCGCCTGACTGTTTTATTCTTTTAATAATGACACTTCGCCTGACTGTTTTATTCTTTTAATAATGACACTTCGCCTGACTGTTTTATTCTGTTAATAATGACACTTCGCCTGTCTGTTTTATTCTGTTAATAATGACACTTCGCCTGTTTGTTTTATTCTTTTAATAATGACACTTCGCCTGACTGTTTTATTCTGTTAATAATGACACTTCGCCTGACTGTTTTATTCTGTTAATAATGACACTTCGCCTGACTGTTTTATTCTGTTAATAATGACACTTCGCCTGTCTGTTTTATTCTTTTTATAATGACACTTCGCCTTACTGTTTTCTTCTTTTAATAATGACACTTCGCCTTACTGTTTTATTCTGTTAATAATGACACTTCGCCTGACTGTTTTATTTTTTTAATAATGACACTTCGCCTGACTGTTTTATTCTTTTAATAATGACACTTCGCCTGACTGTTTTATTCTTTTAATAATGACACTTCGTCTGACTGTTTTATTCTTTTAATAATGACACTTCGCCTGTCTGTTTTATTCTGTTAATAATGACACTTCGCCTGACTGTTTTATTCTTTTAATAATGACACTTCGCCTGACTGTTTTATTCTGTTAATAATGACACTTCGCCTGACTGTTTTATTCTGTTAATAATGACACTTCGCCTGACTGTTTTATTCTTTTAATAATGACACTTCGCCTGACTGTTTTATTCTTTTAATAATGACACTTCGCCTGACTGTTTTATTCTGTTAATAATGACACTTCGCCTGACTGTTTTATTCTTTTAATAATGGCACTTCGCCTGACTGTTTTATTCTGTTAATAATGACACTTCGCCTGACTGTTTTATTCTGTTTATAATGACACTTCGCCTGACTGTTTTATTCTGTTAATAATGACACTTCGCCTGTCTGTTTTATTCTTTAAATAATGACACTTCGCCTTACTGTTTTATTCTTTTAATAATGACACTTCGCCTGACTGTTTTATTCTTTTAATAATGACACTTCGCCTGACTGTTTTATTTTTTTAATAATGACACTTCGCCTGACTGTTTTATTCTTTTAATAATGACACTTCGCCTGACTGTTTTATTCTTTTAATAATGACACTTCGTCTGACTGTTTTATTCTTTTAATAATGGCACTTCGCCTGTCTGTTTTATTCTGTTAATAATGACACTTCGCCTGACTGTTTTATTCTTTTAATAATGACACTTCGCCTGACTGTTTTATTCTTTTAATAATGACACTTCGCCTGACTGTTTTATTCTGTTAATAATGACACTTCGCCTGTCTGTTTTATTCTGTTAATAATGACACTTCGCCTGTTTGTTTTATTCTTTTAATAATGACACTTCGCCTGACTGTTTTATTCTGTTAATAATGACACTTCGCCTGACTGTTTTATTCTGTTAATAATGACACTTCGCCTGACTGTTTCATTCTGTTTATAATGACACTTCGCCTGTCTGTTTTATTCTTTTTATAATGACACTTCGCCTTACTGTTTTATTCTTTTAATAATGACACTTCGCCTGACTGTTTTATTCTTTTAATAATGACGCTTCGCCTGACTGTTTCATCATTCGATACATAACTTTTTCTCTACTAAACTAATTCACAAGAACAAAGGTGAACAATGCAACCGATGTTAAAAATGGTAAATTGGACGCTGACTTAAAATAAAGGTTTGAATAAGAATTTTGTCCAGTGACCTGATGATACCCGGAGATTGAACTATGTTTGCAATTGTGTCACAACTCAAACCAATTGGTTTTATTTTTAGTTTATATATAATGTTTATATCGATCTATCTTATATTCATACGTATCTATTTACATTCCTCTACATCCCTTCCTGTGCATCTATCTATCTGATTTTACTCATATATACATATGTATGTGCATGTGTGTTTATACACATATACATATACCCATATATGTGTATACATTCCAACCAGTAAAAATAGGTTTGTAATCAAGTAATGATTATTCAATATTTTGTAAAATCAACTTGGACAAAAGTTAGACTTAAAGCAGAAATCAGTAGTTGAAAAAAGGGATTCATGATTTTTGACTGCATGAAAAAATGAAAACAGAGAAACTTTTACCTTTTTTGGTGTAAATAAGGAATAAACACTCACTTAACAAATAGTTAACAATTAATGTAAACAAGCACACCTATGTTGCCCAAACTTGCCAGATTTTGTGTCAAAAAATTGAGAAATTTATTCGCAGTAAATTGAGAAATTTATTCGCAGTAAATTGAGAAATCTTAATTTTTTCTTACTTGCTGATCGGGTCTACATAAAAATACATACATTTATATGGTTATTTGCTGATCGGGTCTACATAAAAATACATACATTTATATGGTTATTTGCTGATCGGGTCTACATAAAAATACATACATTTATATGGTTATTTGCTGATCGGGTCTACATAAAGATACATACATTTATATGGTTATTTGCTGATCGGGTCTACATAAAGATACATACATTTATATGGTTATTTGCTGATCGGGTCTACATAAAGATACATACATTTATATGGTTATTTGCTGATCGGGTCTACATAAAGATACATACATTTATATGGTTATTTGCTGATCGGGTCTACATAAAGATACATACATTTATATGGTTATTTGCTGATCGGGTCTACATAAAGATACATACATTTATATGGTTATTTGCTGATCGGGTCTACATCAAAATACATACATTTATATGGTTATTTGCTGATCGGGTCTACATAAAAATACATTTATATGGTTATTTGCGACATCATAACAGATGATTGGCGCTTCATCCCGTTTTTCCACTGTCATCCCATCCTCGTCCATGCCTTGCCTTTGTAGGTGACTTTTTAGACCAGCAGCAGATATGCATGACCTGTTGCACAATGAGTAGCATAAAACTATCATACTTTCAAATTTTGGGTGACAGGTAAGGTCGCTGAGAGACGTCTGTGCACCACTGGATTATAGTGAGAAACGAGTGTACAGCACAAGTACCATGTTCTGAGCGTCCACGATTATAACTCATGACATACCAACGTAAGTTGATCGGTAATCTCTTTGGCTGTAGGGTTTACATCAGTTTTCTTCTCCTAGACAAGTTGCCCTAGACCTGAGTGAGGAGTCTATCCACCCGGTTTTGAAATCACAGTCATTCATCTCCTAGACAGTCATCCATGAGTAACAAGCTTCTCAGTCACAACTAATTTGAACCCATTCTCCTGTTTATCCAAACATTTCTCTCACAAGAAGGCTAAGAGATGGATTCAATATAGGAGACTCTTTACTATGCTTATGATTTTTGTCTTCTATTATCAGGATAGTTGTTGCGGATAAGCACTCTTCAGCTGTTTAAATATCCCAAACAATACACCTCTGTACCTATGTTGAGCTCTCTAACAAAAAGTATCCTGACAAGGAAATTACATCCAATTCGGATCTATGATACTATAAATAAATATATACATATATTTTCAGTAAATATTAATTATTATTACCTACAGACATCGATGTTTTATGCTACGCAATCTTCAGTGTACGGAATGTTAATTCACGTCGGTCGGAGGGCTCGAACCCGATTTCTAAGTTGTCAAGTATTTTTCCCCTTACCCATCGTCATATATATATATATATATATATATATATATATAGTATCACCCTCTTTTTTTCTTCTTTCTGCTTTTCTTCCTGATTCATTCTACATTGTAAATATTTTAAATATATAATTTATATATTTAATTTATTTAATTTGTGTATTTGCTGTGTCTAAGGTGCCTTGACTGCCATTGTCCTTATTGAGCTGAGTGTTTTGTATTATATGTGGTTATATGATTGGACTTTGTGTCTCCAATATTATCTATTATATATATATTAGATATGTTTCTATCGGATGATACAGAAATCAAATGTTTTCCATATAATTGTTGGATTTGAATTCTTGTTCACATTTTGTTGATCTCAAATCTCTTTATATATATATATCTTTTATATATATATATATATATATATATATATATATATATATTATATATATATATATATATATTATTTATCTTCTCTCCAGGAGGTTAGACACAAGGTCAGGTGTGGGTTTTGATGAAAGTGTTTCTGTGGAACGAACTGGATTTGAACTCGGCACATCCAGGTCCTCAGTCTGTGTCGTTAACCACTTAGCCACCGTCACATGATAGTAATCCAGGTAAAGTAAACATCCACAGGATAAGAATCCAAAGAATTTCAACTGGGCTTATAAAAAGTGCTCAATATACAATAGAGCTTTTATATATATGATTATTTTTATTCATACAGACATGTACAAAATCTGCGACACTGGCATGTCGATGTTATCGATCTACAGCTGTTAAAAGCTGAGATCTCATCAGGCAAAATAAGAATCTGGTCCTTCCCTCAGATCGTATCTGCCTGACTCCCGAGGACGTCTCCGGACGTTATGAAAAAAAAATGCATATATGTGTGTGTGTGTGTGTACACTATATATACTCGTGACCTGTTGAGTCATAACCACTACCACTATTTATTGTACTTTGATTCCATTAAGTTCATAAACTGTGACATATTTTGAAGATATCTTTCTTGCATAACTAAAAATAATAAGTCTCTTTTCTTTACTCTATATTATTGGTCCCCCGATTTATAAAATCGGGAGACCTATGTTTTGAGGCATTTCCGTCCGTCCGTCCGTCCGGATTTTTCTCCGCAACCATCCATTGAATTTCTCTGAAATTTTGCATGAAGTTGTAACTTTTGTCAGGTTAGAAAGTGACATTCTCCGATTTTTGAAAAAATCTGGTTAGCCCCCCAGAGGGTCAAAAGGCCTCAAAATGGCAAAAAATGACATTTTTTGCCCCATAACTTTTTATCCATCAATTCAATTTCTCTGAAACTTGGCCAAAATGTGGAAGCAATTGTTCCTAATAGAAAATACGTATCGCTGACCTTGGAAAAAATCTGGTTCTTGCCCCCAGGGGGGTCAAAAGCCCCCAAAATGGCAAAAAATGACCCTTTTCTCCCGTAACGTTTGATCCATCCATTCAATTTTTCTGAAACTTGGCCAAAATGTAGAGGCAATTGTTCTGGATATAAAATGAGCATCCTTGACCTCAGAAAAATTTTGGTTCACGCCCCCAGGGGGTCAAAGGAGAGTCAAAAATGCCCCAAATTGCCCAAATTTATTGCATTTTACACTCGCCACATCGAGTCATATACATGCGCGGCTTGTTATTATTATTATTATTATTATTATTATTATTAGTAGTAGTAGTAGTAGTAGTAGTAGTAAGTAGAAGTTTTATTATTCTTATATAGAAGTAAGGAAACTTATTATTTTACTATCTATTTATTATATACGTGTTTGTGGTTTTTACAGACACACATATGTAAATTAGATGGCCACATTAATAAAAGAGAGTCACTCTTTTTCTAAATACTCACAGAGACACTGATAAATAATAGTAGGTGAATCAACATAGATTTAATGGAAGTGAGAGGAATATATTTATGAGAAAGGGAGAGATGAATGACTAGTTCAGTTAATTATAAATTACGGTTTATTAGAAAAATTAAAACAGAAATTTTTCAAACATACTCAATCCCAGAACTTAGATATACGAGGTCTGTCTAAAAAGTATCCGACCTTAGAGGAGAAAAAATATTTCTGATCCATCTACTATGGAAACACCTCTGGAAGTCTTATTTTGGAATGGTGTTCATCTCCGCCGTCGCATTAGATTCAGCAGGTGTTTGGAGAAGATGCGATGGTGTAACACAAATTAAGGAGTGGTTCAACTGATTCAAAAATGGCCGCACATCAGCGGAGAGTGACCAGCGTTTTGGCAGGTCCCAAACTGCTCGGGGTGCAGCTGTTGTTGAGAGGGTGCGAAAAAAAGAGATAATGCGGAATGTGACAGCGGAGATGAACACCATTCCAAACGAAGATTTCCAGAGGTGTTTCCGGCAATGGATGGATCGGTGGGCTAAGTGTGTACAAGCACAAGGGGCCTACTTTGAAAGGGATTAGGGTCCAACCCCACCATGTATTTGAAATATTTTTTCTGGCCAAAGGTCGGATACGTTTTAGACAGGCCTCGTATGTTAGCATGTATTTTGTGTTATTAAAGTATATAGGTAAACAAGTCTTGATCAATTCATATTTACTATTATATATATATATATATATATATATATATATATATATATATATATATATATATATATATATATATATACTAGAAGAATAGCCGTCCCAGGTAGGGTAAAATTAATTTCCCGACCAGAAGAGTTTTGCACAACTTCTTCATGTCCCCTTACGGAGATATATCAAAAGACAATGATACTATATCTTATGTCTAGAATCCTTAATTTAAATTTTGATCAAAATCTATTACATAATTTTTATTCTAGAAAATGTCTAAAATTTAAGGCTTAAAAAAAATTTAAATTCAGGGAATCTTCCTAATTGATGTCTATGGATCAAATTCAATGCAAATCTTAAATATTTAAATTTTTAAATGAAGGGTTGTGCCTATATTATTTCTCCTAAAATATATTATGCCCCCTAAAATATATTATGCCCCCTAAAATCCTTTTAAATACTTTAAAGAAACTGAAATTAATGGTTAAAATGGTTAAAATTTCAGAAAAATCGAAGGTATCTGAATTTTCACAAAGGGTTTCCACTTCCTTTTTACCCCCTCCCTCACGGCGTAACACTAAATTAAACTAAATATAGTCTACATTACCACACCTCATGCCTAACAGTCATGTTCCAAAATTCATAATAATCAGTCAATTAGTTTAGGAGTTAATCATGTACATACAAATATATAAACACATATCTAGCTTTATATAAATAGAGATATATAGTAATTCACATACATCTGTTTTGCTGTATCACGGCTCTTCAATGTAGCTAGACGTAGCAAGTGTTTTATGTGTTGATTAAAAACCTGCTTGCCAGATCACTTACAAATGTAATCAGTAGTCAGGAATCTTACCTCTATGCTAATGCTCTTTCCCGAACAGAGAGATTATAAAGCTTATGTCTTTTTGTTTATATTCACACTACCGGTTACATATAGAACTCTATTTTTAACTTAAGTCTCGACTCTAATGCTGTAGGTTAAATGGAAACTATTATTTCCTCTACTAGAAAGCTCGACCCATAGCAAAGCGGAGGAGCATATATATATATATATATATATATATATATATATATATATATATAAGTATAAATTTTTATTTATACAAACATTATTGGTTACATATGTGCATACATGTTTAGGTTGCACTTTTCCAAGAAAGTCAACCTCATCAGACCAAGAATCTTTCTTGGAAAAGTGCAACCGAAACATGTATGCACATATGTAACCAATAATGTTTGTATAAATAAAAATTTATACTTATAAACAGCTCTACTTGGTATTGAGCACTTTTTATAAACACTTGAGTTTCTACGGATTTACATTTACAGAAACTAATACAATACATGCACGATATATATATATATATATATATATATATATATATATATATATATATATATATATATATATATATATAGTCTTTGAAGTTTCTCAACCATTAAAACTATATTAAAAAAGAAAACAAAAAAAAACCTTAAGTCCCAAGTCGTTCAGTGGAAAATCACTCATGTAAGTCAATTTAACTTTTACAGTTATTATATTAATTTGCTTCTAACATTATTTAAGGGATCATCAGTTGTTTACCATGAAAAACTGTTTCGGGAATTTAATATATATATATATATATATATATATATATATATATATATATATATATATATATTGCTTGTTCTCATCCACAGCTATGTCGAAATTTGGACAATTTCTGGCAAATTTTTTCAATCTCGAGAGACAATGGACACCTCCTATAAGGATTCTTGCACAGACATTTTATAGTGAAGCAAGGGTTGCACAATCACAACTGCAGATCAGTGCAAGCAGACATCCAGGATGACTGGAAACAGTGCTTTGATAAGCAGGGAAAGACTCAGAGTTTTCTTCTGCACAACCACAGTCTTAGTCTATCCCATTATTTAATCCATAGATGGCGGGAAGGTATATGGATTCATACCTTTCCCGTGGGTATATATATATATATATATATATATATATATATATATATATATATATATATATATATATATATATATATATATATATATATACTAGTGAATTGTGTGTGTGTGTGTTGGCATCGGTTTGAAGTTGTTATTAACTTGCGTATTGTAGTGGTAGTTCAAGTTGTTTTCGTTGTAGTAGTTGTTGTAGCAGCACTCCCCCTCCTCATTCCTCCTTCTCCTCCTCCTTGTGATGGTGGCTGTGAGTTGTCAGAGAGTAGCAGGATTCTTGTCCTCTTCTTCTTCTTCTTCTCCTTCATCTTCTTCTTTCTCATCTTCCTCTTTTTCTTCTTCATCTTCTTCTTCTTCGTCTTCTACCTCCTCTTCTCCCCCTGACGGTCTGTCGGCCCACTTGCCTATGTTGTGTGCACGGCAAGACACATGAGCAGGCACAGTCGCCAACGTCGTTCAGGTTGTTGTACCGTGTCCAGAGATTCCTCAAAGACAGGCCGTATGTTTCGAATGATACTCTACCAACTCTTCCCGCCACTGAGAAAGCATTTACTCTTTGCTCGGGAAAAACGTAAGTAAAAAAAAAAAAAAAAAAAAAAAAAAAAAAAAGGAAGAAGAAAGGAAGAAAAAAGAAGAAGGAGAAGGAGAGTGCTTGGATAATAATAATGTTTGTTTTTTTCGGGTGGAATGAGTTGTTGTTGATGTTTGTTATTGAGCCAGGTGCAAGAAGGTGGCCGGGTGCATCGGGAATGGTGAAGGCGTTTGCTTTATGGGTTGACAATGTGAAAGATGGATAACAAGGTTGCTCCACATGGGGGTTGGGGGAAGAGGTAGAAAAAGGGTATGAAGAAGCAAGCATGAGAATAAAAGAAAAGGAAAACACAAACATGGAATCCTCCTCTCTCCCTCTCCCTCTCTTTCTCTTTCTCTTTCTCGACGTCAATCTGTCTGTCCTTCTATCTATCTCTGCATTTTTGTTGTTGTTTTTGGCCTTGTTATGATGTAATTGTAATTTGTTTTGGTCTCATCATACCTATGTACATCTCACACACTCTCTCTCTCTACCCCACCCTATATTGAAATTACCTTTAAACACCTCCGTCCCACACACACACGGATATAGATATATATAGAGAGAGTGAGAGAAAGAGGGTAAAGGAGAAAGAGAAAGACAGACAAAGAATTAATATTTTGCAAAATTAAAACAATTTATATCTAAAAAAAAAAGATAAACAAATGACTAAAAGACTTCGAGCTCAGATCAAAGTGTAGTATGTGTTTTGTCCTCAGTCGGAGGAGGAGGAGAAATTCTTCTGGATTGAGAAAATAGATACTTTTGTCCCAATTCAGAGTCTCCCTTTTTGGGGAGTTGGATTTTCCTCACATAAAAATCGAACTTGTGACTAATTTTGTCCTCCTATGTAAATAGGAACAAAAAAGCATTGTGTCCTTTCTGCATGGACATGCATATATATATATATATGCCAAGTGTAAATTCGTTTAGTAAAGTTGGTGGGTTAAAATATGAATGCTTTTAAGTTGCAAAATATGTTTGTCTAAATAAAAATAATGTTATTATTTATATATGGGTGTAAATTAGGCTGCATTTATGATTTATTATTATTCTAATCTAAAATGATATCAACACCTTTGTGTATGCAAACTCTGCTTCTGGATACGCTCTCTTCCGACTTTGAAAAGTTGATTTTCAAATTATATATATATATATATATATATATATATATATATATATGTGTGTGTGTGTGTGTGTGTGTGTGTGTGTACAGAAAATTTCAAAACTGTATAGTATAGGTTATGCAAAAAGTATTAAAAAATACGAATGAATAACATATGTATTCAATTATTAATAAGGGAAAAAGTGCTCAAATTTAAGCCTCTGCAAAATGTCCAGATTGTTATCTAAAAAAACACAAACATGCATATGCTCTTACCTATATATTAATGCGTCTTTTGTTTTCGCATGCATATAGATAAAAAGTATGCAAACAAATGCATACTGTTTCTAATGATGTGTATAAATTTGCAATCCAGCTCGTACCAATTTAAAGACATATGATGCACAAAACACTGTTTAGCCACCTACACATTTTGTGACAGGCTTCTTAGAAAATATAGGTAATCATTGTGTGCTGGAATCTGTGTTGTCACCTACCCCCCCCCCCCAAAAAAAAAATGTGTAATAGCTTGTCTTTTTACTCTTACATGTTGCAAGAAATAAAAAAGTAAACGTTTGTTTTATTATTATTATGGTTGTTGTTGTCATTTGTCATCTGGGATGTGCACCATTGATATCTGTAGCAATACCACAACAACGTATTCCAATCCGGATGCTCAAGATAAATAGAGAGAGAGAGAAAAGGAGGGGGTAATGCTTGCATTTCTCTTTCTTGATATATCTACCTCTCTCTCTCTCTCTCTCTATATATATATATATTTATATATATATATATATATATATATATATATATATATATATATATATATATATATATATATATAAATGGAAAACCACAAAAACAAAGCAATACAATTAAATTATTAAGTTAATTTGATTTGATCCGTCCATTTTTTCCATTGTTCATATTTACATTTTAAACTTTTTGTTAATATAACACGCACACAGACATATATATATATATATATATATATATATATATATATATATATATATATATATATATATATATATGATAATCAAATATACTAAGCTTAACACTTAATTTTAGTTATTATCATTTATTATTTCTATAGCTCTATCCAATAGGATATTGAGCCCTTTGTTATCTCAGATCTGCTGTTCTTATTCGGTGTAGTTCAGATTGAAAGATTGTTTTTATTATTATATATTTGGATTGGCAGAACACAATTTGTAGTATACACTATCTATTATTATTTCTTATTGTTAGAAAACTTTATTTGAAAAGATATTGAGCACTTTATATGTGCACAGCGGTTTTGCTGTATTTTCCAATTCATAGCCAAACGACAGTTGTTGATGCTATTATATATATATATATATATATATATATATATATATATATATATATATATATATATAT
>OY744533.1:34342857-34375357 GCA_963556195.1 Sepiola atlantica
AACTCGAAAGTCATCGAAGAAAAATCTATATTTTTAAGTTTTCGTTTGCTCAGGCAATTAACTGTATAAAATAATTTAAAATTAAAAAAAATGAGAAATGATAGCATAAAACGTTTTACTGTCAACAAAATTATTGCGTATGTATAAGGAAATATGACAATGCAAATTACAAATGAATATTACAGAATATTAATTTATTAAAAACTGTTCAAAAAATAAATATGCAAATGAGAAGTACCTAAAGATTTTGATGAATATTTGCATATTACTATACATACAGTATTTCAAAATATTATTGTTGTATCAGAATTAAATAAGCATG
Organism: Sepiola atlantica; assembly: GCA_963556195.1. NCBI lineage: Eukaryota > Metazoa > Mollusca > Cephalopoda > Sepiida > Sepiolidae > Sepiola > Sepiola atlantica. Next base: position 34,343,180 of record OY744533.1, read on the forward strand.
ATCTGTTTTGGTGTTAATATAGTTTAGAATAGGTGGAAAAAACTTTCGCAATAATTCATTAAGATATATATATATATATATATATATATATATATATATATATATATATATTATTTTTTATTTTACTACAATGGAAGTTGTCAAAAATCAGGGGCCCACTTAATTTCTATATGAGATACATTGATATCTGAGTGTTCATTTAAGATTCTCCTCTACTTCTAAAATGCTGAGTTTGTAAAGAAGTGAAGAACATTAATTTTCTTCTCCCCAATTGACCAATTAACTATGTTATAGTTTATCTTTATTGTGGTCTTTTCTTTATCTTGCTGGATTCCTGGACAATAATTTATCTGGTCTGGTGGAGTATCCAGTTAAATGCTATTACTTAAAGCAACATCACTAGGAGAAGGTGCACCATTCCTTGTATGAGAAAGTGTATAGCCGTTTCGAGGGGATCTTTGAGCTTCGAATACTATGTTATTTTGAATACTTGGTCAGTGTATACTTGTAGAGCGAAGTATCCTCATGTCAGGTTATCCTGACAAACCCTTGTACAGAGAGACCGAAGAAACTCTAGGATGGGGTCTAGTAGGTAATTCAAACTCTCGTGTGTATGTGAAAATGGAAGGTTTCAAATTTTTTTATATTTATTTTCCATATTGTTTGCTTCACCTGTTTCGAGTATATTATCCTCCTCCGGTGGTGGTTGTTCTGCTAATGAGAGCAGAATAAGGAGGGTTTTTTATGAAGAACAATCATAGATTCATTAGTTTTATGACTCTAATCATTTCTTAGTGGTGTCTCTCCCTTTTGTGTGACGTGTGTGTATTCATTTCTCCTTGTGAGTGTGTGCATGTGTCTGTGTATTTGTACTTTTTTTAAAAAGTGTGTTTATAAATGTGTTTTCTGCTGGTGAATCTATGTGCTTTGTAGGACACACGTGTGTGTGTATTTTTGCTTTTTGCAATGTGTGTGTGTATGCGTGGATGTAGGTGTGTTTTTATTAGTGTATGTGGTGTAGGTGATTATAAGCTTAGTAGGTATTTATCCTTTTGTGTGGAAAGTGTATTTATTTTTTGTATGTGTATCTATTTCATTTAGTGTGTATGAGTGTGTGGATTTGTGTTTTTTTCCATGTGTGTTTATAGGTATGTCTTTGTGTGTGAATTTGTGTGTGTGTATCTCTCGCTCGCTATCTTTCTCTTTATATATATATATATATATATATATATATATATATATATATATATATATATATATAGAGAGAGAGAGAGAGAGAGAGAGAGAGAGAGATAGAGATAGAGAGAGAGAGATAGATATAGATAGATTATTATTTCATGTATCTACATAAAGTGTTATAAGGAGATATAATATTTTATGTATCAATTTCAAGTATTTACTTCAAAAGTGCTCAATACGTGAGTAGAGCTAGGTAGTAAGTTATGAAAATATATTTATGGCAATTAAGCAACGCAGAGGCTTCCGCATGCATGGTTTGCTGTGTGATTCGGTTCAGTTCTGGATTTTCATGTTAATGCATATATATATATATATATATATATATATATATATATATATATATATATATATATATATATATATATATGATAAAAAATGGAAATAATATTCCAAATAAATTACAAATAGATATTAGCAGTGGAAGAAATTAAGTTTACCTATTTTTCCCCACACCTTCCACAGTTAACTTAATTTCTCCCACTGCTACCATTTATTTGAGCTCATATTTTATATTATCATAAGCAGCCTTTTAGGCTTAATTCCTCCTATTGCTATTTTACGTCACACACGGAGCAAACGTTTTGAAATATTTGTACTTGTGTGTTATTTCTTCACACCAATTATCCCGAGAAAGTCTTGAAATAAATATGAAATAATATTTTTGGTTTTCCTTTTACATTTTATATATATATATATATATATATATATATATATATATATATATATATATATATATATATAAAATAAAATATGAAACTAAAAATATACTTTTAGTAGATAGAACCTATAGTGAAATGCTTTAAGCTCAATATATGAGATAGAGCAATTATAAAGATAGATGAAAGAAGAGGGATAAACATGTACGAATGACAAAATTATTTCAACTTCGATTGTTCAATGCAAGGTATACTCTGTAATAAAGTTATGTTTATTATTTTTCCTTAAGCCAAGGCTTTTCAAAGATTAAAATCTTATCATCAGAGGAATTACATAGATAGATAAGTTGGCAGTGGAAAAGCCAAAAGTCAACTTAATATTTTTTCAAATTTTGAATTGTTAGCAAATACTCACATATAAACAATGAAAAATTTGGAAGCTAGAGAGCAGGGATCTAGCTAGTTGCCCCATCCCCAACTCTGGCCTCTGCCTCCGCACCTATACAGTATACAACCTACAATGCGCTAAGTGTCAAAAGTTCTACATCGGTAGTACCGTTAGGCCTCTACACCAACGCATTAAAGAGCATCTAAACACCCACATTTCTTCCTTCCATAAACACTTAATATCATGTGGCAACACACATCGCTCCATTAGTGTCCGCATCCTCAACTCCATCCGCAATATAGGTCAGCTTCGAATTTCGGAAGCTATTCTAATCTCTAAATTTCGTACAACCTTGAATAACAGATTCGAGTTGTCTTCTCCCTTCATTCTCTGATTCTTACATCCTCACGCTCCCATCTCCAACTTACTTACCTTTGTCTCCTCTTTATTTGCCAGCGCCACCCACACCACATTTTTACACTTTACGTATTATAATTGTGGAATGGAATGATATGCACTTTATTTACACGTATTTAGACCTAGTGATTATGTGTATGCATATATACATGTATGTGAATATGGGTGTATTCTCATGTGTGTGTATGTGTATGCTTAATAAATAAAATAATAGTAGAAAAAAGAAAATTAAAATAAAGAAATTAGGATGAATAAAAAAAAAAATTTTTTAATTAAAAAAATAAATTATAGTAATAAAAGAATAAATTAAATATATTAATAGATCATAATAACAAGGGAGAATTGAGGAAGGAAAAAAAATAGTAAATGTAAAATAAGTTAATCTATTAGTCAATAGATAGAATAAATTTATACAAATTTACTTCTAAGGGTATTTTCCTCTTAAATTAACTATAAAAAAGAAAGAAAGAAGAAAGGAAAGAATGAATTAATGAATAAGTAAATTAATATGTATTTAGATATTTACACTTTATGTATGCATGTATATTTTATTTTTTATTTTTATTTTATTTTTGTTTGTTTATCTTTATTTTTGTTTGTTTATTTATTTGTTTATATATATATTTTTTTTTTTTTCATAGTTCCCCCCTTCCCCAAAATCTCTTCTTATTCCCCCCCCTTCCTCTGTTACAACGGTTCCCTCCTTGGCTTTGATCCATTCCACAATTCAAATTCTCAAATTTCAAATCTCATTTCTAAATATATTTTTTAAATAAGTTATCCCCCTTTGACAATAACAGCCCACACGTAAATTTAAATTTGAATTGAATAAAGAGAAAAAAGAGGAGATAAAAAATTAAAAAAATTAATTAATGAATCATATAAAATAAAACATAATAAAATTATAATAATTAGTATATTATTAAACAAATGTTTATAATATTTTAACTTTAGTTATATAATTGCTTAATAGAATTTTGACATTTTCTGCGTTCCCACTTCCAATTGTCTCCTGCCGTATTTCGATGTTCTGACACCAGTTTTTCCCGTTTTTTCGACCCACTCGGTCTTTTATTGCTGTCTTCTGATAATGAAAGTTTTTCTTTCGAAAATTTAAGATTACCCTTTGCCGAACTGTTACTTACCGGACAGTATTTACTATTTTCGTATTTAATCAGTTTTCGTGAAATTATTAATAAATCGTTTTGAGTTTCACTTTCTCCCTGCGTTTATTTCTTTTCACTTTTCCATCTTACGGCAACCACATCGCAATGCTATAGCCTCGGACGACTAATCTGCACTTATATATATATATATATATATATATATATATATATATATATATATATATATATATATATATATATATATATATATTTGTTTCATTTTACTTCAGTCGAAGTTCTCAGAAATCAAGGGCGCCCTTCCTGGGGCTAAGACTTTATTTCGATATGAGATACATAGATATTTAAGTGTTCCATTAAAGTTCCCTTTTACCTCTCAAACGTTGAGTTAGTAAAGAAGTTAACAACATTAATTTTCCTCTAATAATTGACCAGTTAACTATGTACAAAAAATATTGTGTATTCTAAAAATCTAAAAAAAAATGAAATATGTATGTAGATATTTATAGGCCTGCTTTCAATCTCCGGTGACAATGGATACCTCCTGTAAAGCTGCTGGCACAGAGAGTCTAAAGTGTTGTGCAATTCCCAACCACACCCTTACTGAACAGATATTGCTTGAGTCCAGTGTCTAGTTTAGTCGAAACGTTTAGTATACTACTAAAACTTTGATGACGTCACAAACGGATGACATCATAAAGGATTATTTCATCCACTAAAAAGAGGTGGAAGACACCATGAAGATCCTTTATGACGTCATGAATGAATCCTTTATGACATCACAAAATGATGACGTTATCCATCAAACGAGAGATATTCTTTATGACCTTTTATCAAGACGACTTGAAGCCCAAACGGTCAGGAGTTATCTTCTAGACGAACCAGCTAGACCCCTTAGTGGTCTAGTATACAAAACAACGAAAACTCTATGGATCTTGTTATCTTGTTTGTTTGATTTTCATGTGCACAATGGATGACATCATGAAGGATTACATTATAAAAGATGACATCAGAAAATATGACGTCATCATTTATTACGTCAGTATAGGATGGCGTCATCCGTTAAAACAGAAATGGGGATAACGTTTTATCAAGAAGATGAATATACTAGGAGCGGCCGGGCTGATATCAGCCGTCTGAAGAACCTATTCCTAAGCCAAGAATATCTTTGGAAGTAGGTTGAACTTTTAGTGAACTTTAGGGAGTGAAGATGAGTGGTTTATACAGGCAATAAAGAAGAAAAAAACAATTTGCTTAAAGTTAAACTGGAGTGGCAATGAGAGTGGGTGATGAAGGGTATGAACGTTTTAAATAGACAATAACAGCCAATGAATTTAAGCAGTTGGAGCCAATATATAGAAAAACATTTACCTATATATATATATATATATATATATATATATATATATATATATATATATATATATATATATATATATATATGTATTAGAAGAATACCCTTTCCAAGACAAAGGGGGGGGGGGTTAATTCCCTGAATAGAACAGTTTTGCAACACTTTTATATCCCCTTATGAAGAATAAAATCAAGATATATTATGTTTAGAATCTTTATACCAATTTTGATCAAAATCCATTACATGATTTTGACTCAAGAAAATGTTTAAAATTTAGGACTTAAGCTTAAGGGGTCTTAAGAAGAAACTGAAATTCAGAAAATATCGATTAATTGGTATTTAATAACTATGGATTATTTAATGTAAATCTGAAATATTTGAATTTTCCAATGGAAGGTTGTGCCCGTATTATATTCCCTAAAATCCCTTTGAAAATTTTTTTTTAATTTAGGGAATATTTATTAAGTTATATATAAAAATACCTATCATTATTTTACACAACTCGGAGGTATCTGGATTTCCCCTTTTGCATAAACCTAAATTAAACTAAATATAGTCCACATCTGAACCCTTTACGTCTAACAAGTGTTTCAGAATTTATAATAATCGGTTAATTAGTTCAAGAATGACTCCTATGCCTACAAAGCTATGAACACATAACTAGATCATAGGTGTAACAAAAGTTCTGTCCGCTTTCTAAGACTCAATAAAGCTCCCCACTCCATCCCACCTGCCAAAATGTGAAAGTTATATAATCACTAGCAGGGGTACCCGGCGTTGCCCGAGGCTCCCCACCCGTTTCCCCCTCTCTCTGCAAATGTAATTATCTCTCTCTTCCCCCGGGTAACTGCCCTCTCACTCGCTCCACTATCTTCCCGTTCTCCCCCCCCCCCTCTGAAGGCAAAAGTTTGTCTTCCCTAGTGCCTCTCACTCCATAACCCCACTGTCTTCCCGTTGCCCATGCCTTCCCCTCACCCGTTTTCCCCTCCCTCTCTGCAGGCAAAAGTGTAATTATCTCTCTCTTCCTCGGGCAAAAGCTGTGTTTTACCCCGTCGTCCCCTCATCCCCTAACCTGACAGGCAAAAGTGTGTCTTCCACTCGTCCGGTCGACCCCCTCCTCTACCTCACCGCAGTCTTCCTGCTCCCTCTCTTCGCTCTCTCCTCACCACCCATCTCCTCATCGTTCTGGGCAAAAGTAAGTACTAACCCTGTCTTCCCCTCCCCATAGATGTATATTTAGATCACCGTAAAAAAAGAATCGTGCTAGTCGACTGGTATCGAACACTAAACCTTTGGATAAGTGACCTGCGTCTATAACCACAGGACTATGGAAGACAGTATAAAATATTACTAAAATAAATCAGTTAAACGAAGTCTGAAGCTGACACGCGTTTAATATATCTCTGCCGAAAGGCGACCAAATTTATTGACCCCCACCCCCGTCACACATTTTTGGGCATTTCTATACGAAGATATGGATACTTTTTTCTAATTTTTGGATATTATGGGACCGGAAGCTGGAGGATTCTGATAATGTCAACTTTATGGCATCTGTCGAGTATCTTGGGAGCCTTTTCCAGACATACAAACATACACACAGACGTTTGACCGTTATATATTAGACTAGCAGGGCTACCCAGCGTTGCCCGGGCCATAAAAAAACAAAATAGAAGTTAGATAGCATGTGTAACATCTTTATATTGAAACTTCTATCTCTCTCTGTGTCTCTCTTTCTCTCTCTCCGTCTATTTATATTTCTCCCTTTCTTTTTTAATACTTTAAGTACCGTCAAAATCAAAGTATGAACAGATATGATGGTGATAACGATTATTGGTCGATTCCTAATTTCTGCCTTCCCTCTCAATTTCAACATATTAAGAAGATACGTAATGTTGATGACGTCAATAGTCCGAAGATAGTTAATATATCCCGGTTAACAAAATTAATACTGAAATTGTACAATTATTAATCCCGCACAATTCTGAAAAGCAGAAATGGTCACGGTCAATTCTTAATTTCTTCTCTCTCCTCCATTTGAACATATTAAGAAGATGCATGATGTTGCTGAATTCAATAGTCTGAATAGATTTACCAAAAGTTATACTGTAATCTAATTAGTTTGGATCCCGGACAATGGCGAGTAAAACCGATGGTATCGGTAAATGAATAAATTTCTTGTTTCCGCCCCTATTTAACAATAATATGAAGATAAAGGATATTAAGCACTCTAGAGTATGGCTCCCGGCTGTATACAACATTCTAAAAAAAGACAGAGAAGTTCTTTATGCCGAGCAGCACTTCGTTTAAACCCACCCACTCTATCTAGGATATTGAGCACTATTATGAGCACTTTTATGTTACTATCTGCTCTATCAAATATATCCATATGAATGAAAAAAAAAATGAAAAAAATTTAATCAGAAAAAATGAATGAAATAGGAATAAAAAAATAATTAATTAAAAGATGAATGAAAAAGTGACTGTAAAAGATGAATGAAAAAATAAATGTAAAAAACTGAATGAAAAAATGAATACAACATGAATGAAACAAAAATGAATGAAAGACAAAATGAATGAAAAAAGTCAATGAAAAAATATGAATGAAAAATGAATAAAAAAATGAATAAAATAAAAACATCCGGCCTAAAGTATAATGTAGGATTTTTTTTATTTATTATTATTTGCAGAAAAAAAAAACATCCGGCATAAAATATAATGTAGGATTTTTTTTAATTAACACCGATTTGCAATTTCTGATGTCAGATAGTGTGGCCACGACCAAGTGGATATCTTCTATTTCACCATTAAACAAATTAGTGGAAAAAATTATTTGTGGAAAATAAAACATCTGGCCTAAAATATAATGTAGGATTTTTCTTTTGATTAACACCGGTTTGCAATTTCTGATGTCAGATAGGGCGGCTATGACTAAGTGCATATCTTCTATTTTGCCATTAAATAAATGTAAAATATGTCCTCAAATAGTGTACGCATTGCGCATATGTTGCTTTTGGACTAAAGGAGTTTGAAATAAAAATGCATACTCAGTAATGTGTTCATTTATGTAGCGCCCCTGTCATATGAAAGAACTCATATTATGCTTAGTTTGTGCTCCTAAAACAAAAAGCATTCATTTACTAATGGGTACTGTCGTATCAAAGAACCCATATGATTCATTTGTGCTGCTGGACCAAAATCATGTTCATTTATGTAGTGTCAGTGTCATATGAAAGAACTTATGAAGCATGTTCATTTATGTAGCGCCTCTATTCTATAAAAGAACTCATACTAATGCGTCCCTGTCGTATCAAAGAACACATATGGTTCGTTTCTGTCTCTGAACCAAAATCTGTTAATTTATGTAGCGCTCCTGTCATATGAAAGAACCCATGAAGCATGTTAATTTATAAAGCGTCGCTATTATATAAAAGAACTCATATAAACAGTGGCAGATATTAGCATGTAGTGGCGAGCATCATCTACAAGGATGGTACTGATACTTCCCCAGAATTAGCGTCTATAATTTTGAATTTCTTCCCCCCCCCCCACCGCATTTTAGGGAATTACTTGCAGTTTTTTTACAAATTACTACAAATTAGTACATAAATACATTGGAAAATTCTATAAATATAAAATCAAAGAGGCCTTCAGAGGTCTATTGATTTCACTCTTTTTGATTCCCCCTCCCTTTGATAAGGACAATGGTCCGAAGAGAAACGTAATAAAAACAATAATAATGTGACGATGGCGTAAAAATATTATCCAAACCTATCACCATGACATCATGTACCTATCACCATGACATCATGTACCTATCACTATAGCATCATGTGCACAAAATGACATTAAAAATTTTAATCACATTAAACGAAAAAATGGCCATTTGACACCCCAAAAATGAATCTTTTTTTATAATTTTTCGATATTTTTTCGGGGTTATGCCGGTTAAAATAATACCTTCTTTGTGTGTATTTTTCAAGTTTTAGCGAGACATACATACACACAAATTGTCGCCTTATATATATTGAGATTAAGGTACTCTCAATAAACTTTTCCTACCAGAATAAGCTTTCCAATAGCACTTTCATAACATTCCTTTGAAACAGAAAACTAACACATGCAAAACTTCTTTTTAAGTAGGTCATATTTCAAACATCTAGAGAGATGGTAATCTGTTGGCGTGAGGTCAGGTGAGTGATACATAATTTCCCACGAGATTTTAGGTCTTTTAGGCAGTGTGAGCAGCTCAAGTATTATCATGATAAAGGAAAATGGAATATATTATTAATTTTAATGCATTTCAAATAGAATTGAAAAATAAGAACCTTTAAATTTAGCAAGAGATTTACTTTGGAAAAGAAAACGGACACAATTTTCGTTACAACTAGATAGATATCAAATGTTATTGTCAGTAGAAGAATAGCCGTCCCAGAACGGGTAAAATTAATTCCCCTGACAAAACACTTTTGCACCACTTTTATGTCCCCTTACAAATGAAAGATATAATGCTACTAAATCTAATCTCTAGAATCCTTATTCCAATTTTGATCAAAATCCATTAGATTGTTTTGATTTTAGAAAATGTCTGAAATTTAAGGTTTAAGCTTAAAGAATCTTCAGAAGAAATTGAAGGGGAATCTTGCTTCATTGGTGTCGAATAACTATGGATCAGATTCAATGAAAATCTGATATATTTGAATTTTTCAAATGGGAGGTTTGGCTCATATTATTCCCTCTAAAACCTTTTTAAATACTCCAAAGAAACTAAAATTTGGGGAATATTTATTTATTGATGTCTAATACCTAGTGTTGAATTTCACAAAATCAGAGGTATCTGAATTTCCACAAAGGGTTTCCACACCCTTTTTACCCTTTTACATGAAACTAAATTAACTAGATATAGCCCACATTATAACCTCTTGCGCCTAGTAGTGGTGTTCTAAAATTCATAATGATCGGTCAATTAGTTTAGGTGATTATTTAAAAATGTCTTATAACCAGTCGTCTGAGGCGAATGTTACAAGATGACTTCATATGTTAGATACTAGTAGGCACACTCGACGTTATCTAAGAATAAATGAGGACTGCTGTGTACTCCTACTCCATGTCCTGAACCTCATATTACCATTTTTTCTTAAATTTCTATAAATTACACTTGTATAAATCAAATGGATGTCTGACACAAACATAGTTCCTCATAATATTATTGTTAAATACCTTTATAAAAAATGAATACTACCATTAAATTCCTCACAAAATTTTACTTGAGAAAAGTTGTATTTGATCTTGTTACTTTATATATATATATATATATATATATATATATATATATAATTAACTTGTTACAAATATCCAGGGGGTATGAATCCGAAGGAAGTTGAAACCGGGTTTATGAGAGTGCTCAATGAAAATTCAGAGCAAAATATATATTTTTTGATTTTATTCCATTAGTTGCGACAAAACAAGTTTTGTTTCTTTGGTGCAAAAAGCGACCAATTCATCTGGCGGGCGAAGGAATTCAAATGGCATAAATTTTAACTTCAACTTTAACGGGAGATTGAAAAAAGACTAACTATTATATTGGTCTGGCAGGCAACAACTTCAAGGAAAGATTCTACAACCATAAACTCTCCTTCAACAACCCAGACCATCCTGGCCAAACTGGACTTTCACTACACTACCACAAAATAAAAACCAAAAAAGAAACTCCCATAATAAAGTGGAAAATCTTGAAAAAATCCAGCACCTGCAAATCAATAAACTCTCCATGTAGATTATGCTTAAACGAAAAACTGGAAATTATCCGCTTTAAGGACAAAAACAAACTCTTAAATAGAAAACAAGAGACATCTATCAACTGTAAACATAGTAGACTCTACCTCCTTAGCAACCCACATACCCCACCTTAACCCCACACCAACCCCACATAACTTTAAAATAAAATTAAAGGTGTTTTTTTTGTTTTTTTTTGTTTTTTTTTTACAAAAATGAATGATAACATTAAACCCCCACTATACGCTACCCCAAAACACACTATAACCCCCTACCCACCCACCCAAATTTACCACCCAATCCCACCCCAACAAGTCATGATGAATCTATAAATATATAACCACCCCTCTAAACTACCAATAACATCAAATCTCTACGTACTACCTATAATGCACAGCCTCAATAGCCTCTCAGCCATACTACCAATTCTAACATAAACCCATAACTGGGATAGCTATTAACACTGATATCACTTGGACTAATCTAATCTCAATTACTTAACCCTTCGATCACTACCTTGAACACTTAATTATTAACTGGTACTTAGTCCTTGTCATTGGTAGTAGAACAAAAAAGCCTACCATCACTTGTCGACTTATTTCGCCCAATGACTTCACAAGTAGCAAGATGGTAATGATGGTGATATTTATCATTATTATTATTATTATTATTATTATTATTATTATTATTATTATTATTATTATTATTATTATTTTTAATATTATTATTATTATTATTATTATTATTATTATTATTATTATTATTAATATTCTTACAAACTTGTTATTTCAATTTTTATTCTAATTTTATTTATCTTTATTTTTATTTTTATTTTTATTAAGGCTTTTATTAAGGCTGTTATCACTGCGACTATCGTAGTATGATTGGCAGGCGTTATCATTGTCATAATCGGTTTTGGTAATGGTAAAACTGGTAACACCAGAAAACTTCTCTTATAAAATGATTCCACTAGTATTGATCTCGGTATAATATAATCACAATTTAAAAAAATAAAAAAATAAAAAAATTAAAAAATAATATAATCACAACAAAATTCACTACAAATAATAAACAAAACATTAAAATAAAATAAATAAAATGCAAAAGTAGCAATTAATACCCTAAATTAAAATTATCAAACATTTTTATCCACATGATAATTACTTATTAGAATTAAAATAAAATAGGAATGACGGTTAAAATCATAATTTTATTCTCATTTTAAATTTAACTCACTCTGGCCGTCGCTCCATCTCCCTTCCTCCCACCGCGGCCGAAATTGAGATCATCACAGCACAGACACGTGAAAAACCTCCCACGTATTAATTTGAAACACGACTTGTTGGGGTCCTCCCCCCTCCCCTCTCATGTCCCATGTCACCGTTATAGACAAAGCCCCAACTCTGTCCCCCTCCCCCTCCAATGTATTTTCAATTTTCAATCTCCCGTTAAAGTTGAAGTTAAAATTTATGCCATTTGAATTCCTTCGCCCGCCCGATGAATTGGTCGCTTTTTGCACCAATGAAACAAAACTTGTTTTGTCGCAACTAATGGAATAAAATCAAAATATATATATATAAATATATATATAAAATTACATAAACAATATTATAGCCTCACGTCAATCAACGTACGTTTCAATGCGTATTACTGCAAAAGTTTGATGATTGACGTAAGGCTATAATATTGTTTATGTAATTTTATAAATGCTCTACTTGGTATTGAGCACTCTTGAAATAATTGGTTTTATGTTCACTTGATTAACACATTTGAACTGGATCAATATATAAATGGGAAAACAATTCTTTCACTTGCAATATTTAAATTTTCAAATTTTATGCTAACCAGTAATTTTTTATTTTACTGTTTTTTCTATTCTGATGAGTAGAGTTTATCTTTGAAAGTCCATGGACTAAGGTAAATAAATGTATTTCTATTTTTGTTGCTTGAACACTTGATGAATTAATAAATATTGTTAATTGTCCAATTTTATTTTTTATTTTTTATTTTTATTATATTAATGCTCTAACTATAATATCGAGCATTTCCTTATCACGATAGGATCTTGATAAAGATAAAGTATTTATCTTTATATTTCAATTGTATATATATATATATATATATATATATATATATATATATATATATATATATATATATATATATATATAGTACCCTTCCCAGGACGGGTAGAAGCAGTAACTTATTTTGTCTTTCACTTATTTTTTCCTTTTGTCCTTACAATCCATTAGCGATGTTTCTGACAAAGGGGAAAGAATTGCAGTTTTCTGTGTCGGAATCTTCTCATCTAACACTTATTGTTGGCTAGTTTTTGACCCTGAAGTAGTATTACCTTTTTATCTCCTTGCATCAAGTGGTTTCATGTCTTGTCTGAAGCGATTTCTATAAAAATATAAAATAAATAAATATATCATTAGTGTTAAATTTTTATGGGTTTTTTCTTTCTTTTGGGAGTATGATACGGTTTCGGTGGCACCCCATCTAAATGGTGAATTTTACAAAGAAAAATAAATGTGCCCACATTATTCACCCTGTAGCCTAGAATACATATTCCATATTTCCTAATGATAAATTCAATAGCTTAGGATTTTAGCAAGCACATACATATTATCGACGTTCATGTACGCACCCACCATTTGTAAAAATGTATTATTAATCTAACTCAAAATTTTGCGTAGAGTAATTCTTTTCTCTATTAAATTTTTTGTATCTAATTCATTTTTAAAGTGTTTTTTGGTCCGGGTGCGAGTTTGGGTGGGTGCACCTTCTAAATGGTACAGTTTACAATAATGTGCCCATGTTACTCACTGGATTGCTGAGATTCCAAAATCTATAATGATCGGTTCATTAAAAAATTAATAACCTTATATATATACAACCCCTAAATGTTAACATTTCCACAGAAATAATGCCCATTTTACTCACCGTGTTGCCGAGAATATATATTCCAAAATTCATAATGATCTCTTCATTAGTTTAAAAGATTACTGTACATCGATATATATAAATATATACACATTTATAGAGAGAAGATATATATATATATTATATATATATATCAGGACCGGCGGCACAGTTATAAAAGTGTGGGGGGGGGCTCTCCTAAAAAGTGGGGGGCCCGGTTAAACACATGCATATATAACTTCATTATTGATGACCGTAAAGTGGGTGGGGGGGGGCAAGTCAAAAAGTGTGGGGGGGGCTTGAGCCCCCCTGCCCCCCCCCGGTACCGCCGTCCATGTATATATATATATATGTATATATATATATATATATATGTATATATATATATATATATATATATATATATATATATATATATATATATATATAAAGTAGTGTGACTACACATCTAAAAAAAGAGTAAGTTTAAGGCTCCAAAAATTCATACTAGAATTGTCCACATGAACCTGTGGCGCAACGGATAAAGTGCTAAGTATAATCAGTTCTAAGTGATAGTTTTCTGGAGATTGAAGGTTCAGTCTTCAGTACAGGCGATGCTAAGAATATAATTAAGAATGACTTAATTAGATAATTCTTGAAGACTGAAGATATGTCATCTATGTTACTGCATAAGATATCCTCTTTTGTTGTGTTGGCTGACTTTTTAATTACTTAAGACCGGTGATGGCTGACGGAACAAGAGCAATCTACCCCTGTTCCATTCGAAATTCCGGACAGATTCTCGAATTTGACAAGATACACCTTAAGAAGGTCAGCGGTTACATCGACCGACACAAAGAAAAAAGTAGGAGATCTTATGCGGTGACATCGGTGATATATCTTCAGCGGAACAGGCGGGGAAGGAGAGAAAGGAGCTAGACAGAAGGTAAGCTTACAGAAATCTATGTCTACAGTCAGCTCAATATTAGAATAGAAAGATGAATACATAAAATTCACATGTCTATCTTCTTCTGTAATCTCTCAGACGAGTCGGGGATACGTCCTTGACAATCAGTCTGACAGTGGCTTTATTGCTGTCGGGATGAGGTATTGCTTTGTTTAATTCTAGGAGGTCGTCCATTTTCCCAGGCTTTACTTTCTCTCTGAGAAGGGGTTAGTTTATTGCTAATCGCATGAGGCGCCTTTACCTGGGTGTGCCGACGGGGCTGCTCAGGAATTGTTGTAGGCCAAAGTTCACTTCACCTTTCAAAACCCACCTGAACTTTGTGGTGAACCTCCTGCAGAGGAGGTAAATAATACTTCTGTCCCCTCTCGCTTAGTATTGACAAGGAGAGAGAGAGGAGAGAGAGAGGAGGGAGGGCGTGTCTTTTAATGTGACGTCAGACTTTTAGAAGGTCACTCTCAACATATTCGCAGATTCTGCCAAGCATGTGGGCACATATATGGACGTATTTTTTAGTATAGTTATGTTCTCTATATAGTGGGCAAAACATCATGTGGGCAAAACAGACGCGCACATATCCGAGGCAATGGCTGAATCCTTAGAAAGTGACCTCCACTCTGTAGTGGAATGGGGTCATAAATGGATGGTAACATTTAATGCTGCTAAGACAAAGCTCCTTTCCTTCAACAACTACAAGAAACCTCTTCATCCAACAGATTTTCAGTACTTTCCATTCCATTATTATAGTAAGGCATATAATGTTCTCACACCAACCGTTGTTAGTGATTTCTTGCTGATAACAGTCGTTGGTTTCCCTGGAATTTGAATGACAATAAGTACTCCTTGTTCCTTTCCAGTTACCTCTATCCTACCCCATATACTCCAAAATTCATCTTTCCCAGCTCTTTCTGCATTTTCCTATGCCTACCCAATCTCCCAACCCTATTAACTACCGAAGCTTTCTTTACTCCAACCGTCATGGATATGACACAAAACTTCATCTGGCAGTGAGCCCGAAATTTCAGAATTTGGGGGAGTGCGAACTACTTATTGTCACTCAAATCCCAGGGAAACGAACGACTGTTATCAGCAAGAAATTACTAATAACAGCTGGTGCGAGAACATTAAGTGCATTACCATAATAATGGAATGGAATAGAAAGTACTGGAAATCCGGGATGACATTTTGTCACTCAGGGAAAGCTACCAGTTTTTATCAATGAGAATTCACTGGTAGTGACTGCCGTGATGAGTGAATAATATTATTTAAAAATAAAATAAAATATAACAGATCAATGCCAACTAAAATTATGATGAATTTAAGAATAAAGATTCTTTTATTAATTTTACTTTTCACTGCTGAAAAATGTTTATAGAAAAAATCTGCCACAATTGATTTAATTGAAACTTTCAAAATAACGACATTTCTAACAATGGTGGACATTTGTTAAATAGTTCTTCTCGATCTGGAAAGTTATTTTCAAGGTAGATTTCAAAAACGAGATCTATTAACCAATTGATTTTTTGCTAATAGGGTGATATATTTTTGGTAGATGTTGCCTGATCAGATTAAAAACAGCAATATCATAGAATATTTTAAGATGGAATTCGATGAATTCAGATATTTGGGTAAAAAAGGATAATGGAGACGACATTTTGGAGAACCTTCGGAAATATTTAATAGAATTTGATCTGTATATTAATCTATATAATATTAATTATATTATATTAATCTATATAATATTAATTATATTATATTAATCTATATAATATTAATTATATTATATTAATCTATATAATATTAATTATATTATATTAATCTATACAATAAATGTGCTTGTCTGTCTCTTAGTTAATTAGCACAATCGTAACGCTGCCAATGCGATAAATCGAAAGGATGTAATTCATCCAAACTCAAGGCAGTAGTAGTAGCAATATTATTTTATACTAGTGCACAACCTCCATCAAAAATGAGGGAAAAAAATGATACTTTGCTAAAGTTTGTACTAAATGAAATCATAGAATTACGTCTGTGATTTAATTTTTTATATATAAATTATCATTATTATTTATGATGAGCCCCTCCCCCCAAATAACAGCTACTGTTGACTTCTATTTAGAGCGGGGATTTCTTTCTAAATGTATTTCAGACAGTGCAGGTTGTCTGACTTGCTGTTTGCTTTCCAATATAAGTTAGTAATGCTTTTTTAAATTTCAATAGGATAAGACTGAACCATTGCGAGTTGAAAACAAACACCAGTCATTTCTGATGATCTACAGAAAAAAAACACCAACTGTTGAGTTGGCTTTTTGTGTTTTTTCTTCGTTTGCTTATTGGGAGGACTAGGTGCTAGACATCAAAAATGACGCTGGATATTAAAATCATGTTGAAACGTCAAAGACGTTAACGATTAAAAATGAAATTGAAAAACAAAAAACTATCTTGACTCACATATATAAAGAAATAAGAAAGAAAAAAGAAAAGATCCTAAATTGGAAAGTTTAAAAAAGGGAATAAGGGAAGAAGAAAAAAACGTATAAATCGGTATAGAAAGCAAAGAGGAAAAAAAACGTTATGGAAATATATTTGCGTTTTCCCATTCCTAATTTGTCGGTCAGACTTTTGTGTATTGATTTACTCCTCTCCAGGAGTTAGGCACAAGGCCAGTTTTTATCTTACTCCCACAAGTAAGATGTGACCCAAGGTCGGGTCGGGAAAGTGGGGTTTGAAAAGCCAGCGCCCGAGAGGTGAGCACTCTGGCCATTTAAAAATTGCCTGGGCAGCCTCGTCGGGATTCCCCGGTAGGGGCGCCTCAGGCAGTAAGCAATAAACTTACTCCTCCCCAAAGAGGGGAGGCGAAGCCTGAGAGGGTGGACCTCCTAGAACTGCACAGGACAGACCCATAGACCGGTATAAATCAAGCCTCGAAGGCCAAGACAATGCCAGTTTATGGCGTGCAGTATCCATCGGAACAGATACTACACTTTGATCTTAGCCAAAAGGCCAAGTTTGTGTAACGAGACGGATATATATTTACTTACAAATAAATACACATTGCTATTTATTATAGAGTGGAGGATGTATGCAAGAATCAGACGAGGAATTAAGAAGACATTTTTGGTTTCAGTATTTAAAAGAATGCATTGCTTATTGTATTCATAGTGAAAATGTTCTGTGAATCTTTTATGTTTTGTATGTTTTTGAGGGTTGAAATGAGAAGGGAGATGTTCAAAGAAACACTGCAAACAACATTTGCCAGGTTTGCCCCCATTCAGATTTACCTTTTGCTTCGCTGGTTTTCAGCCAAAACTAAAAGATGTTGACCCGAAATAAAAACATATACGTTTTCGATTTTCAAAAATAGATAAACCTCACCATAAAAGCTTCATTCGTAAATTGGCACCTCATCAACGAGCCAATTAGAGGGGGGAATTTTAGTGCACACAGTTTTAACGCTATGCACTCGTCACATCAACGTTAATGGCACGGCAGGATTCGACATTTTTTTTTGCTTGCTTGGTATATGATTAATTAGCTTATAATCTCATTGTGCTGTCTTATTTAGATGGCTATCTTTTTTTATAGGGTGTTCAGCTCTAGTGTCAAAGGAAAACAATTCTTTGATACTGATTACATTTAGATATAGATAGGTGTTTACATCTAAGGCTACAAGTAAACAACATTCACATATAAAACTAAGTCAGACAGATTTTCGATTTTAAAACTAAATAACTTCTCTCCTAAAATATCGATATTTTATTCTGAATAGCCATTTCCTTTTTTTAGCATCGGTCCATTTTGTTAAAAGAACAAAATGGTGATTTGCTTTAATTTCTTTGCAAATACAATTACTCTTGCTCGGAATATTTTTTTGCAGGGAAAACGTCTTTCATTTCTGCTGCAGAGGTCAATTACTGATGAAACATTTTGCTATTATTACAGACTAGTAATACTGATACGTTCTTTCGTTTAATAATACTAAATAACTGGTAAAAAAAATTATATTTTCATTCAAATAGAAACTGCCGTTGAAAGAAATAGGTAATACCAGAATTTTTTTAAATTTTAATGTTGAAAAGATATATTTCAGTTTGAACAAAGGTGGTACAATAATATCATGCCGGATGTCCATAGAATGGAAATATTTCAAGCACAACAACAATATACAACAGATGAATGATACAACTGTGGAATTTCCACAGGTCTCGCCAATGTTGTATCATTTTTTATAAAGAAGTAAAGAGACTAATTATTTTCCATCTAATCTGCATGTGTTTGTTGTGTGTACAGTCACACATATGTAAATTAGATGATGACGCTGAAAAAAGAGTCATCCTTTCTCTAAATGTTCACAGATACATTAAGAAATATTAGAGAGTAGATGAACCAACATAGGTTAGGAGGGGGCGAGAGAAATACATATATAGCTAAGAAGGAGATGGGCGACTGGTTCAATTAATTGAAAATTGCGGATAATTAGAACAATTAAAACTGAGTTTTGTTTTCAAACATAACTCAATCCCAGAACTAAGACCATCCTTGATCAGACGAGCATCCCAAGCATGTCACTTCACTTACCTAATGTCGACTCTAGTGGCTTGGCCATGTCAGACAAATGGACGATGGGAGGATTCCAAAAACATTCTAATTGGCGAATCGTGAAGTATCGAGACCAAGGACACTTGATATTAATTTTATACATGACTTTAATTCCCTAATTTTATACATTAAATTACACCAAATTGTACAGCTTTTATTTCGGAGGTTCTGGGTATAATCTTAAAATGACAGTAATAAGACCTTCGTTTGAAGAGTACATAATCATCCCTTTATTGCCAGTACTCATAGGTCTATTCGGTCAGGCTCTCATTTATAGGTTAAATAGAATCTATTGTTTACAGAGTATTTGCCTACAAAAACATAACCTACAAACGATTTGTATACAAAATATACGTGTGGTTTTCGCATAAAATGACCTTAATTGGGGTTGATCTGCTATCAAACTCAACAACCAAATTAACCAATTGAAGATTGTGTGTCTAAAAATCTTTGAAAACTAACTTGATTCAGCATTAAATGAACATAAAGGTTGATATGACGTTAAACAAAACAACCAACCCTCTCAATGAAAATATCCCCGATCCACCCAATTAGCAGCAAAATCCACGCTTTAACTGTAGAGGTCCCTAAATGCCTACACTTTTTCTACACTGATAGCGTCTATCCTCAGACCACTTGCCTTTGGAATTCTTTTCCTGCTTCCTATTTCCCCGACCATACAAACATGCAGAAATTTTAAATTCAATGTCAACAAACATCTTGCTAACACCCCCCCCCCTTCAAGTTGCCCCCCCCCCCCCGATAAATCTGGTCTCTATCACAGGATCCCCTTACACATCAATGGCAATATGCCTTGTTTAGAGTGAATAAAAATATATTTAATTTTAAAATCAGACTGCATATTATATGATATTCACAACTACAATTCTCTCTCTGTCTCTCTCTCTCTGGCTTTCTATCTATCTATCTATCTATCTATCTATCTATCTATCTATCTATCTATCTCTCTCTCTATCTCTCTATATCTCTCTTTCTCTCTCTCTCTCTCTCTCTCTCTCTCTCTCTCTCTATATATATATATATATATATATATATATATATATATATATATATATATATATATGACTTACTTGTCATTTATCTGACTAAACTTCCATTAAAAACATTTTTTTCAAAAGCTCGGTAACATTACAAATATAAGACTGGTCTTTGATGCTAATACTCAAATATTGTTTGAGGTTCTGATATTTGTGATTTTTTCTCGTTCAGCTCTAGTGAGGCCATAGTCATTTGGGACAGTTACATCAACGTGTGTGAGTTTTTTGTGGTGTCATGTATAAACTTCAAAAGTACTGGTCAGAATAGCACCAACTTTGCAATTAAATAGCCTTGTCATACCCGATGTGTCATTAGTTTATAAAAATTATAATACACTTACACCACCATTGATACTACTATTACTGCTACTATTACTGCTATTATTGGTGAAGGGATGATTGATGTGATGAATAATGATGCAGGTTATGGGATCGTCTCAGTTCAGTTCAGATCAAATCGGTGGATATCAAACCCATTTCAGGATCTTTTTATAGCAAAAATATTGACCTATACAGGGTACTCCTCCCCCTCGGAAAATGCCATCTATAAAATCGTTACTGAAATTCAAAATCCGTTTTTCAATCCAACCATATTTGGTACAAATAAACTTCAGTTTATGCCTGACTTGACCACCAAGTAATGAATGTCCAACAGTCTTTGTTTTATCGCCGTTCAATGATAAACACGCCTCAATATGACGTGAAAAATTGTCAATAACTTTGACACACGCCTCTCTTGGCACTGCTCTGGTTTGACCTGTGATGGCTTTCTTCATTTAAGGATTGTTTTGATAGACATTATCTTTGAGATAACCCCACAGAAACAATTTAGAGGGAGGGTAAGGTCCGGTGAGTGTGAAGTGTGAAGCCCATTTAGGATCACACCTCCTATTTATGAGATGATAAATAAAGTGTCCCTTGCAGCCATTCCAATGAGTAATTTAAAGTATGAGGAGTTGATACCCCATCAGAATTTGTAAAGGCCAATTGCACTGCATGAGTTGCAATATCAAAACAAGGGAGATAATTGTTTTTTACTGGTTTGAAGATGAGAATGAACAGTCAGTCATGATCAAAACTGAGCGCTACCCAGTGTGCATTAAGATGTTTTGGGCAGAGGAAAATGTGTAGTGAGGGATAAACAGTTGTTTCAATGGGATGGAGTAAGAGAGACAGAGTCTGTCAGAGTTATTGACAATTTTGCACATCGTAACCCGACGGTGTACTTGCAATGCAGAGGTGCACATTTGAAGCATATCATTGAGCAGCAAGTTAATTTGCACTAAATATGGTTGGATTGCAGAAAGGATTGTGAATTTTATTAAGGATGCCATGGGTGACATTTTTTGAGGCGAGGGGAATAGGGAGTCACCTTGTATAACCTAATGAGAGTGTTTATAGCTAGAGAGATAATTCTTACCAAATTTCAAGTTCTATTCATCCTCTTAGGATTCTTCTGTTGCCACTTTTAATGGTACCTACCGATGTTGGTGCCATTGCGTTTTATTATTTTGGTGTGTGGAGGGGGGGGGTTGTATTATTTTTACACATTTCAATTAAGTGTCTAGAAGGAATCGTTTATAATGAATCCGGGTAATACGGACAAACTGAAACCAAGACATCTATTTAAACATGAACATAGTGAATAGACACCTCACATAAATAATTTAATGTTTAAAGTATCTTCTTCCTTCGCTGACGGTCAGCACTCGGAGCCGTACAAATTAGCAGTAAAAGTTATAAACATCGATATTTTACATTGACATTTTTGTATTTCAGATATCAATATATCTATTATCTATCACCATTTAATTACATTATTTAGATGATTCGGAATACTGTTCTCATCTTAGATGGTATTCTCACAACGTTTCAGCCGATGTAACCTCCAAAGTTCTTCAGGTGTGTCTTGTCGAACTCGAGAATCTGTATGAAATTCTGAATGAAACCCTTGATTGAATTCATGGAAAAAGACTACTCTCGTCACATCAGCCATGACCGAATAGAAGTCATAAGTAGTTCACAATTGTATTCTTAGTATCACCCGTACTGAGGATAAAACCTTCAACCTCTAGAAAACTGTCGCCTAGAACTGATTAGCACTTTTATCCGTTGCGCCACGGGTCCATATCTGAAGAAGATCGGAAGTTACATCGACCGAAACGAGAATATAGTTAGAAATAGGTAATTCACAAACCTGTGAATAATAATGATGTGCATGTCAGAGATTGTGTAAAAATTTGAGGGATTACAAAATGAATATGTAAATATGAGTGACGATTTGGGAGCGTCTACTTGTGCAAGACTGTGTGTATGTATGTGGGTGGGAAGGGAAACTAGTCTATTGATGAATGGAAACAAATAATCTAAATGAATAAATGCGAAACTTTTTTCACTCATCACTTCCATATTACCATCAAAACGAGTTACTGTTATTTAAATCAATACTATAGTACAACACAATAATTTGAAATACGGTATATATAGTACTGACGAAAGACCTATAGACATTAAAAAGTCTGTCTAATTTGCATAACTTCTTTTAAAACAGTCTATAATAAATTAATGTTTGCTGTTATTCTATTTGTAATTTTATTGTTATTTTTCATATATTTTCCTGCAATAGTTTCATCAATATCAAGAGTAGTTAAAGTAATTTTAAAAAAATGAAGTTCCGAAACCTTTCTTAAAATATGTTCATTAATTATCATTAACAAAAGAGATCATTTAAATATAACTATAACTGTCTTAGCTTGCTAGAAAGATATACTAATGATGTATAAGAGTTCACAGAGAGAGAGAGAGAGAGAGAGAGAGAGAGAGAGAGAGAGAGAGAGAGAGAGAGAGAGAGGTAACTGCTCTCTCTCACTCTTCCTCTCTCTCTCTCTCTCTCATATATATATATATATATATATATATATATATATATATATATATATATATATATATAGTAGTCCAGGTTAAGTATGTATTCACAGGGTAAAAAGTCCAGAGTATTTTAACTGGGTTGATATAATAGTGCTCAATAGTAGATAGATCTATTTATATTAATATTTTTATTTATACAAATATGTATAAAAGCGACACTGAGATGACGATTACATCATGTCAGTGTCGCTTTTGTACATAAATAAAAATATTAATATATATATATATATATATATATATATATATATATATATATATATATATATATATATATAATATTTTTGTTTATACAGACATGTTCAAAAGCGACACTGACATGCCGATGTTTCGAACAGTAGTCATTAAAACCTACGATCTCCTCAGGAAAGGAAAGTCGGTATTTTCTTTAGTTGTTCATATCTTTCTCTCTTTCTGTGTGTGTGCGTGTGTGGGGGGGGGGCTCTTTTAAAAACAATAAAAAAGAAAATGTGGTGTCATTCTCACTCCCTCTCCTTCTATTTCTCTCTATCGTTCACTCCCTTTCCTCCCCTCTCTTTCTCAAGCGACGACAAATGTTCATTTTTATTGTTTTTTAAGTGCATCTTTTTATTTACGAGATAAAAGAAGAAAAACTTATAAATATATATAGTTTGAAATCAAAATGTCTTTTACTTAAAATACAAACGAATATAATAGAATTTTAAATTTTAAATTGAAGTTTAAATTGTAATTTTATTTAATCTAAAGTTTTGTTCACTTCTTAATAAATCCTGTTATCAACATTTCTCGCCCCTCCCCCTAAAACAGCTATGCTGGCCTTTAACCCCTTCTCTTATTTTTTTTTTCAATTTACATGACTGAAATAGGAAAACAAGTATTTTTCGACTATTCTATCAACAATTGTTTGAAAATACTCCTTTTATTTGGGGTTAATTCCTATTTTAGTCACGTAAATTATTTCTTGTGAAATAGGTTTCGGCATTACTCATAATGAACTTATATATTTTTTAATTAAACCATGTTTTAGTAAAAAAACAAACAAACATTAAAAACCCTAAGTTATGTCAAGTTTACTCATACACGTGAAACGCCAAAATGAAAATTAGATCGGAAAAATATAGTCGCCATCTAAATAAGTCGAGAAAGAGGCTTGCTAAGGAAGAACGATAACTGAATAAACATGTCTTTTTAACAAAAGAAATATGAAAGGATGTTATCATTCTTCCTTTGCTAGCATATTTCTCTTTGTTTATAAAGATGACGACTATATTTTTCTGCCCAATTTTAATTTCGCAATTTCAGGTGGAAAATAAAACTTGCCATAACTTATGCTTTTAATGTTATCTAAATGAATAAATATGAAAGTTTTTCTCATCTATCCTAACTGGTGATGGGACGATTCCAACATTTTTCTTCGTTCCGATGCAATTACTGATTTTCTTCTAAACTGCAAATTCCAATACAATTACCGATTTCGATTCTTTTTAAATTACTGAATATTTAGTTATGAAGTTGTTGTCTTTTGCATTTTCGGATTACCCCCTAAAAATGTCTAATGTGTCGATATATTTTCGCAAAAGGAAAAATACACTTGGGGAAGGCATATATTACACGAATAGATCTTTCTAATTATTTTTCTCAAATGTTTTCCCCGTAATTGGTTGAAAATAGTGAGGCAACTAAAGATTTATTTCTCTTTTAAAACAAAGCTGATTTGCAGTAGTTCGTCGTTAGTTGACAAAATGCTATTTGATTTTTTCATAAACAATTGAACATAGTCAACTAGGATCTGTTTTATCAAAAATAATAATAAAAAAAAGACTAGTAAGTAACTTATTGAAAAAAAAATGAAAATAATATAAAGCGAAAAGAAAGAAGATAAAAGAGGCAGAAAACTGTCCCATTTTTCTCTTTCTTTTCTCTTAGAAGATCACAAAGTTTACCGCTTTGATGTTCATTTCTAACAAATAACTTGTAAAGAAGATGTGGTGTCTGCATTAAGATGCCACACCTTCGAAGAAAATTTTGAAATGTATGTCTAAAAAAATGAAATTCAACTGTTACATTTACCTGGCTAATCAAAAAAGCAACCGTAAGTTCGTAACTCAGTGAAATTAACGTAAATACAACGAAAATGAAAACCACTTATTTCCACTGGCAATTCTAAATTGTTTTGGGTGTGAATTTTATATGAGTAGACCTCTTAACAAATATGCTGAAAATCACCTACGCTCATTACATGTATTTTTACGATACACTGAATTCAGCAACAATTGTTTAGATTATAAAACTTCTTTGAAAAACTAACCTGTTATACTGTAGAGGGTTACGAGGTGGGTCAAGTTCGCTATGTTAGTTTAACAAAAATTGATCAACTAGATGAGAGAATGTCCTTCATACCAACAGGGGGTCAATTCATGTAAAACTTACATGTCGAACTGACCTTTCCTCCTCATCTAAATATTAAACAGGTAAGTTTTTCAATTTTTAAAATATAATCTTAACATTTGTGGTGTCCGGAAAATTCGGTAATTTTCATACGGTAGAAAAATTCCGAATTCGGTAACTATGATTTGGAAAAATCGCAAAAATTCAATTCTAATTTTATTCTAATTTTATGTTATAAATTAATGAAGAAGTAACATACGTGTAAAATGCTAAAAATACACAAACTCATTCGCTGGAAAAATGTACTAATACTTTTTTTTTCAATGTCTGGATAAAGTGGTTAAAGTGTCCACAAAATAACGGTTTTCGAACATAATTCTCTCTTAAAATATACTGTTTTGTGAGATGAAATAACTCATACATGTTTTGTGAGATGAAATAACTCATACATGTTTTGTGAGATGAAATAACTCATACATGTTTGGTGAGATGAAATAACTCATACATGTTTTGTGAGATGAAATAACTCATACATGTTTTGTGAGATGAAATAACTCATACATGTTTTGTGAGATGAAATAACTCATACATGTTTTGTGAGATGAAATAACTCATACATGTTTTGTGAGATGAAATAACTCATACATGTTTGTGAGATGAAATAACTCATACATGTTTTGTGAGATGAAATAACTCATACATGTTTTGTGAGATGAAATAACTCATACATGTTTTGTGAGATGAAATAACTCATACATGTTTTGTGAGATGAAATAACTCATACATGTTTTGTGAGATGAAATAACTCATACATGTTTTGTGAGATGAAATAACTCATACATGTTTGTGAGATGAAATAACTCATACATGTTTTGTGAGATGAAATAACTCATACATGTTTGGTGAGATGAAATAACTCATACATGTTTTGTGAGATGAAATAACTCATACATGTTTTGTGAGATGAAATAACTCATACATGTTTTGTGAGATGAAATAACTCATACATGTTTTGTGAGATGAAATAACTCATACATGTTTTGTGAGATGAAATAACTCATACATGTTTGTGAGATGAAATAACTCATACATGTTTTGTGAGATGAAATAACTCATACATGTTTTGTGAGATGAAATAACTCATACATGTTTTGTGAGATGAAATAACTCATACATGTTTGTGAGATGAAATAACTCATACATGTTTTGTGAGATGAAATAACTCATACATGTTTGGTGAGATGAAATAACTCATACATGTTTTGTGAGATGAAATAACTCATACATGTTTTGTGAGATGAAATAACTCATACATGTTTTGTGAGATGAAATAACTCATACATGTTTTGTGAGATGAAATAACTCATACATGTTTTGTGAGATGAAATAACTCATACATGTTTGTGAGATGAAATAACTCATACATGTTTTGTGAGATGAAATAACTCATACATGTTTTGTGAGATGAAATTACTCATACATGTTTTGTGAGATGAAATAACTCATACATGTTTTGTGAGATGAAATCACTCATACATGTTTTGTGAGATGAAATCACTCATACATGTTTTGTGAGATGAAATTACTCATACATGTTTTGTGAGATGAAATAACTCATACATGTTTTGTGAGATGAAATAACTCATACATGTTTTGTGAGATGAAATAACTCATACATGTTTTGTGAGATGAAATAACTCATACGTGTTTTGTGAGATGAAATAACTCATACATGTTTTGTGAGATGAAATAACGCATACATGTTTTGTGAGATGAAATAACTCATACATGTTCAAATTAAGGCATTCGTAAAAAGAAGACCTTTCTATTGAGTCTCGTTTTTCTGCTGACGTCACAGTAGTTGGTGCTAAGCAGATAAACAAGACGCTTCAAAGGGAACAAGACACGCAACATAATGAACATATGATTGTAATCATGTCTGTTTGAAATTATTTCATCTTTGATCTAGTAATTGTTTGGTATTTAAAAAAGGATACGGGTTGTTTTTTTTTTCAATGATTTGAAAGTAAAACTATATAAAACTCAATCAGACTAAAATTCAATATGGATGTCCAAATCTGCCTATGAAAATCTTAAATAAAAAGCAAATACTCGTTTGTTATTCCTAGAATTGTGTAAGAGCCCGGAGGAATGTAACTGTTCACAAGAAGGACTGCCACTAAAAGAGGAAGAATCTCTTTTGAGGGTAGCAATTATGTTACTTCCAGAGAATCAATCACATGATCTATACGCTTTCTAATGCCAAAGCAAATTATTTCTCCAACTACATACATACATACATACATACATACATACATACATACATACATACATACATACATATGCATTATTTGCAGATTTCGATAAATTCGCATTAGGTGAGTTTTTTCTAAACGATTTTGAATTGAATTCTTCAATATATATATACTAGCTGGCTTCGCAAAGTTCGCTACTCGAAATTCTTGAAACCAGTGTTAAATTTGAAACATTTAATTCATAAATTTGTAGTAACGATGCATATAAATATTTTGGTAATTTCGACTTTTTTAATGAAATCACCAAAACATGCACAGAAAGAGGAAATCAATTCGCTCTGTGTGTGCGTGTTTTCTTTATTTTTATTTATTAAAAACAATAAAAAACAATGTGACGTGGGTAGCTAACGGAAGGAAGCAGTCAGACACGCTTTTCTCTTCCTCTATATAGCGTCGCTAATGGGGAAGGGGGAATGGGAAGGGGGGATCAGTAAACCTGTTCCCCCCCTTTCAAACCTATTTCTTATGCCCCATGTATCTTTCCATGGCCGTGGTAAAGCCACGATCTTTCTCTCTGGTTTAAATTACTTCCCCTAACAAAATAAGATTTGATAAGTTATTCTTTTTGTATTAAATTATTTCGATTCATTACTGTTAATATCCACAAAAATACTGTATATATATGGAATAAACAGAACGCTAAAATTACGAATGAATGACACAAAACATTAATTAATTATGAAGTGTTTAAAAATTAGTTATGTACATTAAGCATGGAAAGAGTTCTTTGTGCCTTTCGTCTCTACGATATATATACACTATTTAAAAAGTTTTGGTCAAGATCAAAGTGTAGTATCTGTTCCGATGGATACTGGACTCCATAGACTGGTATTGTCTTGGCCTTCGGGGCTTGATTTACGCCGGTCTATAGGAGGGTCCTGTGCAGTTCTAGGAGGTTCACCCTCCCAGGCTTTGTCTCCCCTCTTTGGGAAGGAGTAAGTTTATTGCTTACTGCCTGAGGCGCCCCTACCGGGAATGCCGACGGGGCTGCCCAGGCAATTTTTAATGGCTAGAGTGCTCACCCTCTCGGGTGCTGGCTTTTCAAGTCCCACTTTCCCGACCTTGGGTCACATCTTACCTTGTGGGAGTAAGATGAAACTAGGGAGGTAAATAAAATTAGAATTAAATAATCCTAATGTGTTTTTATGTTAATATAGTAAGGGTAGATGAAAAAAACTTTCGCATTTATTCATTTATATATATATATATATATATATATATACATATATATACACATATATATACACATATATATTTACATATATATATACATATCTATATTTACATATATATACACATATATATACACATATATATTTACATATATATATACATATATATATTTACATATATATACATATAAATATATATACATATACATACATATACATATATATATACATATATATATACATATATATATATACATATATATCCATATATATCCATATATATATACATATATATCCATATATATATACATATATATATACATATATATATATATATACATATATATATATACACATATATATACATATATACATACATATATATATACATATATATACATATATATATGTATATATATATATGTATATAAATGTATATATATATGAAAATAATTTATAAGTAATAAGAGTTATTTTTATTTATGCAAGAATAATGTCTTAAAAGATATGTCACGTTTCATAAAACTTCGAATTAAATCAAAGTAGAATAAATTGTGACCTAACTGTTCACGGATACATCTATAGATGTATATATATTTGTAGAGATAAATAGCAAAGATATGTCGACCTACAATACAACTAATATGTTGTGATTTTATACTTCATTTTTATTATGAAAAGACTTCACTAGAAATTAGTGAAAGAAAGTGGTTTTCAAATGTACAAACGCTACAGAGACGTTTGTAAGGAGGGGGTAGAAGAAACAAGAGAAAAGGGAGATAGAAGAAACAAGAGGAATCTCATGCATATGAAAAGTGACACAAACATGGAACATATTAATTTTTTTGCTATTGTTGAAGAGGAAATCGTAAATTAAATAATATCATTAAGTATGAGAAAAGCAGAAAGTGTTCAACATTTCCGCACCCCAAAATGATTGAAGCAAACAATTAGCGTGAAAAAAATGGAAGAAGAGTTCAAAACCTCCAGGCATGGAACATACATTGTTTTTTTAGAAAATAGATTTGCCTTTTCACCTTTTAAAAGCGGCACAAATGCACTCAACAACATCAACAGCATTTCTGAAGGTATTTTGCACGAAGATCTCCGCGTCTCCATCGAGACAAATGTTCCTCCCCAAAAAAAGAAAGTTGATTCCATCCTTGGCGTGTCCGACTCCAAGCTTGGTTCTGCCATCAGTGAAGACCTCAGTTTGAAATTAACATGTATGCACATAGGAGCCATCCCCGAAATATTGAGAGATATCCGTTTCCATCTTCATAGCCTAATTAAAGGTATGTCGTTACGGTCTCAAGACAAAGCACAATTGGGTCTTGGTCATGCTTACTTTCGGGCCAAGGTCAAGTTTAACATCAACCGTGTGAACAATATGATCATTCAGAGTATTGCGTTACTGGACCAACTGGACAAAGATGTCAACACATTCAGTGAGAATCAGTGAATGGTATTCTTACCATTTCTCAGAATTGTAAAAACTGGTGCCGGAACAGTCCTTGTATGCCAAAGTTGTCAAAATTGTCAAAGCTCGGAAAGGACTTAATGACGAGTCTGTGGATGAGATGGAAGAAGTGTTGCAAGACAAAAATGTGGCGTTAGCCATTTTAAATGCTTCGAAATCCTCAATGGGAATGGATATTTCACCAATCGATTTATTAAACATTGAGAGATTCGCCTCACGAGTGATTGAACCTTCTGAATACCGCAAATACCTTGTAAATTATCTTCAGAAGAAAATGGGACAAGTCGCCCCCAATCTCACAGCATTAATCGGAGAATCCGTTGGAGCCCGATTAATATCTCACGCTGGAAGTCTG
This sequence comes from Sepiola atlantica, assembly GCA_963556195.1. Classification (NCBI taxonomy): domain Eukaryota; kingdom Metazoa; phylum Mollusca; class Cephalopoda; order Sepiida; family Sepiolidae; genus Sepiola; species Sepiola atlantica. Next base: position 34,374,272 of record OY744533.1, read on the forward strand.
ACAAATTTAGCCAAATATCCTGCCTCTACCATTCAGATTCTTGGTGCCGAGAAAGCACTGTTCAGAGCTTTTAAAAGCAAAGGGAACATGCCCAAACATGGTTTAATTTTTCATCTCACGTTTATTGGACGAGCAGCTGCACAAAACAAAGCGAGGATCTCTCGTTACCTGGCCAACAAATGCTCGATCGCTTCTCGAATAGATTGCTTCTCAGAATTGCCGAATGCCGTATTTTGAGAACATTTACGTAAACAAGTTGAGGATCGAATCGTGTTTTACGAAACTGGAGTGAACCCGAAGAAGAACATTGAAATCATGAAACTGGCTTTGGCTGAGGTAGCCCTTCTCCATGTGAAATATTTAAAGAAAGAGAAAAAAAGGAAGAAGAAAGAAAAGAAAATCCAGGAACTTCCGGAAGACGCCGACGTCAGTGCCCTCACTAACAAAGATTCTTCTGTGCTAGTGGGTGAGCCTATGGAGAAAGAAGAGGAAAAGACTCCGAAGACGAAAAGGAAGCACAAACCGGTTGAGGCCGACGAGGAAGAAGTGGAGAAGACTACCCCGAAAAAGAAGAAAAAAAAGAAAGTTGCTGACGTGGAGGAGGTTGAGCCGGAGCCTGTGACTCCCAAAAAGAAGAAAAAGAAAAGCAAGGAGGTTGTTGTAGAGGCGGAGGAGGAGGAGGAAGAAGAGAAGGTGGAGCCTGTGACTCCTAAAACGAAGAAAAAGAAAAGTAAGGAGGTTGTTGAAGAGGAGGAAGAGGTAGAGGAGCCTGTCACCCCAAAAAAGAAGAAAAAAAAAGTAAAGTGCAAGAGGAAAAAGATTAATAAGTGTGTGTGTGGGGGGGGGGGGGAATAGTTAAAAAAAATGAAAATGAAATCTTTTTATATATAAGTTTTTTGCTGTTGTTTTTTTTTAAATGAAGTCTTTGAACTTAAATATACATTTTTTTATTAAAAGTTTTCTTTTCCTTTTTTTTAAATTAAAAATACATTTTTAATGACATTTTTTATTTAATTAGAAGAAAAAATATGCTATATAAGAATCTTCTGTGAATCTGCAAATTTTAGTGTTACTTTGATCATTTTT
>OY744533.1:34380357-34455357 GCA_963556195.1 Sepiola atlantica
TTCTAGAACATTTCTCAAATTTAAGTCTTAAGCTCAAGGGGTCTTAAGAAGAAATTGAAATTCAGGGGATCTTTCTAAATTGGTGTCTAATGATTATTGATCAAATTTAATGCAAATCTTAAATATTTGAATTTTCAAAATGGATGTAGAGCCCATATTATGCTCCTAAAACTCTTTAAAATACCCTTAAGAAACTGAAATTATGGGAATATTTATTAATTGATGTCTAATACCTATTGTTAAAATTTCACAAAAATCAGAGGTATCAGAATGTTCAGAAAGGGCTTTTTACCTTCTTTGCATGAAATTTAATTTACGTTAATATAGCCCACATTACAATCCCTTACATCGAGCAGATGTATTCCAAAATTCATGATGATCGGTTACTTAGTTTAAGAATGAATCCTGTACATAAAAATATATAAACATATACACATACCTAACTATATATAAATATATATATATATATCATTTTTATTCAACATATTTGACACCTAAGCAAGAGTGAGTAAGTCAATTAATTTGAGTTTATCATTTTTATATCGATGTTCATAAAAAGAAATAACATTTAAAACTGACAACAGTTTAACAACACACCAGCAATCCAAATTGAGATGGATTTTCTCGTAAACATTCCAGATCAATTTTGGTCGATCCAAGAACGGAAATAGATGGTCATTTTCCTTCCTATCAGGTTTTAACTTTTGAAATCTTTTTCACGTCGTCTCTTTGTATTTTCTGATTCTTCCTTCTTAATAATATTTGTTGTACGTTAGTATTCAGTGTAGGATGGCAGATTATTGATCAGTAGAATCACAATCTGAATGCAGGGGCAGATCCAGGAAGTGGGGGTGGCAACGTACGTGTGCACCCACAGCAACTGCATTTTTTAATAAAACATTTTTCCTACAGTGAAATGAAAATCTAAGAAATCAGAATGAGATTTTTACAAAATACTTAATATGGAAGTTAGAAATTTTAACTGGCGTAGGAAGAGAATTTAACATTACCCAAAGATCCTAAAATTAAGGATTGTGATAGGTCAGTGTCCTTGATACAACCCAAATTCGACAAGTTAAGCTATGTGTCTGTCTCCATTATGTAGAAGATAAAAGATTAACTCCCTATGGTCATATTTCAATTCCTGTTCCGGTTTAAAATCTTCATAAACGAACTGGTCAACCGAACCCATGTTTCAGTAAAGTCATGAATTATATCAAGGAAAATACACACATTACAATTACACTAGTACAGGATTAGCTCAACAAATCTAGCTCGATTTGAAACCCCATATCTCTATTTATATAAAGTTAGGGATATGTATATGTTTATATATGTGTATGTACATGATTCACTCCTAAAGTAATTAACCGATCATTATGAATTTTGGAACACAGCTGATAGGCGTAAGTGATCGTAATGTGGGCTATATTTAGTTTAATTTAGTTTTGTGAAGTTTTAACAATAGGTATTAGACATCAATTAATAAATATTCCCCAAATTTCAGTTTCTTTGGAGTATTTTAAAGGGTTTTTGGGGGCATAATATGGATAAAATCTCCCATTTTAAAATTAAAATATTTCAGATTTGCATATAATTTTTTCCATGATCATTAGAAACTAATTAACCAAGATTACCTGAATTTCAATCGCCTTAAATTTTAGATATTTTCTAGAATGAAAATCATGTAATGAATTGAAAAAAAAAATTAGAATAAGGATTCTAGACATAAGATTTAGTAGCATTATATCTTAATTTAAATCTTGTAAGGTGACATAAAACTGGTGCAAAACTGTTTTGTTTGGGGAATTCATTTTACCCATCCTGGGATGGGTATTCTAGTGTTCATATCTAAAAAAAAGCTTAGAATAAATTTGCTGTCGGTATAATGGTAACGGAGTTAACAGATATATAATGATGATGATTCTCTTATCTGTCTGTCTATTAGGAACATCAAATGATGTCTGGCCAGACGTTATCTGTAAGTTGAGTTTAACTTCCCTCGACCACATTTCAACCCCAGTGCCGGTTTCAATATTGTTCATTTCTTATTTGGTCTGGATCAGACATGAATAAAGCAATTATCCGTTCAGAATTGGGTGAACCATAAAATGAAAGCAGAAGATAAGCTTCCAAGTGAAATATACTTTGTCCCGTTTAGTAGTTAGGCATCCGTTTATGTGAAACTAGCTGGACCCTTGTCACACCGTTGCCGGGACAATTGAGGAAATAAAAATTTCAATCCCAGAAGTAAAACATATTTGTAAACTGTTATTAGCTGCAGCGTGTGTGCATTTGTTTGGCTTTGTTTTTATTTTACAATTCAACAAAGAATATCATGGCTAATATGTTTAGGAACGAACCAAAATGTATTTTATTGTAAAAAATATCTTTTTTTTTTCACGACTTATCAAGGCCAAGAGCCATTTGAGGATAGGTGTTAAAAAGGGGGAAATGATTGACAGCCAGAAGATGAGGAACACTATGGGAGTACTACCATTGATCAATGTTATGAACTTTGTTTTATTACTTATGGGCAGTCTATGACAAGAATTTGTTGATGTTGGATTTGAAGACAAATAAGTTGTAATCAGCACGGAAGCAGTCTCACGGTAATGTGTTCCACAGGCTGAAAGCCATTGCAAATAGAGAATCTGTCCATGAAACTTCCGCCGCCTGACGTTCAATGCATGGAGGAAGAGAAGAAAAATCTTTTTTGCTGTGGTAGAAAGTTGAGTTCTTGCTGTGAATGTCTTGCAAGAAAGAACTAAAGATTGGAGCTCAGTCGAGCACCTTTCATGGAAATACCGATAGAGTAGAGAGAGACTAGCAACGTCTCTTCTGTGAGAAAGGGGCTAGGGCAGAGAAAACATCCCCCACCACACAAACTAGTTTTCGAAGTCTATTTTTAACTCTGTCAAGACAGGAAAGATTGCTCGGTGCGGCACCGCCCAATATGTGGCAGCAGTATTCTATCTTTTAACGTATCTAGCTCTTATATAGGTAGGGATTTCATTTGGGGGTCAGATTATTTGTTTTGTTAAAATGTTAAATCCTTCAAACAATTATTAATGCTTCAATTGTTACCCTCCCTCCCAAAATAAAAATAAAATCTTCTAAAAAACGTCAGATGCAGGAGAAATTGTACAGACGCAAACCAGAGCCAGTAGTTGTGAATGAAAATCATAAAATCTTCTAAAAAACGTCAGATGCAGGAGAAATGGTACAGACGCAAACCAGAGCCAGTAGTTGTGAATGAAAATCATAAAATCTTCTAAAAAACGTCAGATGCAGGAGAAATGGTACAGACGCAAACCAGAGCCAGTAGTTGTGAATGAAAATCATAAAATCTTCTAAAAAACGTCAGATGCAGGAGAAATGGTACAGACGCAAACCAGAGCCAGTAGTTGTGAATGAAAATCATAAAATCTTCTAAAAAACGTCAGATGCAGGAGAAATGGTACAGACGCAAACCAGAGCCAGTAGTTGTGAATGAAAATCATAAAATCTTCTAAAAAACGTCAGATGCAGGAGAAATGGTACAGACGCAAACCAGAGCCAGTAGTTGTGAATGAAAATCATAAAATCTTCTAAAAAACGTCAGGTGCAGGAGAAATGGTACAGACGCAAACCAGAGCCAGTAGTTGTGAATGAAAATCATAAAATCTTCTAAAAAACGTCAGATGCAGGAGAAATGGTACAGACGCAAACCAGAGCCAGTAGTTGTGAATGAAAATCATAAAATCTTCTAAAAAACGTCAGATGCAGGAGAAATGGTACAGACGCAAACCAGAGCCAGTAGTTGTGAATGAAAATCATAAAATCTTCTAAAAAACGTCAGATGCAGGAGAAATGGTACAGACGCAAACCAGAGCCAGTAGTTGTGAATGAAAATCATAAAATCTTCTAAAAAACGTCAGATGCAGGAGAAATGGTACAGACGCAAACCAGAGCCAGTAGTTGTGAATTAAAATCATAAAATCTTCTAAAAACGTCAGATGCAGGAGAAATGGTACAGGCGCAAACCAGAGCCAGTAGTTGTGAATGAAAATCATAAAATCTTCTAAAAAACGTCAGATGCAGGTGAAATGGTACAGACGCAAACCAGAGCCAGTAGTCGTGAATGAAAATCATAAAATCTTCTAAAAAACGTCAGATGCAGGAGAAATGGTACAGACGCAAACCAGAGCCAGTAGTTGTGAATGAAAATCATAAAATCTTCTAAAAAACGTCAGATGCAGGAGAAATGGTACAGACGCAAACCAGAGCCAGTAGTTGTGAATGAAAATCATAAAATCTTCTAAAAAACGTCAGATGCAGGAGAAATGGTACAGACGCAAACCAGAGCCAGTAGTTGTGAATGAAAATCATAAAATCTTCTAAAAAACGTCAGGTGCAGGAGAAATGGTACAGACGCAAACCAGAGCCAGTAGTTGTGAATGAAAATCATAAAATCTTCTAAAAAACGTCAGATGCAGGAGAAATGGTACAGACGCAAACCAGAGCCAGTAGTTGTGAATGAAAATCATAAAATCTTCTAAAAAACGTCAGATGCAGGAGAAATGGTACAGACGCAAACCAGAGCCAGTAGTTGTGAATGAAAATCATAAAATCTTCTAAAAAACGTCAGGTGCAGGAGAAATGGTACAGACGCAAACCAGAGCCAGTAGTTGTGAATGAAAATCATAAAATCTTCTAAAAAACGTCAGATGCAGGAGAAATGGTACAGACGCAAACCAGAGCCAGTAGTTGTGAATTAAAATCATAAAATCTTCTAAAAACGTCAGATGCAGGAGAAATGGTACAGGCGCAAACCAGAGCCAGTAGTTGTGAATGAAAATCATAAAATCTTCTAAAAAACGTCAGATGCAGGTGAAATGGTACAGACGCAAACCAGAGCCAGTAGTCGTGAATGAAAATCATAAAATCTTCTAAAAAACGTCAGATGCAGGAGAAATGGTACAGACGCAAACCAGAGCCAGTAGTTGTGAATGAAAATCATAAAATCTTCTAAAAAACGTCAGATGCAGGAGAAATGGTACAGACGCAAACCAGAGCCAGTAGTTGTGAATGAAAATCATAAAATCTTCTAAAAAACGTCAGATGCAGGAGAAATGGTACAGACGCAAACCAGAGCCAGTAGTTGTGAATGAAAATCATAAAATCTTCTAAAAAACGTCAGGTGCAGGAGAAATGGTACAGACGCAAACCAGAGCCAGTAGTTGTGAATGAAAATCATAAAATCTTCTAAAAAACGTCAGATGCAGGAGAAATGGTACAGACGCAAACCAGAGCCAGTAGTTGTGAATGAAAATCATAAAATCTTCTAAAAAACGTCAGGTGCAGGAGAAATGGTACAGACACAAACCAGAGCCAGTAGTTGTGAATAAAAATCATAAAATCTTCTAAAAAACGTCAGGTGCAGGAGAAATGGTACAGACGCAAACCAGAGCCAGTAGTTGTGAATGAAAATCATAAAATCTTCTAAAAAACGTCAGATGCAGGAGAAATGGTACAGACGCAAACCAGAGCCAGTAGTTGTGAATGAAAATCATAAAATCTTCTAAAAAACGTCAGATGCAGGTGAAATGGTACAGACGCAAACCAGAGCCAGTAGTTGTGAATGAAAATCATAAAATCTTCTAAAAAACGTCAGGTGCAGGAGAAATGGTACAGACGCAAACCAGAGCCAGTAGTTGTGAATGAAAATCATAAAATCTTCTAAAAAACGTCAGATGCAGGAGAAATGGTACAGACACAAACCAGAGCCAGTAGTTGTGAATGAAAATCATAAAATCTTCTAAAAAACGTCAGATGCAGGTGAAATGGTACAGACGCAAACCAGAGCCAGTAGTTGTGAATGAAAATCATAAAATCTTCTAAAAAACGTCAGGTGCAGGAGAAATGGTACAGACGCAAACCAGAGCCAGTAGTTGTGAATGAAAATCATAAAATCTTCTAAAAAACGTCAGATGCAGGAGAAATGGTACAGACGCAAACCAGAGCCAGTAGTTGTGAATGAAAATCATAAAATCTTCTAAAAAACGTCAGATGCAGGAGAAATGGTACAGACGCAAACCAGAGCCAGTAGTTGTGAATGAAAATCATAAAATCTTCTAAAAAACGTCAGATGCAGGAGAAATGGTACAGACGCAAACCAGAGCCAGTAGTTGTGAATGAAAATCATAAAATCTTCTAAAAAACGTCAGATGCAGGAGAAATGGTACAGACGCAAACCAGAGCCAGTAGTTGTGAATGAAAATCATAAAATCTTCTAAAAAACGTCAGATGCAGGAGAAATGGTACAGACGCAAACCAGAGCCAGTAGTTGTGAATGAAAATCATAAAATCTTCTAAAAAACGTCAGATGCAGGAGAAATGGTACAGACACAAACCAGAGCCAGTAGTTGTGAATGAAAAATCATAAAATCTTCTAAAAAACGTCAGATGCAGGTGAAATGGTACAGACGCAAACCAGAGCCAGTAGTTGTGAATGAAAATCATAAAATCTTCTAAAAAACGTCAGATGCAGGAGAAATGGTACAGACGCAAACCAGAGCCAGTAGTTGTGAATGAAAATCATAAAATCTTCTAAAAAACGTCAGATGCAGGAGAAATGGTACAGACGCAAACCAGAGCCAGTAGTTGTGAATGAAAATCATAAAATCTTCTAAAAAACGTCAGATGCAGGAGAAATGGTACAGACGCAAACCAGAGCCAGTAGTTGTGAATGAAAATCATAAAATCTTCTAAAAAACGTCAGATGCAGGAGAAATGGTACAGACGCAAACCAGAGCCAGTAGTTGTGAATGAAAATCATAAAATCTTCTAAAAAACGTCAGGTGCAGGAGAAATGGTACAGACGCAAACCAGAGCCAGTAGTTGTGAATGAAAATCATAAAATCTTCTAAAAAACGTCAGATGCAGGAGAAATGGTACAGACGCAAACCAGAGCCAGTAGTTGTGAATGAAAATCATAAAATCTTCTAAAAAACGTCAGATGCAGGAGAAATGGTACAGACGCAAACCAGAGCCAGTAGTTGTGAATGAAAATCATAAAATCTTCTAAAAAACGTCAGATGCAGGAGAAATGGTACAGACGCAAACCAGAGCCAGTAGTTGTGAATGAAAATCATAAAATCTTCTAAAAAACGTCAGATGCAGGAGAAATGGTACAGACGCAAACCAGAGCCAGTAGTTGTGAATTAAAATCATAAAATCTTCTAAAAACGTCAGACGCAGGAGAAATGGTACAGGCGCAAACCAGAGCCAGTAGTTGTGAATGAAAATCATAAAATCTTCTAAAAAACGTCAGATGCAGGTGAAATGGTACAGACGCAAACCAGAGCCAGTAGTCGTGAATGAAAATCATAAAATCTTCTAAAAAACGTCAGATGCAGGAGAAATGGTACAGACGCAAACCAGAGCCAGTAGTTGTGAATGAAAATCATAAAATCTTCTAAAAAACGTCAGATGCAGGAGAAATGGTACAGACGCAAACCAGAGCCAGTAGTTGTGAATGAAAATCATAAAATCTTCTAAAAAACGTCAGATGCAGGAGAAATGGTACAGACGCAAACCAGAGCCAGTAGTTGTGAATGAAAATCATAAAATCTTCTAAAAAACGTCAGGTGCAGGAGAAATGGTACAGACGCAAACCAGAGCCAGTAGTTGTGAATGAAAATCATAAAATCTTCTAAAAAACGTCAGATGCAGGAGAAATGGTACAGACGCAAACCAGAGCCAGTAGTTGTGAATGAAAATCATAAAATCTTCTAAAAAACGTCAGGTGCAGGAGAAATGGTACAGACACAAACCAGAGCCAGTAGTTGTGAATAAAAATCATAAAATCTTCTAAAAAACGTCAGGTGCAGGAGAAATGGTACAGACGCAAACCAGAGCCAGTAGTTGTGAATGAAAATCATAAAATCTTCTAAAAAACGTCAGATGCAGGAGAAATGGTACAGACGCAAACCAGAGCCAGTAGTTGTGAATGAAAATCATAAAATCTTCTAAAAAACGTCAGATGCAGGTGAAATGGTACAGACGCAAACCAGAGCCAGTAGTTGTGAATGAAAATCATAAAATCTTCTAAAAAACGTCAGGTGCAGGAGAAATGGTACAGACGCAAACCAGAGCCAGTAGTTGTGAATGAAAATCATAAAATCTTCTAAAAAACGTCAGATGCAGGAGAAATGGTACAGACACAAACCAGAGCCAGTAGTTGTGAATGAAAATCATAAAATCTTCTAAAAAACGTCAGATGCAGGTGAAATGGTACAGACGCAAACCAGAGCCAGTAGTTGTGAATGAAAATCATAAAATCTTCTAAAAAACGTCAGGTGCAGGAGAAATGGTACAGACGCAAACCAGAGCCAGTAGTTGTGAATGAAAATCATAAAATCTTCTAAAAAACGTCAGATGCAGGAGAAATGGTACAGACGCAAACCAGAGCCAGTAGTTGTGAATGAAAATCATAAAATCTTCTAAAAAACGTCAGATGCAGGAGAAATGGTACAGACGCAAACCAGAGCCAGTAGTTGTGAATGAAAATCATAAAATCTTCTAAAAAACGTCAGATGCAGGAGAAATGGTACAGACGCAAACCAGAGCCAGTAGTTGTGAATGAAAATCATAAAATCTTCTAAAAAACGTCAGATGCAGGAGAAATGGTACAGACGCAAACCAGAGCCAGTAGTTGTGAATGAAAATCATAAAATCTTCTAAAAAACGTCAGATGCAGGAGAAATGGTACAGACACAAACCAGAGCCAGTAGTTGTGAATGAAAAATCATAAAATCTTCTAAAAAACGTCAGATGCAGGAGAAATGATACAGACGCAAACCAGAGCCAGTAGTTGTGAATGAAAATCATAAAATCTTCTAAAAAACGTCAGATGCAGGAGAAATGGTACAGACGCAAACCAGAGCCAGTAGTTGTGAATGAAAATCATAAAATCTTCTGTGACATGAAGTACAAACGAACAAACTCATCCAAGCAAGGGGACCAGAAGTGATAAGAATCAACGAGAAACTTCGTGCTGTGAGATTACAAATTCCTTTATCAGCTCAGCATCATCTCAAGTGGTTCGGCAATGAACAGTGTACCACACCTCTTGCATCAACTCCATAATTCATCTGGATATGCCGGACACTAGGAAGCATGGTAAACCGAGGAATACATGGTTTGTGTGCATAAGAAGCGATATGATTGTATGCAACCTGACTGATGTCCACCCTTCAAACCGGACTGCATGAATAGCAGACGTGAGACGTTGCTTGGTGTTACCCACCCCAATGTCCAGGGCACTCACATCACCCTAAATTCTGAAACCAGTAGAAGAAGGAAAATCCTGCCAAATCCTTTATTTCACCGTCCTAGTAAACCACAAGGTGAAGATCAATGAGGCAGAAAAACTGAGCAAATACATGAAACTTGTTAGAGAGCTGAAGGAAATATCGAATGCAAAGAAAATTAATGTAATACCAATAATTGTAGGAGCACTAGGAACACTTTTGAAAAACCTGGAAAAAAGAGTACTAGAAATCGGAATCAAAAGGAGGATTGGCACCGTGTAACATGAGTTACAACAATTTGACCTGCTTGATTGAGTTGTTGGTATTAGGTTCTCACAAGGGAGAAAACATATAGGTTGCCAACATCTATAGTGAAAGTGGTGCTAAAGAACCTAACTGAACTCAAACATGGCACCCGTCGAGTCGGTAATCTGCGCTAGTATCCACTTTACTACGCTGCCATCTCCCCACAACATTGTGATTATGCTTAAAGAGTTTGTTAACGTAGAATGATATGGCCGTTGTTTGACCAAAATGTTCACTTAATTGGGATCTTGTTAGTACTTTTGGCGATTTTGTTGCCAAGAGACCTGATCTTGCCAAAACTTTGTGTTCATTAAATTTGTCCACAATTAGTTGTGATTATTGAAAGATAAATCAAAGGAAATAAAGGAAAAGGAAAAGGATAGGTGAGCAATGGAAATAGAGGAAGAGGATAAAAACATAGCTTTGATTTGTTGTTGTTGTTGTACTTCTTCTTCTTCTTCTTCTTCTTCTTCTTCTTCTTCTTCTTCTCCCCAAAACATGATTGTCAGATTGGGGGCTACACATTGTGAATGGGGGCGCTTTTAAAAGTGTGTGTGTGTGTGTGTGTGTGTTGGTTGTGACGAATTCAGAGGCGAGTTACTCAGCACTTATCATAATGATCAAAGTGTTGTATCTGTTTCTGACTGGACCATTCTAACACAGGGTTCTGACTTGTTGAGGGCCCGACCCGTTAATCACAATGATGGTTATGTTAGGTCATAGAAGGCTATCCTCTTATGCATTACCTCCGTCTTTGGGAGGGGAGATTGGTTTATTGCCGGTCGCCTGAGGCACCCTGCCTGGGAATACTAATAGGTCTAATTATTGCAAATTTTGCACCCATCCAGAGGTTTCCCATATTTAGCAGGTCTGGATTTACCGTCTACATTAAAGTGACATCATGCCTAACTTTGCTGTTGTAAGAAGCGCGTAAATCATGTTAACTGACTTTAACAAAAAAATGAATTACTTCTGCCAGAGAGGTTATGTTTTTGGCCGAGTTTGTTTGTCACTGTGTTTGTATACAGACTTGTGTTCACATCGCTTGGTCCATTCCCTTATTCGTTAGGCAGTTTTGTACTCGCTCACTTTTGTGTGACGGAACGAATATATATATATATATATATATATATATATATAAATGACTTGCTGCCGAAATATATATATATATATATATATATATATATATATATATATATATATTTCGGCAGCAAGTCATTTATTATACATGTGTCATTGAAGACCACAGAGTTTTCTTTCTTTGCTATCTTTCTGGTTAACTTCTCGACGCGGCGAGCAATTCGTCGGTTTTCCGGTGTGAATTAGTGGATTATGGTGCCTAACGTTGTATCTTGGGCCATTTCTCCAGCGCTTTCGGTCTGGCGACCGTCTTCAGGAGGCTGTGTGATAATCCACCAATTGACACCGGAAAACCGACGAATCGCTCGCCGCGTCGAGAAGTTAACCAGAAAGATAGCAAAGAAAGAAAACTCTGTGGTCTTCAATGACATATGTATAATATATATATATATATATATATATATATATATATATATATATATATATATATATATATTAATACACATTGCTCTTTATTATTGAGTGGGTGTGTCAGAGCTTCGTTGGTCAGTCTGCCATGCTTAGCTTTCTTTTGTATGGGGATGAAAGCTAAGAAAAAGAGGGTAATGGAAAGAAAAAACATGTATTTACTTATGTGTGCCATAGGTGACACGCATGTCAACACTGCCGCCATATTTAACCGGAAACAGAGTTAATACATTGACTACCTCAAGTAGAAGAAAACAATACTGGACAAAACGGAAAACTGTTGCCCGTTAGATGCACCGTTACAGTCTGCACTTGTATATAAGATCATTAGAACAATTTCAGAGTTAAATCTATTTTTGCTGCCAGTTAAACTCTCTTTTTACTTGTCTTCACACGAGGTCAACGTTAAACACAAGGTCAGTTTTTAATGTAGAAATTCCATACCCCCAAAACGATGCAATCTGGACTGGGAACAAAGATAAACTGTATAGTTGCTCACAAAAGGGCACATCACATAACAGTCAATCAACCCATCCCTTCCCAAAGGTGGAAATAATACCTGGGAGTATAGTTAAAGTCTAGCCCGTTAGAATAGATGCAAAAACATGTGGAATGTTGCTAGCAGGCATTTTATCACCTCCTACTGTATCACATTAATGTGAAAGCATGATGTTAATAGTTTCAAAACGTAGGAGTCTTTCTGCAACCCATGGGAAAACATTTGGATGGACAATTTTTTCCTCAAAATTTAATAAGTTTCATAAATTTGTTACAAGTCGTTTGCATGCTATTACATTAGCTATTTTGAATTTTATCTTCCTGTCAAATGCAAACATGCATTCAATCAATTTTAAGATAAACAGGATATGTTCTAATTCCCTACTATAACAAAAATCAACCATTTCTTTCAATGAAATACAACACAAATTCCATGCGAGAAAATGTGCTTCTATCAGTAAAAATCCTCTGTACTTTATGCTCTGATTTTGATGTCTTACCCCTTTTTGATTTGATGCCCTGTCCCTTTTTGATTTGATGCCTTACCCCTTTTTGATTTGATGCTTTGTTCCTTTTTGATTTGATGCCTTACCCCTTTTTGATTTGATGCTTTATCCCTTCTTGATTTGATGCCCTGTCCCTTTTTGATTTGATGCCTTACCCCTTTTTGATTTGATGCCCTGTCCCTTTTTGATTTGATGCCCTGTTCCTTCTTGATTTGATGCCCTGTTCCTTCTTGATTTGATGCCCTGTCCCTTCTTGATTTGATGCCCTGTACCTTTTTGATTTGATGCCCTGTTCCTTCTTGATTTGATGCCCTGTCCCTTTTTGATTTGATGCCCTGTCTCTTTTTGATTTGATGCCCTGTCCCTTTTTGATTTGATGCCTTACCCCTTTTTGATTTGATGCCTTACCCCTTTTTGATTTGATGCCTTACCCCTTTTTGATTTGATGCTTTGTTCCTTTTTGATTTGATGCCTTACCCCTTTTTGATTTGATGCTTTATCCCTTCTTGATTTGATGCCCTGTCCCTTTTTGATTTGATGCCTTACCCCTTTTTGATTTGATGCCCTGTCCCTTTTTGATTTGATGCCCTGTTCCTTCTTGATTTGATGCCCTGTTCCTTCTTGATTTGATGCCCTGTCCCTTCTTGATTTGATGCCCTGTACCTTTTTGATTTGATGCCCTGTTCCTTCTTGATTTGATGCCCTGTCCCTTTTTGATTTGATGCCCTGTCTCTTTTTGATTTGATGCCCTGTCCCTTTTTGATTTGATGCCTTACCCCTTTTTGATTTGATGCCTTACCCCTTTTTGATTTGATGCCTTACCCCTTTTTGATTTGATGCTTTGTTCCTTTTTGATTTGATGCCTTACCCCTTTTTGATTTGATGCTTTATCCCTTCTTGATTTGATGCCCTGTCCCTTGTTGATTTGATGCCTTACCCCTTTTTGATTTGATGCCCTGTCCCTTTTTGATTTGATGCCCTGTTCCTTCTTGATTTGATGCCCTGTTCCTTCTAGATTTGATGCCCTGTCCCTTCTTGATTTGATGCCCTGTACCTTTTTGATTTGATGCCCGTTCCCTTTTTGATTTGATGCCCTGTCTCTTTTTGATTTGATGCCCTGTCTCTTTTTGATTTGATGCCCTGTCCCTTTTTGATTTGATGCCTTACCCCTTTTTGATTTGATGCCTTACCCCTTTTTGATTTGATGCTTTGTTCCTTTTTGATTTGATGCCTTACCCCTTTTTGATTTGATGCTTTATCCCTTCTTGATTTGATGCCCTGTCCCTTGTTGATTTGATGCCTTACCCCTTTTTGATTTGATGCCCTGTCCCTTTTTGATTTGATGCCCTGTTCCTTCTTGATTTGATGCCCTGTTCCTTCTTGATTTGATGCCCTGTCCCTTCTTGATTTGATGCCCTGTACCTTTTTGATTTGATGCCCTGTCCCTTTTTGATTTGATGCCCTGTCTCTTTTTGATTTGATGCCCTGTCCCTTTTTGATTTGATGCCCTGTCCCTTTTTGATTTGATGCCCTGTTCCTTCTTGATTTGATGCCCTGTCCCTTCTTGATTTGATGCCCTGTACCTTTTTGATTTGATGCCCTGTTCCTTCTTGATTTGATGCCCTGTCCCTTTTTGATTTGATGCCCTGTCTCTTTTTGATTTGATGCCCTGTCCCTTCTTGATTTGATGCCCTGTTCCTTCTTGATTTGATGCCCTGTACCTTCTTGATTTGAGGCCCTGTCCCTTTTTGGTTTGATGCCCTGTTCCTTCTTGATTTGATGCCCTGTCTCTTCTTGATTTGATGTTCTACCCCTTCCTGATTTTATTCCCTGCCCCTTCTTGATATGATTCCCTACCCCTCCTTGATTTGATGCCAGTGATGTTGCCTACTTCTACCAACTACACCTTTCTCTTATCATGTAATAACTCTTTTATATTCTTGAGGTTGAGACCTTTTATCGGTCGGCTTCAGGCACTGAGTGTTGCATGACAGTTTGCAACACTATTTAATTGATGTTAAATACCTATTGTTAAAATTTCACAGAAATCAGAGGTATCTGGATTTTTGCAAAGAGCTTCCACCCCTTTTCACCACTTTACATACAACTAAATTAAATATATCCCACATTATTACCCCTTACGCCTATCAGCTGTATTCCAAAATTCAGAATAATCGGTTAATTAACTTAGAGGGGAATCCTGTACATACAAACATATTATAAACATGTACTTTATATAGACAGAGATTTTTTATTGCCTCCCAACTTACAATTTTTACAATTAAATTCATTTGGAAAATAGCTGTCATCTTGTTCACAACAATACTCACACTTCAGGTTAGCTGATGCTTGGGAGTATGTTGCTTAACGAACAGACACACACAGTAATGTAAACAAACATATTTTGCTACTAAAAATGACGCATATTTAAATATTTTTTTATTATACTTACACAAAAATATCTTGTGAAACAAAACAAAAGTTCTTTTTCCTCTACAAATTTTGATTCCCAACTTACCTACAACGGTTATAATTAAATTCTCTTGGAAAAGCAGTTGACGTCTTGTATTACATTACAAACAATACTAATACTTTCGTCAGCTGCTGCTGCTGCTTAAATATATATATATAGAGAGAATTAGTGTTACACACAACGAAATAGCTATTTATACATATAGATTAAGGAACAGAGACACAACGTGCATTATTATGTTAAAGATGACAACAAATACTAATACTTCAGTCAGCTGCTGCTAATGATTGAATTAGTTCTTTTAGTGTTACTGTCAAATAAATAGCTATTTGTATATATAACCATTGAAACAGAGACAAATGAGTGTTATCATATTCAATATCATAAATGATAGTAATACTTGAGTCAGCTGCTGTTGATGCATATGTTCACTTGGTAACTGAAGTTCAAAAGTTCTGATGTCGACTCTATTTCATTTTCGTCTTTCCAAAGTGAGAATCATTTTTGTTGGTCGTTGATGTAGAAATTCAAATGTATATTCATTTCCCTTCCGGACAAAGTATTATTAGATCTTCTCTTAACATGAACCACTTGCTTCCATGTTCGTTTGATTATAGGAAGTTAAAATGACTTGCCTAAGGTCTGCAGACTCGTTGTATATTCTTTGAACATGGATTTTAATATGCCTCACTGCCAGTGCATATCTCTCATATCTATCGGTGTCGAACTTGTTTAACCCCCCCCCTCTCTCTCTCTCTTTTCTCTCTTCATCTGTATGTATCACAGTCTGTCGCTATGTATCTATCTATCTCTATTCTTCTCTCCATCTATCTATTTATGTACCTTTATATTTCGATTTCTCTCTCTCTCTCTCTCCCTCTCTCTCTCTCTCTCTCTCTCTCTCTATATATATATATATATATATATATATATATATATATTATTTCATGTATCCACATAAAATGTTATAAGGGGATATAATTTTTTATTTATCAACCTTCAGTATTTACTTCAACAGTGCTCGATACGTGAGTAGAGCTAGGTAGTAAGTTATGAAAATATATTTATGGCAATTAAGCTACACAGAGGCGTCCGCGTTTCATCCTCGGGAGGAATTTCAGGCTAAAATGCATGGAGTTAGTTTTGCCGGGTGTTTTTATAGACACGTCTAGCTACTTAACCAATCAGATTCTTTGTTGTTCTCTTAGCCAATCGTTGAGTTTCTCACAAACAAAAGTTCGGTTGATTTTACTTCTTATTTCCTAGTCTATTGTTCTGTTTTCAATAGGATGACTCATCCCTGTTTCTTTGTTGTTTTCTTCGCCAATCGTTGGGCTTCACAAACAAAGGTTCGGTTTATTTTACTTCCTATTTCCTATTCTATTGTTCTGTTTTCTATAGGATGACTCATCTATGTTTCTTTGTGGTGTCAATATAATGGGTGACCTTATTTTAACACGTGCTTGCTTGTATTTTTATTTTAGTTTTTAGATTTTAGCTTTTAGGTTTTAGTTTAGTTTTTTTTATTTGTATTTATTTATTTGTTTATTTATTATGTCTTGTTAACCTAAGGTAAATTTTATTCTGTGCAGGCAATTGTGTGCTATTTCACTTCTACAGTTTTTTGGGGGTCTTTAAAGTTTAGGATTTCAAATTTTTCATTCAGACATAATCTACACGGGTCGTCTAAATTTCTACATGTACTGGCCTGTCGTATTATTTTCCATTCAGCTATTGTTGAGCGTCCATTTTCTTTTAGCTCCCAATAATAGTTTGCTAGTGCTATTTTAATTCAACGTTCTCTGTTTTTAAATGTGCTGTTGTGGTCGTAATATCTGGTTTTAAAATCTAGGGTGGTCACCCCACATAGTACTTGTTATTCGGTCTTTCTTTGGCAAAACTAACGAATCCCCCCCTCCCAGGGAATGAAACGTGAAAGCCTCTGTGTAGCTTAATTGCCATAAATATACTATTATAACTTACTATATATATATATATATATATATATATATATATATATATATATATATATTCAATTGATACTATACATTAGTTTGGTCATTCCATCGATACCTTCAGTTTCATGTAACTCTAGAAACTCAGCCCATCAGGCTAAAGTTACCAAAGGTAATTTATTCTTTAGTCAATGTTTTCATAATGTGTTTCTGTGAAACCGAAGGTTATGATGGAAGATCAAACTAATGTATAATGTCAGCTGAAATGTATAGTATCAATTACATTTTTTTAAATATATGCTCTTGCATAAGTAATTGAGCACTCTGGTTATTTCTCCTATGATACGAAATTACACTATATATTAATCGGCCCATTTGCCATAATGGTTACAGTGTTCGCTAATTGGCTGGGAGACCGGGGTTCAATCCTCAGTCAAGTCATATCAAAGGCTCAAAAATGGTACTTGATGTCCCTTTGTTAAACACTCATTATTATAAGGTGAAGGATCAAGGGTAATCCTGAAAAAAAGGAGTGGCGTCCTTCCCTACACTTTGGTGTAGTAGCTAATGAAAACGGAATCTTCAGGTCACTCTCGACCATGGTTGAGCACTTTATATATATATATATATATATATATATATATATATATATATATATATATATATATATTTCAAAAGTTCAAAACATTAATTATGATTTCAAATATTTGAAAAATGTTCCGGGAATCATGTCACTATCAATATACACACATTTCTAAAAAAAAACATTTTTATTAGTAAATAACATTTAAGTAAAGATACAAAATGTAAATGATATTCTTCATCAGTATATTTCAAAATTTACCAATTTTTAAACATTGGTAACATTATATTGGCATACCATAGATCTATATGGGAGGGAGAAAATATAGGCATGCACAGACAGCTGTTTCACTGTATCACGGCTCTTCAGCAGTCAGAAATCTTACCAGTATGCTCTAACCTTGCCACGATAGTAAAGGAAATTATAACGTTTTTATATCTCTATTTATATAAAGTAAAGTATGTGTATATGTTTATATATTTTTATGTACTGTATTCATTTCTAAAATAACCGATCATTATGAATTTTAGAACACAGCTGCTAGGCGTAAGGAGTGGTAATGTGAGTTATATTTAGTTTGATATAGTTATTTGGGAAAGTTTAATAATAGGTATTAGACATTAATTAATAAATTTTACCCAAATTTCAGTTCCTTTGGAATATTTAAAAAAGTTTTTAGGTGTTAGGGTTCATAATGCAGGTTGTGTAATATGAGCATAAGCTCGCATTTGAAAATTCAAATATTTCAGATTTTTATTGAATTTCATGCATTGAATTAGACAACAATTACGAAATATTCCCTCTTACAACTCCTTAAGCTTAATCGTCAAACTTTAGATATTTTCTAGAATCAAAATCATATAATGTATTTTGATCAAAAGCATTCTATGTTGATTTTAATCTTCATAAAGGGACATAAAAGTAGTGCTAATCTGTTTTGTCCAAGGAATTAATTTTATCCGTTCTGGGATTGGTATTCTTCAAGTTTATTTATATAATCAACAACCGAGAGGACTCAATTCTATAACGAAGAGCAATACGTTATGCTAAGTGACACCCATTATGCCCTGCACTAGAGAGCTCAATCCATAAGTGGAAAGTAAATATAGTCTATATTTTTGTCACTATATATCTATTCTTTCCTCGCTCTATTTATCTATCTTTCTTAGTCTGTTATTATATATCTGCTGCCGCTATCTATCTATCTATCTATCTATCTATCTATCTATCTATCTATCTATCTATCTATCTATCTATCTATCTATCGCCAGTGGGTCTCTGATATTTTTATCTTTCAGTTTGGTGTAATGAATGGAATTGTATTTAATTGAGACAAGCTTAATTGAAGTTGGCAATAATCATGCTGGAGAAACATCTACAGCCGAAAATATCTCTAATCAATATATGATGGGGGTGAGGGAACGTGGATGATAATCTATCTATTGATATCGTAGGATCTAGCCTACCTTCTTCCGTATCCCATCATTGCCGTTAGCCTTGCAGTCATCAGAGACCATGCACAATACGCCTCAGAATCTCCTGGGTGAAGGCAAAGGATTATCTGAATTCTGTACTCTTTTTGGGTCGTGAATGGAAAATAATCATCATGATTATTTATAACGTTGAGAAATATAATTATGCTATGTTTCAGCCGAAGTGTTCTCTGGTCATTTTCAAGAATATCGTTAATTGATATACAGTGATGTTTTTCTCATATTTGAATATGACTAGATTGCCTTTGAGCCGTTCGGTGAACGTTGGTATATTGTACATTTATGCCCTTAACCGATTGTGAAGATTAACAATTTAAGGCAAAACACGACTTTATTCATCAACATAGTTTCCTTTATATACTAATTCCAACGCTTCTTTCTCAAAATATGCCCCAGTTTCTGATATTACTTTTTAAATGGAGCCCAATCTCTTTCTTTGGAGCATTCTTTTGGGGTCTGCTAACAGCCAGTAGTCGCTATAGGCAAGATCTTGAGACTAGGGTAGATGCAAAAGCAATTCAAAGTGTAATTCATATAGTTTTGCCATCGTTTTGCCATCGATACATACATTTGATTCACCTAAGGTTACTGGATTAATTGGTCCGACATAGAAAAATATCCCCTCATTTGATACTATTGGGTCCATAATTACTATAGTATTATATAGACTTAAGCATAACCTGAAAATTAGGATTTGATTTATTTATGGGAAATCCGTTTAATAATAATTTATATATGAAAGGTTTCGTTCAAACCTCTTGGCCTTATATTTTATAAAGTAAATATGCCTCCTATCGCAAATTATATATTAAGTCGCTAAACATAACTGTTTTTAGATTTGTAAAAAAAATTTGTGGGGGGAAATGAATTCATTTCTTTGCAATATGGAAGAATTAGTTTCATTGGAGTTATTTCCCCTTGTCTGTTTGATTTGATTTGCAAATAAATGAATCAGACTGACATTAGTTGGTCTGGGATCGGGTATTTACTTCTTTTGGTTTCAAGAGATTGCCACTATTATTGTTTCTAGCAATGACAGAAATAACATTTTTCTAGCAATGACAGAAATAACATTTTTCAAAATCGTCAGATGATTTTAGATTCTCTTTATAATTGATACACCCCTTTGTTTTTCTTCTGTTATTTTGTGCTGAAGAAGTGATTTTTTGAAAAATTTCTAAAACATACATAAACTTTTGTTGAAGCTGAATCTTTAGAACATGCTTACATAATATTGAGTATGTCATAAATGTTGTATTCTTCTGTGTTATAATATATGAGCTCTGTGGGACCTACAGTCCTAACTATTGAGCTAAATTTACACCTGTAGTATTCATTAGTATCTTAGAGATTTGAATTGCTTCACTTTTTATATTTGTAGAATTGAGGTGAGATACAACTAAAGTTAAAACATTTGAATTTATGTTTGTGTGTGTGTGTGTATTTCAGCAGCATGTTTTCATTAAGACAAATGTTATTAAATAATGCAGAATGTTTTTGTTTACTGAAGCTTTATCTTTTTTGTTCATTTTTCGGAATAGTCCATTTCGTATTCCGATCGAATGGCTGTATACAAGTTACGTGGGTTTCTTGTTCCATATTTTCACGAATACTTTTGATTTGATTCATCAAATCACTATCAGTTTTGGTCTTGGTGTGTTTTTAGGGTTTACATCTATTTTATTTTAGTTTTTTAGTTTTAATGGCTCATATTTATCAACTGTAAAAGGAGCATCTCTAGTGATGCCAACGTGATAACGTGAAATGCATATATAGAATTCAAAATAATAATGTCTAACGGCGAAGCATTTGTTAGTGTTAATTACTACACTAGACACTTAAAACTTATGTCACTAGTTTTGTAATTAATGTTGTTAATTGTTGGGTGTCTAGTTTTAATGGAAATGGTTTCGAGAATTATATATTCCTGGGAAATTTAAAATGGTTACTTTATGTTTTTCGCTTTTATTATCAAAGACATAAAATAAAAACTTAATGACGATTTTAAAAAAAGTATGAATCTATTCTTTTTTTTTGGTAATTTATAAAGCTTTTGTAAATTAAAAAGCTTAGAGGACGGGATTTTTATTCTGAAAGTATGATATCATGATTAACGAACTATATGCACTGACCCAGGGAGGAGGTAATGACTGATCTGATGATATCATGACGATTGAATACCCCCCCCCCCCAAAAAAAATAAAGTAGGAGTTAATGCCTGGGAGCATGATATCATGCCAACAGAATAGAGAGTACACTACCCCCCCCCTCGCCCCCATAAAAAACAAAGCAGAAGATAATCCTGCTCCCCCCTCCTAAAAAGAGGTGATGCCTGGGAGGAATGTATCATGGCGAATGAAAATATACTACACAGAATTAAATAAGCATAAACTGTTTAATGTTAATATAATTAGGTTAGGTGGAAAAATCTTTCACATATTATTCATTTAGATGACATTAAACACAATGGCAAGTTTCGTTGTCCACATGAAATTGTGCTGGAAAATATACTCGCCATCTTTATTAACAAATAGAAATATGCTAAGGAAGAACGATAAGTTCCTTTCATAACTTTCTAGTAAAAAAAAAAACATGTTTATAAACTTGAATTATAGTTCTTCCTTAGCTAGCCTTTTTCTCGACTTGTTTAGATGGCGACTATATTTTTCTGACCTAATTTTTATGTCGCTGTTTCATGTGTACGGTGAAACTCGGCATAACAAAAGTAAACATTAAAAAGTTGTTGTTTTTTTACTAAAACATGGTTTAAGTTAAAAAAAAAAAAGTTGTTTATAAGTAATGCTGAAACCTATTTCACTCTAAATAATTTAGTGACTGAAATAGGAATTAACCTCAAATAAGAAAAGAAAAGCCAGTATGTCTGTTTTTTTTAATTAGTTATTTATTAGGGGAGAGGAGTGTTTATAGCAGGATTTATTAAGAAGTTAAAGAAAACTTTAACTAAAAAAAACTTGCAATTTAAACAGAAAATTCAATTTTATTGGTTTGCATTTTAAGTGAAAAAGGTTTTAATTTCAGACTATGTATATTTATAATTGTTCAGGAAAAAATGTTGAGCTCTTACAGATGAGGTGATTCCTGGGAGGACGTCTTATGACAACAGAACCGATACTACACTACCCACCCCATTAAAAGATATTCCGATTAAATGGAAGATTTTTTTCACTCATTTAAAAATGCCTAGTCACAAAAACATTATTTTTTATGGTTCCTTAGCCTTCTGGCTAAGATCAAAGTGTAGTATCTGTTTTCCACGTCTCAGCGACATTTGACGAAAGTTTCATGTAAATTATCTCCCTTGAAAATTAAATTATAAAAGATTTTAAAACTCTATCCTTTTTTAATAAAATGTCTTTAAATAATTTTATTAATAATTAAAATAATAATACTATAGATAAAAAGATTGTATGTATAAAACAAAATTTGTAACGTCTTGGCCTTTTGGCCAAGATCAAAGTGTAGTATCTGTTCCGATGGATACTGCACCCCATAGACCGGTATCGTCTTGGCCTTCGGGTCTTGATTTCCGCCAATCTATGGGTTTGTCCTGTGCAGTTGTAGGAGGTCCACCCTCCCAGGCTTTGCCTCCCCTCTTTGGAGAGGAGTAAGTTTATTGCTTACTGTCTGAGGCGCCCCTACCGGGGAGTGCCGACGGGGCTGCCCAGGCAATTTTTGATGGTCAGAGTGCTCACCTCTCGGGCGCTGGCTTTTCAAATCCCATTTTCCCAACCTTGTGTCACACCTTGTAGGAGGAAGATAAATAAAATATATATATATATGGCATTTGAAAATATTCTTGTATCATTAGAATGAAATAAGCCTAGTCAGTTGTAATATTAATATAGTTAGGATAGATAAAAAAAAACTTTCGCATTTATTGATTTAAAAATTTTTTTTTAAATAGTTCACCCCAAACAAGGCAGGTCGCCACTGTAAACGTAAGAGGCTACTGAAAATTAGGGTGGAAGTTTTGGGTGTCATCCTGAGTTGGGAGCTGTGCAGCTAGATGTCTGTTTACATTAGTTTTAAATTTCTGCATGTTGGTACAGTCGGGAAAACAGGGAGCAGGGAGAAAGTTCCAGAGGCCGGCAGCACGAAGTAAGAAGCTATTGAAGTAGAAGGCTCTCCGGCATCTGAGGACCTCTACAGTGAATGGATGGGATTTACCTGATTGTCGGGTTGGTCTAGTGTATTTAAATCAAGGGGCACTAGAGCAGCTAATTCATCGGAGCACAATCCATTGAAGTATTTGTAAAACAGATACAAGGATGCAACATTGTGGCGATTGGACAAGGGCTGGAGCTTGGTGGATAGTGAGCGACTTATTAAGTTGGCAACTTCTTTTTGGACCTTGTCTAAGAGGGAGAGACTAGTGGATGATGGACCAGCCCAGATGTGGCAAGAATACTCCATGCATGGGCGAATGGTGGCTTTGTAGAGATACAGGATAATGTCAGGTGTGAGAAGTTTACTAGTACGGTAGAGGGAGCCCACCTTCTTTGCAGCAGCCTTGGCAATGTCTTCAATGTATTTGTTCCAATTCATGCTATCTGTAAATGTTAGGCCGAGGAGTTTGAATGTTGAAATCTCAGGTAGGGTGTTATTTGCCATGGCAATCGGTGGTTGATGTGGTTTCTTGTAGTTGTTGAAAGAAAGGAGTTTTGTCTTTGCATCATAAAATGTTACCAACCATTTATGACCCCAATCCACTACAGACTAGGTGATTTTCTAAGGATTTAACCATTACCTCAGATATGTGCACGTCTGTTTTGCCCACATGATGAGAGTAGAGCGTGGTGTTGTCAGCAAATATACCTATCTCAGACTCGATGTCATCAGGGAGGTCATTTATGAAAAGCAGAAACAATAAAGGTCCAAGGATGGATCCCTGCATTTATGTCATGTTGCTTAGATGAATGGCCATCGAGGACAACCTGGATCTTTCTTTTAGTTAGGAAGGATCTAATTATATGAAATATTTGTCCAGTAATACTATATGAGTGAATTTTTAGGAGAAGCCCTTTATGCCACGCACTGTCAAAGGCTCTGGATATATCAAGCGCTACTGCCCTAGCTTCACCTGCCTTGTCCAGTGTATGATATATGCGTTCAGAGATGACCGTTAGGCTATCCACAGTAGATTGTGCTTGTCTAAATCTATACTGGCAGTCAGAAAGAAGTTTAGCATTAACTAGGTGCCGGACTATCGCTAGATTAATTAAGGATCCAAAGAGTTTAGTAAAAATCCTGAGTAGATTGAGTGGGCGGTAGTTTAGAGGATCAGTTCTATTTCCAGAATTCTTGAAAATTGGTACCACAGAGGCAATTTTCCAGCTATCAGGGAAGCAAGATTCGGCAAGGCATTTGTTGTAGAGTTTGGAGAGGACAAGGGCAGTTTTGCAGAGCATTTCTTTATTACTATTACATGTATAAGATCAGGCCCACAGGCTTTAGAGGTGTCAAGATTTTTAGATGGGGTGATGACCAAGTTCTCAAGTGTAGCTTCAGTCCGCAATGGGAATTAAGGGAGGGGGTGGTTTGCTGAGTACAATGTGGAGTTTAAGGCGAAACGCTGGGCAAGTAGTTCAGCCTTATCAGTTGCCGTGCAAACGACTACATCGTGGTTTGATAGGGGGGAATTGTTGATTACTCATTGTTCACCACACTATTGTTGATTTTCCAGAAATCGCGAGTACCTAGTTTAAGTGACTGAATGCGTTTTTTGGTTATCTCTGTATACCTTCTCTTTGCTTCACATATCACTGCCTTACAATTATTTCTTGACTCTATAAATTTATGTCTATTCGCAGTTGACTTATGGCGGCTGAATTGTTGGAATGCTTGCTGCCTCTCAGCAATAGCAGCTGCACATTTCGAGGTGAACCATTGAGGAGAGTGGGGCTTGCTGAAGAATTTTCGCATGGGGATATAAACCTCAATGCCTGCTTTGATCCATTCGGTTAACTCATTTGCACACTGATCAGCAAGGAGTGAGAAGGTTTCACTCCATAGGGCATCGCTAATGTGATCTCTGATGGACTCAAAATCAGCCTGCTCGTAGTATCTCGTTGTTTGGAGCAACAGCTCATCAGCTTTTGGACGAGTTTTTAGGGTGATATAAATCATTACCACAATGTGATTAGCATTTCTGAGTGGGCTATGGGCTTTCGCCACACAAGCCTCGGTCAGTGAGGTCAAGAAAAGGTTTAGAAGTGAGGCTTGCTGGTTTACTCGATCAAGGAGGTGGGTCGGGAAAGCGAAAGTCTGTGAGAGGGAGCTAACGAGAAATTATATGTTGAGTTACCGTCTGCATCAGTAAAGCTGGAGAATCCCAGGCAGTCATGGTGGTGTGCATTAAAATCCTCAAATACATGTATCTGGGCATTCGAGTTGAGTGAGAGTGCTCTATCTATGCTTTCAGAGACAGGGTTTAGCAGGGTACAGTCCTGGGTCGAAGGAGAACGATATAAAAAATATAAGTAACTAACACTGTGATATAACGTCAATCTTAAGCACATGTAGGCTTGGTCATCTGATTCTAGCCTATGTTCTCTAGTCAGGGGAAGGGTGTTCTGAACATAAACTCTTAGCCTGTCCATGTGTTTGTCAAAGTTTTTATGGTAGAGTGGGAGGTAGTCAGTCATGTCAAAGTGGTGAGAAGAGGTTGAGGATTGAAGGTTCGTTTCACTTAGTGCTAGGATATCCGGGGAGTTTGTCAGGAAAAAAGTTTCTATGTCGTTGATGTTTGTTCTAAATCCCCGGATATTTGTGAATGCGAGCCTCAGGGGCGGAGGTAAAGATGCTTTTTGTTGTGTGTCTGGTTTACGTTTGACTTTTTAATTTTTAAATGACATGTCTGTTTTGAGATAGAGTGGGGTGGGCAAGGTGAGTGTTTATTAGGTGCCAATAAACTCACACAACCAATCCATTAGTCGCGACCTGATCTATGGGGTTGTGACCTCAGGAAATCCCACTGGGGATAACCGTAGGGTCCTTTTCCATGCACGACTTGGCACGTACAGCTACCTACAGTATTATTCAACTGATGATGGAGCAGCCGTTCTTAGCGCTACCTAAGAGTTTGGGCTCCTGTACTGCCAGTCGGAAACAACAGCCACACAAGCTGTCTAACCTGTACCTTCAACCTGCCGGAACAAGAGTGAGCCATACTAGTCATATAAGACAAGAAACAAGGCTAGGCACTGGGTGCCTTTGAGGCATCCCAGCGCTGGTACCTCTGCACCTGGCTGATAGACAGAGAAAGAGTGCTAAGGCCGAACGATAGGCAGAGCCCATCTACTCCTTAAGCAATTTTAGGTTTGCAAACTGGATATTTTTTTCGAGATTCCAGCTCTAGGAAGGTTGTCGATCAGGACTAAGGAGGCCTCCCTCCCCAACGGTTTATTGCCAATACGTAAATGGTTAGTAGCAAGGTATTATTATCAGTTTTCCTTGTCTTAGATGGATGACCTGACAAGGTCTACGGGTCCAACACACCGAGAGGAGATAGCCTGCACTCGTGTACTAGTCGGGTATTTCCGTGCCCTCGTAGGTATAAAAAAAAAACTTCCACATATATATATATATATATATATATATATACGTAGATACAATAAGTCTAGACACTGCATTCCAGAGATAATAAAGGACTAAAGATGTGTTCCCCTCTCACTATCATAAGAAAAATTTATTTCGGGGACATTTCACCGGCCATTAGGGTGCATGGGAGAGTTAAATCTAATTTTGTGTTAGTCCGACGAGCAGGCACTCAGCTATTACAGAATAAAAGGCAATTTAGAAGTTGCATTACAGATGGAATAACATGGAAGAAAAATATTATTTAACTAAGAAGTAGTCATTGCAACGTTAATTCATTGATTATTTAAGAACAGAGACAGTTCAAAAATTAAAAATTAAAAACTTAGTTTTTTTTTCAATTTCGTCTATAAGCTTTGGTTTCATTGCGGTCTCCATTTCCGGGCGATGGAAGATATCTAAATGTCTTAACTGGTGTCTCTTTATAGCTAATGTGAGGCTAATGCGTTTTTAATCAGGGTGGGAATTCTTGTTATTTAAACTACATTTGCTAGTGGATTCTTTTCTTTTTTTTTTCAAACCTCAGATATTGCGCTGCCACCAGGTGCGTGAACCCCACTAGATATCTATATATGCAAACTACATATATGTGACAAGCAAACTACACAGAAAGGTTCATGTTTCACCCTAAAAAGAGTTTGTCCAACAAACATTTTTGTGTAGTTTCAGTTTATTTTATACTACTACGACAACAACGCTGAAGATAATAATGACAGCACACAATAATTTGGGGTTTAACAATTCTTTCAGGGTTTTTCTTTTAGTATAGAGTATACGTAATATTCAGTGGGTCTTCGCTAGCCCATCACCAATAGGGAGGAGGGCATTGTCCCCAAAATATCCGCCTTCCCTAATTATTCCATAACCAGAGAAAGATTTTATCAGCTTATTGTGTTACTGGAGATTTCATACTGAACACGTAGCTGTAATTCTAATAAATTTTCCACTTTTCTGCTCACTTTAAACTGATGTTGAAAATTCCGTTTTGAACATTATTTTTACATACCCACGCCTAATATTGCTACAGTTTATCTGAGTTTAGCACAAGGCTTCTGGTCCGAAGCATCCCTCTCTGCATATTTACCAGGCAAAAAATAAAGCAACCTGATTTCAGAAATATCGACAGTCAAAAATTTTAAATTGACAAATTTAATTTCTTGTCATGACAATCTGGTCATGTGGTTCTTTTTTCCTCACTTTCTGTCTTGAGGTTTTGTTTCATTATCCAAATTAAACTTCTGTCTTTCTGTCTTTTCTTTGTCAGCTGTTTTTGTCACAAACACAAGATTTTATCGAAAATCATTGGCACTCAATAAACCCTAACCTCCACAACCTATTAAGATCATATTACTTTCTATCAAGAAATTCATGGAGGGAAAATGCTGTATTATCTCATTCAGTGTGAGTGTATAAATAGTTAATCCTCATTACTACCCCCTTCTCCAACTGATGTGGGTTCTAGCTATTACCTTAAAGTGCCTCCAGTGGTGAAGCCCCAATTTGGGAACTTTGAGGAATACGGTGTTACTCTATAGTCATATCAACTCTGAACCGGAGTAGTAATATCTGTTAGGGTCCGATCTATGAATTAAATGGGATTTATCTCAGGCAGGACACTTAACTGCATCGGACACCTTTGGGTAAAGTGTTCACCTTTACTCTAGTCCAGCACCTTGAAATTCATCTTTCTCAGTCCTTTTTACCTTTTGAATGTGCCTACCCTATTTTCAAACCCTATCAACAACACAAGACCTCTTTTTCCCAACGGTCTTTGGTATGACACAAAATTTAATTTGATGATGTTTCTAACTATATAACTATTCCCAGTTTCTCTCTCTCTCTCTCTCTCTCTCTCTCTCTCTCTCTCTCTCTCTCTAGCCAACTATCTATCTAAATATTCAAATATCTATCATTTCTGTCTTCAGCGTTCGTTCCATTATCCAAATAAAAGTCTTTTTTTTTTCACTTCTTTCATATTTTCTTAGTCAGCTGATTTTGTCATAAAGGCAATACTTTATCAAAACATTTGGCTATTACATACAGGCCTCCAACCAACCTACCAAGGTCATATTACATTGTGACTTGACTTGACTTGACTTGACTTGACTTGGTCCCTTAACCCCCTCCTGGGTCGTAGGGGCGCTGCACCAATGAACTCCACACCAGCTGTCTCCACTTCTGACGGTCATGGGCAATGGACTGGGTTGTAGCGAAGTTGTAGCCCGTCCACTCTTTGATGTTGTCCGTCCATCTTTTGTGTTGTCTACCTCTCCTTCTCTTGCCTTGCACTGCTCCCTGCAGGATGGTTTTGGAGAGACCACTGCCCCTTGTCACGTGACCATACCATCCAAGCTTTCTTTTTCTTACAGTTGTCAGCAAATCTTCGTAGTTGTTCAGATTTGCGTTGATGAGCGCGCGAACTTCTTCGTTTGTGAAACGGTCTGAGTACGAGATGCCAAGCACTCTTCTGTAGCATCTCATTTCTACCGTTTGGATTTTTCTTTGGAGCTCGGCTGTCAAGGTCCATGACTCGCATGCATACAAAAAGATGGATAATACTAGTGTATGCAGCAGCTTCAGTTTGCAACGGAGACTAATGTTTCAGTCTTTCCAGATAGATTTCAGTTTTGCAAGTGCTGCTGCCGTTTGTGCTGCTCTTGCCAGGATTTCAGTCTTGGATCCTTTGTTGCTGAGTATAGCGCCAAGGTATTTGAACTGGTTTACGGTTTCCAGTTCTTGGCCGTTGGCTGTTATCGTTGTTGATAATGGTTGTCCACTATTCGTCATCAGCTTCGTTTTTTCAGCATTGATCTCCATTCCGTACCTCGTGGATGTTCTGTCGAGGCGGCTCACTAGATTAGAAAGCTCTGTTTGATTTCCGGCAAGTCCATCAATGTCATCGGCGAATCTGAGGTTTGTGATGGTTCGTCCACCAATGCTGACTGTGCCCACGTGATCATCAAGGGCATCTGACATGATTCGTTCAAGGAGGATGTTGAAGAGTGTTGGCGACAACAGACAGCCCTGGCGAACACCAACCGCAGTGTGAAACCAATCCCCCACTGAACCCTGAACGAGAACTGCACTTGTGGCTTTAGTATACAACTCCTGTATTATTTTGATCATTTTTTGACCCATGTTGTATTTCTTCATTGTTGACCACAGTGCGTCATGCCAGACCCTGTCGAAGGCTTTCCTGAAATCAACAAATACATGATATAATTCTTGTTGTTCTTGTCTGTACTTCTCGCTCAGAACTCGTAGATTGAAGATTTGTTCTGTGGTGCTTCTACCCCTACGGAATCCAGCTTGTTCTTCAGCGATGATCTCTTCTGCTTGTGGTCTAAGTCTGTTCAAAATGACCCTCAGCATTACCTTGCTGCCATGGCTGATAAGACTAATGGTCCTGTAATTTTGACACAGCTGTAGGTTACCTTTCTTGGGAAGCGTGATGATGAGTGACTGTGTCCAAGTTGACGGCCACTCTCCAGTCTGCCAGATTTTGTTGCAGATTTGTGTTAGGATATCGGTTACTGTTGTTCCTCCCTTCTTAATCATTTCGGCTGGGATGTTGTCTACTCCTGCTGCTTTTCCCGTTTTCAACGATTTAATAGCATGTACTACTTCTTCCCGTAGGATTGGGTGGTCATCACTGTTCGTTGACTCCTGACTGATTAGAACACTGATATCACCGTTGTTCTGGTGGTTGTACAGCTCTGAGCAGTATTCTGTCCACCTGTTCAGGATGCATTGATTTTCTGTTAGGCATCGGCCCTCTTTGTCGTGGATAGTGTTGGCTCTTGATGGTTTCTGCTTCGTCAGGTCTTTCACTATTTGGAAAGCCTTCTTGCTATTGTTGTTGTTTAGGTTCTCTTCGACTGAAATGCATTGTTTATCTATCCAGTCTTCCTTTGCCTCTCTCATTCCTTTCCGGATTTGCTTGTTGATCTTTCTGTATGCTATCACTCCTTCTTCAGAGTTCTTGGTTTTCTTGAGCTCTCTCTTAGAGTCGCACATATCGAGGATTTCGTCTGTGACCCATGGTTGAGTTTTCCGGCGCGATTTCCCCAAGACTTCGTTCGCTGTTTCGGTCATCACTTTGTTGAATTTGGTGGTCAGTGCTTGCGTATCTTCTTCAAGCTTGAGGAGAGCAGCAAATTTACCGCCAATTGTTGCTTGAAATGTTTCGAGTATGTCGGGATCTTTCAGTCTGTCTAAATTGAATTTTAATCTAGTGTTCTTTGGCCTATTGAGCTTCTTTAGTCGTACCTTGAAGTTCAGTACCACTAGGTCATGATCACTTCCCATATCCGCTCCTGGAAATGCTCTTGACCTGGCTCTGTTGATTCCCGATCTGAACCGTCTCTGTACCATGATATAATCAAGCTGGTGATGTGATCCGTTGGAGGCATGCCATGTCCATCGTCTTGAAGCCTTGTGCTCACCAAGAGTGTTTGCCAGCACCATGTCGTTGTAGCTAGCGAATTCCAGTAGGCGCAAACCGCGCTTGTTGGTTGTTGCGTTGCAGGAGGGGCCGCAGTAGTTTTTCCAATCTTCGAGTGCATCTGCACCCACTTTGGCGTTCCAGTCTCCCTGAATGATGAGAATGTCATTCTTATCCACCTTGTCGATGGTTTCCTGTAGTTGAGCGTAGAATTCCTCCACCTGGTCGTCGCTGTACTCAGTTGTCGGTGCGTAGGCTTGTACTATTGTGATGTTGAATGGTGTTGCTCCAAGGCGAATGGCGATGAGCCTGCTGGATATTGGATGGCACCCGAGTATTGAGTCTTTGACGGCTTTATTGACGAGAAAGCCTACT
This sequence comes from Sepiola atlantica, assembly GCA_963556195.1. Taxonomy (NCBI): domain Eukaryota; kingdom Metazoa; phylum Mollusca; class Cephalopoda; order Sepiida; family Sepiolidae; genus Sepiola; species Sepiola atlantica. The sequence goes on from OY744533.1 coordinate 34,411,452, forward strand.
CCGTTCATGTGCTTATCCACTTCACCGCTGTAGTACAGCATGTGGTGATCATCTGTAAGGTGTTCACCGATATTCTTCCATCTGACTTCGCATAGTCCGACAACATGCCATGTGTAACCCTTCAGCCCATTTATGAGTTCTTGCAGCTTTCCTGTTTGGGCAAGCGTTCTGACATTCCAGGTGGCTATACTGACATTGTCTCTTCCTCTTATTTTCGTTGTTCTCGTTGTTGCATTGTATTGAGTAGTAATTGGGATGTAAGTGCTGTTTTAACCAATTTAATGGTGGATGCTCATTATTACCACCACCCACTCCATACCTGGTGTGTCAGTCTTTAAATAGGTTTCAAGCTATCTATTGGGTGATTCAGAAAATGTTCAGTGATTTGCACAGGTTTGCACATTAGCTTTTCCTCATTCGGTTGTTATATACAGCCTCTTCTTCAGCTTGGGTCATTCTTTTGATGCTGATAATGATGATCGTCTACAGCAGTGTATCACAACCTTTTTTACCTCTCTGTAACCTTTAAAAGAACTTACATGTCTTAAGGAATACCTGTACCATGGTTAACTCCATTTCTTTGCTGGGGGCCACGTTATACAAGACGAAATAGGGAAACACTTACTTGTTCTTTCGTTGGAGAATTCTCCTCATCTTTCTTGTATCATCTTCTGGCTTATCATTGGGAACTCGGAAAGACAGAAAAGGAAGTTTTATTGCTCACTTTATTTTCAATTGTACAAAGTCTTTTCACACTCTTTCAAGTACCGTAAGGGGTTCCGAGCCCCCCCCCCCCCCCTTCCCGTCTCTTGTGAGAGCCAGCATCAAAGACACATCCTAAAACTGGCTATGACATTTTTTCATTTTCTAGCTATACAATTCTTTGTTTCTCTACATTCCTAACTAGAACAAAATCACTGTCGTTTATTTTTCAAATCTCACACTATTGTTTGCATTCCATTACTGCATCCTTCATGAAATTCAAAGACTTGATCTTGCAGACTTTTTCTCAGAATTAGTATCACCCCACTTACACCCCCAACCACAGAGGTAATCTCGTTACACCCCATGCAAAAAACATAATTATATGTCATATCTTTCTCATTTTATTTCACCATAGTTATCATGGTTAATATAATGGTATATATTTTTGAATAACTGGTTTCAGGAAAAATTAATATGTTTTTGTCAAATTTTCAGTAAAGCTAAATAAAATGCAGACTGTTAGTTTATAACACTTCATCAAGGAGTTGTAATTCACACAAAAAATCTAAACTCAAACGTCAAAAAATAAACATAAATAACCAATGCCATAATATAAATGTAAATAGAACGGAACGAAAACAGATAATTGCTGCACCAGTTTATTAATTATTTATCGTTTACTAGCAATGGTGAAAAGACAGCAGGTAAATCAAGGCTAAATGTCACTTTCAGAGTAATTTAATAAAGTGAAATATGCTTTTCTAATGTGAAAATAGGCCTGTCTTTTGCTCCACAAATATTTTATTCAAGGTTGAACTTTAGATCAACAGACACAGATTTCATTCTCAATTGAGAGGAGACGATTTCTGTCTCTGATACTCGTTAAATAAGAAAAAACTTTCTCATACATGTAAGACGTTGAAAACTGCAACTGTATATCACTCGCTTTCTTATGAACAGTCAGAAATTCATCCACAAAAATCCAGAACACAATAGTTAGATATGCTGATATCTAGATTACAATATTACAATAACCGAGAATATATTTTGCGTATTTTATATTACATATATGAAATGAAAGTCAAAAGTACATTAGCTTATCTCGCATGTTTTAGAGACCTTTTTGCAGAATATAAGGGTCCCGGGGAACCCCGGTTGAGAAACACTGGTCTAGTAGCTACTTCTTAAAGATGAAGAAACGATGACTTCTTCCTAGCCGAACGATTACAATTAATTAACTGTGGTGATTATAATACTGACATCTCGTTTTTTTTTATTAGTTCATTCAAACATCGCCCAGGCAGGTTTGTTTTATGTTTGCTGGTGTTTAACGAGCTTTCAGCCATTATAAGGTCATCCCAGCTCAAACGTTTTTTTTCCCTTCGAATAAGACAGTTTTTACAATGTTTCTTCTTTGTGAAATTGTTTTGGAGTGTGGGATTTGACTGTTCATAATGTGTGATTTTTAGATTTTCGTATGCTTTTTTAGGCTGTTTGAGATTTTATTTCGGCCATTCTTTTTACAAACAAATGCATACACACTCCTCACATGTATATAGCTATTATTATACTAAAGCTGAGTGAATGTTAGTGTGTTTCCTATAAAATTAAAATTAACATTATTTACAAATATATTTAATTTTATTAATTTGTTCTAAAAATAATTTTGACCTGAAAGTTTATCAAATTCTTTGTATTTTGAAAGATCGAAAAAAAATTTTTAAATCATGAAATTCATTCATAATGAAAATTAAATGTGACAAATGATTGCAAATAAAAACTTTATGTTGGCTCAGAATTAGCAGGGAGTTATCTCTCTTGAACAAGATCCAAGTAATCTCCCCAGAATTATACAATTCAATGAGAAAACCAAAAATATATCAAGTTCCACCCACGTGCAAATTTACAAAACAGATATCTATCGTTTTCCTGAGGGAAGCAGTCAGACTGCATCTAACTAGTTCTCCATCTTTGCCTAGTCTTCACAACTCTGACGCCATTCTCGTCAGATGCATTTCACTAACACAGAGTATGGGAGTATGGTTGGTTTTCATGATCGAAATCTTGATTAACTTTAGAGATGGGTTTGTGTTATTATTTTAGCTTGTCTGTTTACATGCTAATACACTATTAACGATTTATATATATATATATAATGAATGTATGTGCAGCAGAATCGAGTGCAGGCAAGAGGTGGCTTCAATTATGGCATCTCATCAAATCATTACAATACCTGACACATCTGGAGTATGGTCTGTAAAAGTTTAGCAGGCCTAAAAAGCAACATCTGCATCTCTCACTGGTAGGTTTTATCACATTGATCTGTAAAAACTGGTCATACTCGAAAACGAGTAGATACCCACCATTTATATATATATATATATATATATATATATATATATGATATATATATATATGATATATATGATATATATATATGATATATATGATATATATATATATATGATGTATATATATATATGATATATATGATATAGATATATGATGTATATATATATATGATATATATATAATATATATATATATGATATATATATATATGATATATATGATATATATATATATGATGTATATATATATATGATATATATATATATATATGATATATATATGATATATATATATATATGATATATATATGACATATATATGATATATATATATATATGATATATATATATATATATGATATATATATATATATGATATATATATGATATATATATGATATATATATATATATGATATATATATATGATATATATATATGATATATATATATATATGATATATATATATATATGATATATATATATGATATATATATATGATATATATATATATGATATATATATATATGATATATATATTTGATATATATATATATGATATATATATATGATATATATATATATGATATATATATATATATATATGATATATATATTTGATATATATATATATGATATATATATATATATATATATATATATATATATGATATATATATATATGATATATGATATATATATATATATGATATATATATATGATATATGATATATATATATATATATATCATATATATATATATATATATATATATGATATATATATATATATATATATATATATATATATATATGATATATGATATATATATATATATATCTATATATCCGAGGTTATATATGCATATATAACACAATCTAAAAAATTAAACACCTGCAAATCCTTATTATTGCAAAACTCAACGATGTTACTATAATTTGATTACGTTCATTATAAGGTTTTCGTTGGGCAGGGCACGTGTTCGCTTTAAATATGAACTGATTATCAATTATTCGCTTTAAACATTCTCCCTGATTATTTTTCTACTTCTGATTTCGGTTTTAGAGTGTTTATTCTGTCAAACGTTTGGAGAAATTATTTATTCATTATCTTAATCAATAATCCCATTTCAAAACTTTTAGTAAGAAAAATAAAAAACAAAACATTAATATCCTAATATATTTGAATATGGCACAATTATAATGATAGAGCGGTTCTGATTAGATCACCATATATATATATATATGATATATATATGATATATATATGATATATATATATATATGATATATATATGATATATATATGATATATATATATATATGATATATATATATATATATGATATATATATATATATGATATATATATGATATATATATGATATATATATATATGATATATATATATGATATATATATATGATATATATATATATATGATATATATATATATATGATATATATATATGATATATATATATGATATATATATATATGATATATATATATATGATATATATATTTGATATATATATATATGATATATATATATGATATATATATATATGATATATATATATATATATATGATATATATATTTGATATATATATATATGATATATATATATATATATATATATATATATATATGATATATATATATATGATATATGATATATATATATATATGATATATATATATGATATATGATATATATATATATATATATCATATATATATATATATATATATGATATATATATATATATATATATATATATATATATATGATATATGATATATATATATATATATCTATATATCCGAGGTTATATATGCATATATAACACAATCTAAAAAATTAAACACATGCAAATCCTTATTATTGCAAAACTCAACGATGTTACTATAATTTGATTACGTTCATTATAAGGTTTTCGTTGGGCAGGGCACGTGTTCGCTTTAAATATGAACTGATTATCAATTATTCGCTTTAAACATTCTTCCTGATTATTTTTCTACTTCTGATTTCGGTTTTAGAGTGTTTATTCTGTCAAACGTTTGGAGAAATTATTTATTCATTATCTTAATCAATAATCCCATTTCAAAACTTTTAGTAAGAAAAATAAAAAACAAAACATTAATATCCTAATATATTTGAATATGGCACAATTATAATGATAGAGCGGTTCTGATTAGATCACCAAATGAATGACCATTTGAGAACACGAGGTGCTCTGTGTGGGAGGATGATTAAACTTGCAAAACGATTGCTTTTTGTAAATACTTCAGTATAACTTGCTAATGGACAATGCCCCTGGATAGAGAAGTTCTGTTCTCAATCATGCGGTGAATCTCTCCGGAGAGAGTATGCAATTATTATTATTATATTATTAGAGATAACATTCTCCAAATGTCGTAAATTTATTCTTTCACTATTGAATTCATCGAGTTTATTCTTAGAGTATTTTACATTCATGCTTTTTAACTCCCTCTATTAAAAAGTTATTTGTGGGGTTGATTTAGTTTTCAATGTATTTCGATTGTGAGGAAAAACATAAAACTGTGATGGAAAAACTTGCTTCAGAAATAATTAAAATTATTTCAATATTTAATATTATTAATTTGTTCTAAAAATAATAAAAATAATTTTGACCTTGAAAGTTTTTCAAATTCTTTGGATTTTTAGAAATAAAAAAAATGTTAAAAAACGAAAAATTCTTTCTAATGTAAATGAAATGTGATAAGTGATTGCAAATGACATTGTTTTTCTTGATCAACATTATAGTTATTAAAGGGAGATAGGGCAAGTAATGTTGTGGTTACAAACACAAGCAATATACAGATCAGATACATCCTAAGATGGAGTACTGCTCCCACATCTGGGGAGGTGCCACACAGAGCACCCTTTCTTACTTTAACAGAGTTCAAAATCGACTTCACAATTAAGTGGAGGATGATTTCTTTTGTCATCTACAACCCCTTTCTCACTGATGAGACGCTGCTAGTCTCTCTCTACTCTATCCTCATTTCCATGGCAGGTGCTCGACTGAGCTTCAATCTCTGGTTTTCTCTTTGTAAGACATTCGCAGCAATAACTCGGTTTCCATCACAACGGCAACAAACTTTTCTTTCTTCCTCCGAGTGCCTAACATGAAACATGATTTCCATGAACAGAGTTTCTTTCCAAAAACTTACCACCTGTAAAACGCAATACTGCTTCCCTGCAAGCTACAACATCATTATTTTCAATCCTCTCATAATATTCTTCATCATTTAACTGACAGTCTATCTATCTCATTAGCCCTGATAAGTGGTGACTCATTATAAGAATCAGAATTGCAGAATTGCGCTCGTCCATTAATTTGGTTGTTTATTCAAAAATAACAAAAGTAACACATAACTAAAAGTAGAAAAATGCAATTGTATTACTTTAACAACTGACATCAGTGACTGAAGACTATTTTTTCAATTCGTTATTTTTGTGTTAATTCATCGCCAACATCACCATCATCACCAACATCACCATCATCACCAACATCACCAACAGTTTAACGTTTAACGTTCGTGTTACATGCTGCCATATGTTGAACAGCTTTTAGAAATTGACATCCAAACTAACTTATTTCTGCCCACGTCTTTATCCCTCTTTCTCTCAAGTCCATCCTTATCACTTCCTCCAATGTTTTCCTTGACCATTCTCTGTAAACTGAACCTGCTACCTTAACATTTCTGAATCTGTTAACCTAAGAACTCTCATCCATTCTTTCAACGGCCGGTAAAAAATCACTGGTATAAAGTGTGCAAGAGGGGTGAATAACAAATCTTGGGCATTGTTTCATGGCGATTACATGTACACAATAGGGGATCAGTTTCACATATAAATTACCGGGCTAGATAGCGTTTTTAAGGACATATAACCAAATACATTTTGTGTGTATATTTTTCTTTTTGGCGGATAACAAATCTTGGGCATTTTTTATGCCGATTACATGTAAACAGCTAGAAAAATTTTTTTTGTTTTACAATATCGAGTGCGAGATACTGGGCCAGATTGCGATATATATATATATATATATATATATATATATATATATATATATATATATATATAATCTCTAAGTGTCATCGTGTCTTTTTACTAGGGTATGAGGGCTGCTGTGGTGTCTGACGAGGAGGTTTCTGAACTGTTTGATGTTTCCAATGGTACAAAGCAGAGGTGTTTCATGTCTCCAGTTTTCTTTGCATTGTTTTTTTTGATGATGCTCGAATATGCTTATGCTGATTCGACTTGTGGTGTTCAGTTCCAATTTCGCATAAGTGGAGGCCTCTTTAACCATCAGCGTTGCAGAGCGAGAATTTGTGTGCACTCGAGTGTCATATATGATCTCCTGTTCACTGACGATGCTGCTCTGATAGCAACATCTCTTGGGGAGGCTCAGGAAATTGTGGATCGCTTCTCAGATGTTTGCAGGGCTTTTGGACTCACCATCTGCATGAGGTTGTGCATCAGCCTCCCCCTACTCCCAAGCAGATCAGAGGTGTAAACAAAATCCACTCATTCACCAATTCTCAAATATCCCAATAACAATAGATGGCAAAATGAGAAGTTTGTGAACTTGGGTGCATCACTTGATGATGAAATTATCAACTTTTGTTAAGCTTCACCATCGCCTTTAGGACCAGAGGGGTGTGAAATTGGACACCAAGATCCAGGTCTATAAGGCTGTCATTCTTTCCAACCATTTTGCTTGGGTCTGAGACGTGGACTCCATATCGATCGCAGATTAATCAACTCGATGTCTTCCACAAACGCTGTCTTCACTCCGTGTGTGGATACACAATTGAAGATAAAGTGCAAAATGCTGATCTTTTTAAAAGATATAAGATTGGAGGTATGGAAACTTTCCTCATTCAGTCCCAGCAGGGATGGGCTGGTCATGCAGTAAGAATGAGTGATGAGCGAATGCTAAAGATCCTAATGTATGGGTAACTGAAGGATGGGAGAAGGAGTAATGGCAGGCCTTGGCTTCGATACAAGGACAAGCTGAAGTCCAATCTTTCAGCTATTAAAATCCCTGTTGGAAGCTTTGAGAAGTTGGCACAAGACAGGAACAAGTGGAGAGCCACCATTCAGAATGGAGCGGATCGCATTGAGAGGTTGAGGGAGGCAAGATTAAGGACAAAGGTGCGTTCGACCCAATCACAATTCTTTTCTTACTCCATTTGTGGTCTCGTCTGCAGATCACTCGCTGGACTGAAATCACACAATCGCCATATACACTAAAAATATTAAAAACAAAAACAAAAACGAACTGATTTTGCGTTTAGACACTCATACGTTATAATCGATGGGAGAGTCCATCATATATAATCTCACATATTCAAATATTTAGGACGGTTGTGTAAAAGTACATTTAAACCTAATATGCCAATAGAAAATTTTCTTTTTCTTTTTTCTTTATTTTCACCCTTCTAACTATTCTTATGTAATGGCTTATTCAAATGTGAAACATTTTTTTCTCTTGATTGAAGTATATATATATATATATTTATTTGAAACTCCCATGGTTGGGTTCTGACGGCCTTGACATTGTTAAAAGGATTTCTTTTTCTACTCAACGTTGTTTTCCAGCAACAATGTTGAGAGTAGTTTACACGACTCAAACCTTTTTCTCTTCTTTTCGTAAGGATGTTTTGCCAGCCATTCAAAAGAATTCTGTTGTTTATAAATTCATGTGTCAGTGTGGAGCTGACTACGTTGGCAAGACATCCCAAAGATTAGAATTTAGAATATCCCAACACATACCACGTGATATTCGCTTACACAAGGTTTCGAGATCATCCGGGTATTTTCAGGAACAGGAATCAGCCATCGGTAATCACCTCGTTAGTACAAATAGTTCTGATAACTATTTCGATGGGTGGTTTTCTGTTTTACACAATGCCAGGTCGAACTACCATCTCAATATTATTGAGGCGTTAGTTATTAACAATTCTCGACCTAGCCTGTGTAGACAAAAGATTTTGAAGCATCAGTTTTTTTTTTGTTTTTTTTTTCTTTCTCAATCGTTTTCTCCAACTGAAACAATTTTTTCCGCTCATATCTCATTCGACTTTTAGTTTTTAATTTACCATTCTGACGTTTCCTCTTAGAGGGTCAGACGATAAGGCCTTAAGGTAATTTTAACAATTTTCCTTTTTTTTCCACCCGCCTGTTTCATTGATTAAAATAATGCTTTCTCTAAAATTGATCCTACGATTCTGTTGTACACGAAATTTACTTACATACATATATATATATATATATATATATATATATATATATATATATATATATATATTATACCAAACGTTAGAGTAAACCAATGAAGTCTTTTTCACATAGAAAACTAATTCTAGTTATCTTTATACCACACTGTTAGATATTTTATCCCATGTTTCTACACACATGCATATGAGAGAATTTGAATGCCTACTGGAGAGAATTTGAATGCCTACTAGACATCATCCTCGAGTGTCTAAGGTCTCTTTGTACAGGTGTTTGTCAGGACAACCTGGTATGAGGATATTTCCTCCTACAAGTAAACCTAGACCAAATATTCAAAATAACATAGTATTCGAAGCCCAAATAAGATTCTTCGGTATGGTTACCCCACACTGGAATGGTGCACCTTCTCCAAGTGATGTAACCTCTAGTAACAGCACGAAGCTGGATACTCTACCAGACTAGATGAATTCTTGTCCTTAAATCCGGTAAGACCAAGAGACAACAAGAAAGATAAACTATAACATAGTTAACTGGTAAATTAGGGAGAGGAAAATTAATATTCTTAACTTCTTTACTAACTCAACGTTTAAGAGGTAAAGGATAACTTTAATAGAATATTCGAATATCTATGTATCTCATATAGAAATCAAGTGTTAGCCTTTGACTTCTGAGAACATCGACAAGTAAAATCAAACAAAACATGTATATATATATATATATATTATTTGTAATCAAACTTTCAAGTTTTAAGCTCAATAGATATTCATTTTTAATTCCAGAGCATATATAAATAAACAATAGTATGCAGATTCCAGCAACTATATCTTTATTTATTAATCAAGAGATTCATTCTTTACGGTCGTTTCATCATCTATCCAAACAAACAAGATATACAAACATATTCTGAATTTTCCAGAATGATGATTCATCAAAAGAAAAACATACATATGTATATATAATCCATAGACGGAGTGTTTCGATGTATCTCAATAAGTACTTTTAGCTAAGATCGAAACCTGACTGTGTTTCCAACAGTCGGACTTCTTACCTAATATACCATCAGTAGAAGCTATGGAGTAACGAATATTGTAATCCTATGCAGAGTGCTTTATTTTCTTTTACAAAGAACTCTGTATTATTATTAGTTGTTGATGATCTCTCTTACCAGAGTGCTCAACCTATGAAGGTGACGGCATATGTACTCATATACACACAGAGAGAGAGAGAGAGAGAGAGGGGGAGAGAGGCAGAGAAGGGGATGGTGATAATAGTGCCAGCAAAAAAATACTATCAAAATAAAGTAAAAGTTAAAATTCCGAACAAGGTTTTAACTATTTTGCCTGTGCCAGACGTAGTTAAATTTAATTTATATTAGAATGAAAATTGTCAACATGATTGGTTTAGTACTGAGTCCTGCTAACTAATTAACATTGTGTGATAGAAGAACCACAGTCGGAAGGTGATGACAAAAAATGTCTTCCTCTCATCAGTCTTGCACAGAGCGATGTTGTTCCATGATAGAGATGCCCATGAGAGAAAAAGAAGAAAACGATTTTGGAGGGAAATGACATCATTCTTGCCTTATTGATTTTTAGTCTTCATTGACAACAACTCTGGAGAGAGTGAAAAAAAAATGATCTTAACAAATAAAACTTGTTTTTTCTTTAAAAAAGAGTAGATATACACATTAGTATTTTTAGAGCATCGATTTCTGGCATAAAATGCGGCTTTCAAAGCTGTTTTTAACTTTATTCTTTTTCTCTCAAATTTCAAAAAAAAAGAAAAAAATTCTAAATTCATTCACACTGAATTGCTTCATCTTGAAAACTAGATTGTCACCTGGAAGGAAATTGTATACGTTCACATTAATCAGCTCTTTTGTCAAAGTTAAATGCAAACACCATAGAAAGGTCATGCGAAAACAAGAACTGAATTTTATGTACAGGTATGGAGATTTCAAATAGTTAATTCATTCTGTCATATGTCCGTGTGAATGTCTGCTTGTTGGTTCCTATAGTGATTATAGTTTTAATCTTCTTTTATTCGGTGTGGTATTCGCTCTGGGCGGGCATCCGGCTTCCACTGAAAGAGAAAGTTTCTATGGGAAATCAAATTTACATACAGTCCCCAGCTGCATGCATATCCCGATTAGGAAAAATAACATACAACGCCTAATATTCACAAAATAGTCATCCATCTGGTACTGACTAGGCTCAACGTCTCTTAACTTCGGTGATCTAACGAGAACCGGTGTGTCAACGTGATTATATAGTTTTAATAATTTTTTGAATTAATTTTTTTATTATTGATGTTTATATAGAATTAAAATGACACTGGCGTTCAGTTGACAGACATTCAAAACGAAACTCTTCCTCTTATTGACGCGACTTTCAAAGCATATGAACATCTGTCGAATCAGCTCTCCATCTGAGCCTGGCTTTAAAAAATCTTGACGGAATTTTCCATTAGGTTTCTTCCTGATAAAGTAAAAAAATCCAAACGACTTTGTCGTACATTTTTTTCCATGTAGTTTTCCGTTGCCGGAGAGATTTCAATGTAAGTTTCGACAATTCATGAGTTTTCTCATTGTAATGGGAATAATTGTACTCTTAGTGTACTGTTTAGGTTTTACATATTCCTTAACCTCGTTTTATGTTTGTCCATGACAAACCGTGAATAAATTAAATGTTATTATATCCAACTGTTCCCGTCTATTTTTTCTATGTTGATACAATGTGTGCAGAGAATGATATATTCCCAACACATGATTATCTAAAATGATATATTGGAAATATCAAATATTCTATCTTTATACAAACGAATGAACAAAATTAGCCTCTTTTGTTGTCTCCTTCCAGTGACTCTTCTGGTGTCACCTTCCGGTGTCTATCTCAAATGTTGCCAGCATTCTAGTTACTCATCATATATCTAACTTCAGAAAATAATTAATTTTTATATTTTATGGAAATTAAATAATGATTATAAAACCAAATGAGAAAGTTTTAAATAATTGATTTAAAACAAAATGAGAAGTTAATAATTTTTCGTTTTATTTATTTTCATTGTCACTTTTTAATTTCAAAAACTAAGTATTTCCCAAGTTAAGAGATACCGAGAAAAAGAAATGGAAAATAGGTTTATATGGGCACATGGCTGACATCATTTACATTATTATGTACTAGACCACTCGTGATCCGTTGGGTCTGTAGTTAATCCTCCTCCACCCCAATCCCCTTCCTTCTCCTTCTCCACCTCCCCCTCCTCCTCCTCCTTCTCCTCCTCCTCCTCCTCATCATCATCATCACCATGATTATCATCGATTTAACGTTTGTTTTACATACTGGCATATGTTGGGGGTTTGTAGAAATTGATGTCTAAACTAGCTTATCTCTGGTAAGGTCTTTATTTATCTTTCTTTCTCTCAAGTCCATCCTTATCACTTTCTCCCATGTTTTTCTAGGTCTTCCCTGGTGAACTGAACTTGCTATTGTTCTATATCTTCTAGTCCCAAAACTCTCACCCATTCTTTCAATGTGGCCATACTAACAAAGTTTACTGTTCTGCAAAGTCTCCCTATATTTCATCTTCCGCTGGGGTCATCAGATTTAAGCCGGTCTTCAAGACTCACGTTACACATCAATCGTATCATTCTCATATCATCTCTCTCCATGCAACGTATGTCTTCAACCCTTACTCGCCAGGTTCCACTTCCATACACATGCATGATAGACTTTTTCCCTTGGTCAACAGTGGTAGCTCTCTGCTGCTTTGTAATGGAAGAGGTTGTCTGAATTACTCCATCCACTTTTGATTCTTGCAAACACTTGTTTGCTGAGGTCAATATAATATTATATATATATATATACGAGGGGCGTTCAATAAGTAATGCCCTTGACCCATTTCCCATAGCAGTAGATTAATGAAACTTGGCACAGTTATTAGTCTTTCTCTACATACAAACCACCCAGAGTTATGCATTTCTCCCATCGTTTGATGCAGCTCTGGACACCGTTTTTGTAGAACACCCTAGGTTTGTCCTCCAACCACGTCGTAACTTCAGAAATCAAGGCTGAATCATCTGGGAAACGCTTTCCTTTCAAAAACAACTTGGAAAAGATGAAAGTCAGAGGATGCAAGATCAGGAGAGTAAGGGGGATGGGGGAGGATTTTATAGCCACACGTATGTGCTTCTGATCTGGCGACATGCGAGTTGTGGACCGGAGCGTTGTCCTGCAGGCGGAGGATACCTTTGCTGATCTTGCCCCGCCTCTTGATTTTGATAGCCTCTTTTAATTTCATCAAAAGTGAAGCATAATAGGCTCCTGTAATTGTGGTACCCTTTGCCAGGAAATCTGTCATCACTACTTTGTCCTGGTCCCAGAAGACTGTGAGTATGACCTTGCCAGCGGAGGGCTGCACCCTTGCCTTCTTTGGAGGTGGTGGGTCTAAGTGCTTCCACTGCATTGACTGGGCTTTGGTCTCTGGATCATAGTGATGGACCCAAGTTTCATCCTGTGTAATTAGTCTTTTGAAAAACTTTGACTCATCTTCTTGGCACATCTCCAAATTCATCCTCGAGCACTCGATGTGTTCTTGCTTCTGGAAAGGTGTGAGCAACCTGGGAATCCATTTGGCAGACACCTTATGCATATGCAAATGGTCATGAATGATAGTTTCCACAGATCCTGTACTAATCTTGACCTCTTGGACTATTTGGTGAATAGTAATGCGTTGATCTTCCAAAATGGCAGCCTCACCTTGACGGACAGATGCCTCATCAATGACAGAAGAGGGATAACCAGGTCTGGCAGCTGTTTCCACAGACTTCCGGCCATGTTTGAATTCACGATGCCAGCGTTTTACAAAGTCATATGATGAGGCATCATCACCATAAGTTTCTTTCATTTCATCAAAAGTCTCCTTTGGTGTGCGTCCTTTCAAATACAAAAACCGGATCACTGTGCGACACTCAACTGGCTCCATTTCACACCTGACTCAGTTCAAACACCTGTAAATCAGAAATCATAATTAGTTCAGAGCTGTTTTTTACAACAGAACCCATACAGATATAAATCATTACACATGCAAAATTTCATCTAGATCAGACAAGTGAAAGTGGGTCAGGGGCATTACTTATTGAACGCCCCTCGTATATATATAATTTTAATATTATATGGACCTCAGCAAATATAGGGAATAAATTTTCATAAATTCAGTAAAAAGACTGCATAAAATTGTTTTAGCCTATTCAATTGTGTACATCTTCAAGATATACAGAATATTCAAAATGTACTTTGCTGAGGTTTACATGATATTAAAATTTTATTAGAGCCTTAGTTTGACACTAATATCACAAAAACATATGTGTTATAAAAAATTTATATTTAAAAATTTTAAATATAAATATATATCCATATATATATCGCCAAACGGATAACTAATTTCTGGCTTTCAGAGACGATTTGAGGGAGCTCGGGTTGGACGATTAGAGGGGGACCTAGACAGGCTGAACTCGTTTAGGATACCTCAACTTCCTTCCCCACTCCCTACATACCTTCCGAGGTAAATCATACAATTTCCCTCTCTCTCTCTCTCTCTCTCTCTCTCTCTCTCTCTCTCTATATATATATATATATATATATATATATATATATATATATATATATATATATATATATTGCTCTCTTTCCCCCTCACTTTATAAATCGTGCAATCTCCCCCTCTCTCTATATCTATATAATACTAAAAGTCTATTGATCTTGTATGTTTGCAATCAGCTTTTAGCTTTCCGGATTTCAACATCCGGTTGCGCATGCGTAAATAGCATCGTCTTCAATCTGTTATTCCAATTCCGTTATTCTCTATTATGATTAACGAACGCATGAAATTTTTCATTCTGGAAATTTTTATATCGCTTTTAATATAAACACTTTCATTTAATTTCATCAAATAGTTTTTTTGTTTTCTTCACGGCTAAAAACAGTCAACGGGAGGACTTCGTAAAGTCTGTCGCAGTTTCAAAAAAACTCCTCCCTTTTAAAAAACAAAAACAAACAAACAAAAAAACAACACTCATTATTAATATCAGCCATACTAGCGGTCGGTGAACGAAACCACCTCCCACTTTCCCTCTCATAGATTTCACCACTCCTACTCCCTCTGTTTTCGTTACGTACGCGAGAAAGCCTGCTGTACCCCCTTCCTTCTTCGTTCTAGAGAAACGTATAGACTTCAAAGAGCTTCTGAAACAAGTGAACAAAGAGAAATTCGCTGGCAAAAACAAAGGGAAAAAGATTATAGATATCGAAATTTAGAAACGCCGCAGCGAAGAGAATACCGACTGAGCATGCAAAGAATGCGAACACAAGAGACAAGAAATAATGAAACAACAGAGAGGAGAGAAGAGAGACTGAACAGGCAGAGAATTAGAGCTGAACAAAGACGAGCTAGCGAGACAGCACAACAAAGAGAAGAGAGACTGAGTAGCCAAAGAATAAGAGATGAACGAAACCGAGGTGACGAGAATGTTGTGGAAATAAACAACATATTCTTTTTTCATTTTAATATACTTTCATAGAAATGCTTCTGTTATGTAAAAAAAACCTATTTTCTTTATGCCACAAGTGTAACGCTCATACATGAATTCCATAGCTAATATGACAAACTGACCCAACGGGTCACGGGTGGTCTAGTATATATTAAATATGTTGTCACTCAACTCCCCCTCAGTTTACGTCTTTAATAGTTCATTTCCCCCTCTCTCAAGATATGTATTAAATATGTTGTCGCTCTCTCTATATGTATATTGAAATGGTGAGTGTGAATTTCTCTTTTTTTCATTTTCAAAAATGTAATCACCTCGCTTGGATGCTTGATAAGACCATAGGGTTGAAATAAACTATTGCACCGGTGATTATGTGATTCCGTGTTACTTTATTTTATTCTTGCTGTGTTTATTACATTGAGCTCTCATACCCGGATTTCCTTCTGGAATTTATTTCACTCTAACACTATATATATATATATATATATATATATATATTATTATTATTATTATTATTATTATTAAAAATGTAATTTCTTAACTGTGACTTTCGTTGGTAATCATGTTTATACAAGAATTTCAAAGTCAAAATATTTTGCAAAGTCAGGATACATTGTGATGTTATAATAGACCCTATCTCTCCCCCTTTTACTCTTCCCCTACCTATTTCATCGCTTTCCTCTTCCCTCCCCTTTGTCTCTCTCTCTCTCTTTATTATTTACGTCATTTTATTCTTTTCCTCTCACCACTTCTCCTATTATTTGCCTTTCCTCCTACCATCTAAAACATTCATGTACAGATGAAAAGTGTGCACGGTGACAAGCAAGCGAGCTATCAACATCATCAGAGTTTTAGTAGCATACTAGACTCCCAGGGGTCTAGACGTTCGTCTAGTAGATGACCGTTGACCAAGTGTCACGGGTCATCGAGATAAAGGATGTTTTCTCCCTCTCTCTCTCTCTCTTATTTAATGGATGCTGCCATTATTTTGTGATGTAATCCACTGTTATCCCCAATCTCTGTTTTAATAGATGTTTTCATACCTTTAGTGATGTCATCATCTTGATGACATCATCCACTGTGCACGGGGACAAGAAAACAAGCTTCACAGAATGTCGGTAGCATATAGATAAATAAAGTAAAAATTAAAATAAAAACTATTTGTTTGTTATCTAGATGCACCGGGATTTTAAGAATTTATGACTATTCTACAACAACAAAAAACAATAAAAAGATGTTCTTTTTTTTCTTCATGGCGGGGTTATTGTAAAGAAGCACCACTATTTTTAATGATCAAAAACTCAAGATATGAAGGCTATGCCCAACATGCATTTATTTATGAAAGTCAGACTTTTGTAGAACAGATGAACCAAATGACCTATAGCTTGTCTGTCTTCCACCTAACACTAGTCCGGTCTAATAATACCTCAACAAGCATTTTGAATGAAAATCAGACTTTTACAAACACAGATGCCCCAAACATCCTGTAATGGTTGTCCATCTCAGGATCATAATTATCCCTACAAGAAATTTGTTTACTAATGAGTCACCGCTTATCAAGATCAAAAGCCACTTGAGGATAAGAGTTATTTATGAAAATCAGACGTTTTATAGTTACGGTACGGATGGCCCAAATAACCTATGATATTTCTCCATCTCTCCTGCACACAAACCCAAACTAATAACAAGAACATAAGTCAGTAATGAGACTGCATACCTCCGCCTAACAACGTAAGGATGGGCCAAATTTTTATCTGGGCTTTACTTCTCCATATTGTATGAAGTATTCTCAAAGTTTTGCCATGGAAAAAAAAAAGCGTTTTCAGAAACAAACCAATTCTTTTTCTATAGTACCAACTCTACAAAAAAAACTTTTACAATTTTTGTATCTGGTTATATTGACGAGTATTTCCTTAATTTATTTTTTTCTTGTGTGGCAATTTTCCACTAGAAAATAATTCAGCATTTGTGTTTATACAGAAAAAAGTTTGACCTTTTTTTTTTCTTCAATTTTCTTTTCGTAACGTGTAAGTATTTAGTTCAAATCCTTGTTGAACGTACACTTTTTTTTCTTTTACAAAGAATTAGTTGTTTTTTTTTGTGAAAAAAAAAGAGTTCATAGCATTTATTTAAATATTGGCCATAATTTCCGCTTTAAGTGCGTAACCGAATATCATATTTTTTTCATTAACACAAAGTGTTATGCCGTACCTGCTTGTCGAAAGTGTTTGTTTTTTTTCAACGTGCCAGTCAGTCAGAGAAAAATTTATTTTAATCGGAAAAATCCGACGTAACTTTTAAATTTTTTTTTTCAATGCTAATGCCTTTTTAAGACAATCTTTTTAGAACAAACAAATTCTTTTTTTTTTTTTGTACTTACTGAAACTTTTTTTTTTTTTAGTTGTCGTAAATTCACGCCATTTATGAGTTCCGTTTTAACTCGTAGTTTAGGCTTCTTGTGGCTTTTTTTTTCCAACAGCAAGATAAGACTTTTTTGACGACGTCCTTTGTTGTTTGACGTTTTTTTGTCGAATGATCCCGTAACTTTCTTGAGTAATCCTGGTAGCCAGTTTGTCGTTACTGGTATAAAATCAAAATCCTCACGTATGTTCTTTACTAAATTTTCTCGTCGCCAGTGTTGTTGACCCGTGCTAGGGGTCACAAAGATAACAACCACAAATTGTGACAGGTTAAAATATACAATGTATTTATTCATAGCAATACAGTAACGCCATCAAATGTGGTAGGAGATGACCGGATTCCTACCATGCGGTAAAACATGAATAGGAATGTCCTTTATTTAACACCTACCCACAATAGGAGTATGTGACACAAGGTCGGAAAGTGGGATTTGAAAAGCCAGCGCCCGAGAAGGTGAGCGCTTTAGCCATTAAAAATTGCCTGGGCAGCTCCGTCGGCATTCCCCGGTAGGGGCGCCTCAGGCAGTAAGCTATAAACTTACTCCTCCCCAAAGAGGAGAGACAAAGCCTGGGAGGGTGGACCTCCTAGAACTGCACAGGACAGACCCATAGACCGGCGGAATCATGCCCCGAAGGCCAAGACAACACCGGTCTATAGGGTGTAGTATCCATCGGAACAGATACCACACGTGGTACGAGGACTCTCACATGAATAGGAATGCCCTCGATATTTAACACCTACCCACGTTAGGAGTATGTGACACAAGGTCGGAAAGTGGGATTTGAAAAGCCAGCGCCCGAGAACGTGAGCGCTTTAGCCATTAAAAATTGCCTGGACAGCCCCGTCGGCATTCCCCGGTAGGGGCGCCTCAGGCAGTAAGCTATCAACTTACTCCTCCCCAAAGAGGAGAGGCAAAGCCTGGGAGGGTGGACCTCCTAGAACTGCACAGGACAGACCAATAGACCGGCGTAATCATGCCCCGAAGGCCAAGACAACACCGGTCTATAGGGTGTAGTATCCATCGGAACAGATACCACACGTGGACACTCACATGATAGGAATGTCCTCGATATTTAACACCTACCCACTATAGGAGTATGTGACACAAGGTCGGAAAGTGGGATTTGAAAAGCCAGCGCCCGAGAACGTGAGCGCTTTAGCCATTAAAAATTGCCTGGACAGCCCCGTC
The DNA here is from genome assembly GCA_963556195.1 of Sepiola atlantica. Classification (NCBI taxonomy): domain Eukaryota; kingdom Metazoa; phylum Mollusca; class Cephalopoda; order Sepiida; family Sepiolidae; genus Sepiola; species Sepiola atlantica. The sequence goes on from OY744533.1 coordinate 34,430,938, forward strand.
GGCATTCCCCGGTAGGGGCGCCTCAGGCAGTAAGCTATCAACTTACTCCTCCCCAAAGAGGAGAGGCAAAGCCTGGGAGGGTGGACCTCCTAGAACTGCACAGGACAGACCCATAGACCGGCGGAATCATGCCCCGAAGGCCAAGACAACACCGGTCTATAGGGTGTAGTATCCATCGGAACAGATACCACACGTGGACACTCACATGATAGGAGTGTGCTCTGTTTGAGTCTTTGCAACCATGGTATTTATTATAGATGGTTGCTTCCATTAGTTCTTCAATAGGGGTGATTTGTACCCCACAACAGTTATAAAAGTAGCAGCAGCCGTCTTCCTCTCTTCCCTTATAGCTATAATAATGGTTAACTATATAAAAAAAAACTCCAACAGCATTATTGTGCAATGGCGATGTTTTATTTTGTTATAGAACTGTAAAGTTACATATTCGCATTGGCGCCTTTCTGAAGGGGCGAACGAAGACAGTTTTGAAAGGGCGACTGAATCATATCAGTTCACCAGCCAAAAGAAGAGATCTTTCTTTCTCTTTGCCACATCTCGTTTTTGACTTCTTCTTCTGACACGTCACCTCTACTCTTATCTTTAACTTTTAATGGAATTTTCCAATCTTTTGCTTATGTGGAAAATACCGTTTTTAAAACTATTTTTACACAAATAGTTCAATATGGCTACAGGGGTAGCTATAGAATATGCTTCAACAGACGTACATAAATCGAAAAACGGAAGAATAATAAAAACAGTGAGGGTCGAGAAGAGGAAAGAATAAAGACTAGGAAAAGACACTGAAAGTATAGACGTATATACTGCTGTCACAGTCGGTTTAGTATTGTTAGACTGGGTTAGTTTTCAGGATAGACGGCGAAATCTACTAGATCATAGATTAGTTAATAAAATAGTTTTGTTCACATTTTCATTTATATTATTGTAAGTGTAAAAATATTTAAATTTGCAACCACAATTCATATCATGTTTTAATTTGAATTATTTTATAATAATGTAAAAAAGTATTTAAGTTATTGATAGGTGTAAATGTAAAAGCATTTAAAATTGCACCCTCAATTCATACCAATTGTGTTTTCATTGAAATTATAGTAAGTGTAAAGTCGTAGTTAAATTTGTACCCTTAATTCATATCAATTGTGTTTTCATTTAATATTTAATATTCAAAACGTGACAAATTTAAATTTCTATAAATAAAACTAGTAAACTAAAATAAAATGACTAAAAATAAAACCCATATTCTTTAATTAATCATGAAATTTGCAAAGAAGCATAATCAATATTTTAAAACACAATGTACCAAAGTCTGATTTTCGTAAACAAATGATTGTATGCATCTCTCTCTCTCTCTCTCTCTCTCTCTCTTTCTCTCTCTCTCTCTCTCTCTCTCTCTCTCTCTTTCTCAAAACTATTCTGTTCTATAGATCCACTCTATTCCCAATATATCCCCTCTATTTATAATTCAAATTCTTTTACTCGATTCATTCAGTTATTTTTGTTACTGGCCAATTAAACGTTTCCTCATGCCTGACCTCCATGTCAAAGTCAAGCTATCCACTATCATGACTAACAATTCGAAACAAGGTCCAATTATGGCAATATGTGCGTGCCTGTGCACTGGCAGTAAGATTAATCAATTCGAGTAATGAAAGAGTTCGGGTTTAAAATAAATAGACAATCATGTTGTGACAGTCATGTCAAATCTTAGGTCAACCAGCTGCAGATTATTCACCTTCTGCTTACAGGGAAGACCTATATGGGGTTGATTAAAAAAAGAACAATAAAGCTTTTCTAAAAAATATGTATTTTACAGAGTTAGAATTTTGAAAGCGGAGGAAAAAAGCTGAAATATTGCTTGTTTCCCAAACTGAGCAACATTTTGGTTTTTGTAAATATGGCGAATTTTTCAAGATTACATTTTATTTTTCAAATAAGACGATAATTCATTTCTGTAAACTAATATTCCAGCCTATGTGTGTGAGTACGGTTATAATTTCAAACATTTGTTGAGAATACATTTATAAATGTCTTTTTTTTCATAATTTCTATTGAACCAGTGCTAAGGCTAGACTTTCGAAACTTTGAGTAGTGTGCAGTCTCACATGAATTAGCATTATTCTCAACTTAAATAGAATCTGTCTTCCTGAGTATGACATTAACCTTCGTACATCATGGATAACTTTTCAACGATAGTAAGGATTTGAAGTCATAGAAGCTTTCTACCAGAATGACATGGATTCAGCAAAGGGTTGATATGCTGTAAAAAAAACAACAGCAAAAGCACAGGGAGATTTCAATGAAGACAAAGAGGTGTATTTATCAATCTGTCGTCCGGTCGATCCTCCGCGAGTCATGGCCAATGAGGGTAGCTGATTGGCGGAAGATGGAAGTCTTTGACAATGACTGCTTCTTGCATTTCCGGCAAGCTGACTGTGTCCCAACTGCTGTTCTCCGCCAACACCTCAATTTTAAGTCTCTGTCATCGATCCTGTTGCAGCGACATTTTCGATGGTTTGGACATGTGGAGCTTGTTGCTCAAAGCAGGAGTTAATTCACAATGTAATCCTTCCTATCTCTCTGTCTGGGTGGCGAAAGCGTGTTGGTGGACAGCTGAGGACCTGGCTAACAACCATCAAGGAGGACTTGGCTGAACTCTCAGATCCACAGGTGGTCGGCCTTCGATGGTGGAATCGTAATTAGCTAGCCATCTTGTGCGACCTTGCTCAGGAATGACGTGCATGGGTCGCCATGGTTCGAGATGTAGTGCAGCAGCAACAGTAGTAACAACAACAATAACAAAAACAGCAACAGCAGCAGCAGCAGCAGCAGTAGTAACAGCAACAATAACAACAACAGCAACAGCAACAGCAGCAGCAGCAGCAAATGAAAGTCTTGCTTAATTAAACTAAAATAATAATAACCTTCCTAAATGCACTAGTCTAATGGAGTACATACACAGATTATAAAAGTACAGGTACAACACCGATTGTCCGGCTCCCTTGGTTCCAGAGCCTTTCCAGATTCACCATTTTGCCAGACCATTGGATTACACCTTAATAATAATAATATTAATAATAATAATAATAATAATAATAATAATAATAATAATAATTCATCAACACATCACTTACTCACTAATTATACACCTACAATGTCTCAGGAATTGCTAGAACGTTTAATAAGCATTAAATGTAAGTTGATAAATGAAATTAATTAATATATAAATGTTTATGTTTATAACCACAACTGCTGCTTAAATTTGCCTGTAAAACCATAACTAGGGTTAAATTTAAACAAAATAAAATATAATCTCAAAATAAAGGGGGACTATCGACAGAAGGTGCAGTGTAAACAAGCAAAATGATGGTGCACTCCACACAGAGACATCTGTTGGCCGCTCAGTAAACTAATCCGGTGGCAGCAGGATTATCAAGTTTCCTTTTGTGATTTTGTTTGGATTAAAAGAGATGCTGGACCATCAGTTGCCGGAAAATCGGTGTTCCATCTGTTTATATGTGTTTCATCTGTTTATACTTTTTCCATCTGTTTATATTTGTTTCATATGTTTATACTTTTTCCATCTGTTCATATTTTTCTATCTGTATATAAATATACATTTATATTTGACGATTATTACATGAATCGAATTACAGAGAAATTTATACAATTAATAAATATTTGAAAATATTAAGAGCTTGAAGCATAAAATCTGTTATTAAAATAACTGGATTTGGCATTAACTAGCGTTAACATGTTTGATATGACATAAAACAAACGCAAAAATCAATCCTAATCTAAAAGCTAATGTAACGTTATAAGGTAGGACAAACAATGAAAATGAAGATAAGCATTTCAAATGCAATAGTGATGATGGGAAAAATACACATTTGAAGATACAATTCTAACACAAATAATTATAGAATAAAGTGATTTAACCAAAATACAGATCGAAGAATTACAGAATGTGCTGTTCGACAAAGAAGAATTAGGTTAGAGAGAAATTTTTTAAAAAACAATGACAGCGTCGAAATTCATAATGGAAAATAATTGACCAGAAGCAAAACAAAGGAACAATGATTTAAAATGCCTATATAAGGAAAGACATTCTTACACACTTAGATAGAGACAGAAAGATTTAGTTTTGTTGTGGTTAAGACAACCCCAAGCATGCGACACCAGCACATGCTTTTTGGCAAATCCACTACAAACGTGCTACACATGCACACACTAGCTGGTCACAAAGTGAACTATCATTACAACACCATACCGAAGTGAAAGAAAAGGAAAATATATAATTTCTTTTTGTGTGTTTAGCTGTTAACTCTCCTCTGCTGGAAACCACTAGGACAATGAAGGGATCACCACCACCACACAAAAAAAAACACTATCAAACGAAGTTCAACAAAACTCCCTTTTGATCCTTCACCCCTTTTCTTAAAGATATAACGCTACACTGATTCTTCCTCCAAAGAGAAGGTTATTTCTGGCAATCTTTCCTATGGAACACCATTTCTGAGGTCAAATATAATTTTCAGAGAGGATTTTGGATCCAACCACGTTCGGCAATTTTCCATTATTAGAATGTAGATTAGCAATCTTTAGCTGCATCGATAATCACAATAAGTATGGAACAATTGAAGTGTAATATTCGCGAGTGTTGATCACTTCTCTGATAAGAATCCTGCTTTATTGATTTCTGACTTGTTGATAAGTTATTAATCTCATTTGCTTCCATAATATTCATCTGCCAATCCATCATAAGTACAAAGCCACATCTATCTCGTATTTGACGATATGTCCGTGGTGAGTTGTTGTGTCTTATTTGCAGCATCATTAGCATCATTTCTGACCGTTGTCCTCATCTTTATTGCTGCCATTTTTACAATGTTCCGGCCGTTGTACTCTCCAGCTTTCATGCGAATGCTTTTAATCATAGTAAACATTAGATTGTCCTATTTGACACATAGATAAGTGAATAAAGGCGTTGATTAAGATATATTCTGGAGTGAATTCTACCTAGACGTTGTGAGTTCAATACCAAGTGAAGATATTTTAGAAAACTAAATTTAATTGAGCTTTATTATTGGAGTTTATAAGCCATTCATAGATTTGTCAGTATTGTTGTCTTCTCTTGTTCCTTTAAGGGTCGCATGGATTGGCCAATATATATACCTAATCACTAATCCCCTAGGGTTCACATGAGCCAGCCTATATAAACTCAAACGCTAATGGAGTCCTGCATAACGATTCAAGCCCCTAGACGGCTATCTCAAGCAAAGCCTTCTATTCCTCCTGCGACTGAAATAGCCAACAACTGTTGGAGCTGAAGCATGTACACCTGTAACCAGAAAACTTCTTCACATAAGATAAGTTTGCAAATGTACGAGTTTTCACACTCGCATTATGGGTATTTAATGTTTACTGTTTTGCATATCATTCTTTATTACTTGCCTAAGTAAAATTGTTTAATACACGGTTTTTGTTCCTTTTCTTCAAAAGCTGTCGTTCGAATTCCACTTTCTTTGAGTACAATTCCTTTTTTTTCGTGCAAGAACTAAATTTTCTTTTAAGAATAAAAATCCCTACATTATTTAATCTTTTCCATTTTAAATTGAAAATGCCATTTATTTTTATTTCATTAATGTTAATTAAATACTAATATATTTTCGTTTCTTTCTTTTCAGGTAAGTGTCAACATTGTTTTCAGTTTTACTCTCCACTTCATACTTTTCTCGTGACGTCATATTGTTCGATGGAATAAACTGTCATTTTACCAACAATGACTGCAACAAAGTTCAGGTTGGATAAGAATTTTTCAAATAAGAAGTTTTTTGTTATTTACTTACTTTATTAACGTATCTTGGACTCATCAGACTGTTTTACTCATACAACATTGTACAAGACATATTCAGGGTGTTGCAGCAAAATTGTATGAGACATATCCAGGGTGTTGCAGCAAAATTGTAAAAGACATATTCAGGGTGTTGCAGCAAAATTGTAAAAGACATATTCAGGGTGTTGCAGCAAAATTGTAAAAGACATATTCAGGGTGTTGCAGCAAAATTGTAAAAGACATATTCAGGGTGTTGCAGCAAAATTGTACAAGACATATTGAGGATGTTGCAGCAAAATTGTAAAAGACATATTCAGGGTGTTGCAGCAAAATTGTAAAAGACATATTCAGGGTGTTGCAGCAAAATTGTAAAAGACATATTCAGGGTGTTGCAGCAAAATTGTATGAGACATATTCAGGGTGTTGCAGAAAAATTGTAAAAGACATATTCAGGATGTTGAAGCAAAATTGTACAAGACATATTCAGGGTGTTGCAGCAAAATTGTATGAGACATATTGAGGGTGTTGCAGCAAAATTGTAAAAGACATATTCAGGATGTTGCAGCAAAATTGTAAAAGACATATTCATGGTGTTGCAGCAAAATTGTATGAGACATATTGAGGGTGTTGCAGCAAAATCGTACGATACATATTCAGGGTATTGCAGCAAAATTGTACAAGACATATTGAGGGTGTTGCAGCAAAATTGTATGAGACATATTGAGGGTGTTGCAGCAAAATTGTACAAGACGTATTGAGGGTGTTGCAGCAAAATTGTATGAGACATATTCAGGGTGTTGCAGCAAAATTGTATGAGACATATTCAGGGTGTTGCAGCAAAATTGTACAAGACATATTAAGGGTGTTGCAGCAAAATTGTATAAGACATATTGAGGGTGTTGCAGCAAAATTGTATGAGACATATTCAGGGTGTTGCAGCAAAATCGTACGATACATATTCAGGGTATTGCAGCAAAATTGTACGAGACATATTGAAGGTGTTGCAGCAAAATTGTATGAGAAAAAAGAAAAGCGTTCGACCTTGGAACGGAAGTTAGCTGGTTGAATTCTGTGTGAAAACATAACAAAGTCGTTCCGAGATTCATTTTTTCAATAACAAATCTTGTGTGTTTATTGACTGGTTCTTTGATCAGCTGACATCGGCATATCATGATATAAAACTGGCGAGATTTTAAGGTTGTAAGCATATGAGATATATGGGTTTTAAGCATAGAGAGAGCAAAGATACGGATAGTTAAGCACCCTCCTCCGTCAGAGACACATAAAAATCTAAAAAGACGCAGTAAAATTTTACCCATGCGTCCCAAGGATGCAAGTCAATTTTTTCATGTGTGTTCTCTTTTACCTGCCTGTTTTCTTTCTTTTTTCTTTCCCCTCCATTTCAAGGTAACGACAAGGGCAATCGACCCGTTTTCTTTGTAACTAAACAATTTAATTTTGTGACACGGATCAGTGAAATACATATCTTGGTTGTACATACAGCTGGCTGTGAACAAGGATTCTCAGCTTAGAACCTCATTCTCACCCCTCACCGAAACAGGCTGTTATCGGAATATAAAGAGCAGCTTCTTAGGGTGAACAATTCTTTAAAATGTACAGTCATGAATTCTGGGTTCTTCTGTTGGGTCTTTTGGGTCGAAAAATTTAATTATTTTACAGAATTTTATACAACCAAGCAACTCTTTTTAAATATGTAAATATTGTGGTAAGTAGACTATAGGTCACTAATTATAATTTTATCCTGTAAAATGACCTAAAAATCTTATTTTCAATAAAACATATTTTAAGCTATAAAATTGGTTAAATCTTACTTTATCAAAACTTTATAATCTTTGATAAGCTGGAATAGAGTCTTTAATCGTATGTTTTATGACTTGAAGATTTTATCGGAATAGAAAGAATTGACATTTTTGAGGATACCGAAGCAGGTGTTCATCTTAGCGAATCCAATATGGCTGCTCTGTCTGCACCTGTTTCAGCATCTTCAAAAATCGAATCTAGTATGTGCTGATCTACATATGTTCCAATGTTTCCCTAACAACCTCAAATATTACGTATACCCTCCACCCTGAATAAGAATGGCACTCATGGAATCATTAATAAAATTCACAATCCTTTCTGCAATTCAACCCTATTTGCTGCAAATAAACTTAAGTTTACTTGACCACCAAGTTTTAGTCATGAATGCCCAACAGTCTTTGTTTTATTGCTGTTCAATAATGAACACAGTGTGCAAAATTGTAACTAACTCTTACGTCATACTCCTTTCTTGATGACCCTCTTCAGTTCAGAAATAGTCTGGGGATTGTTTTGATAGATATTATCTTTGAGATAACCCCGCAGATGAAAATCTGAGTGATTAAAGTCCGACAAGTGTGAAACACATACCTATTGATGAGACGATCACTAAGGTATCCCCCACATATTTATTGAACGGCAATATAATAAAGACTGTTTGGGTATTAATGACTGACACTTGGTGGACAAGTCAGGCATAGACTGGAGAGTATTTATACCAAATATGGTTGAAGTGTAAAAAAGATTCTGACTTTTATTAACAATTCCATGAGTAGCATTTCTCTTGGGAGGTCACCCTGTATTTAGCAAATTATATCTACACTTTACTTGAAAAGCATATTACTGCTAGTTAATATATAACACCTTTTCATGAAACCACATTACTAAGATTAATTCTGAATAATTTCGTGAAGATTCAAAAATGTTATGTAACAGAAAACGATGACAATAAATTCTGAACTTCTGTAAATCAGTTGGAGATTAAGTGTAACGATTTTTTTACAGAAGTTCTCTTCTTACACACTTTAATTTTTTTCTCGATCTCCACCACTTAATCTTGCCCTCCAAGGACCTCCATAATTCTGTTTACTAGACATACCACTGTTTTTTCTTTCTCCCAGTAGATCAACAAATATTTTTTTATTCAAATCTCAGATTTTCAATTCTGATCTGTTTATTTTTTAATGTTATTGTTGATTTTGTTTTTATATGGTTTTCATTCGCAAAACATTTTCCTCTTGATTATCTCCCGTTCTTTCATCCTCCCCCACACACATCGCCATCTTGTAATCAGGAGCCTCATTTTGAATCTTTCTTAATCTCAGCCTCCATCTTTGTTTTCCATTTGTAATCCTCGTTTTTATGTACAATTTCTTTCTTTCTCTTTCTTTTCTAATTTTATTTTTTTATTTCTTATTTTTGTCCCATTCTGACCTTAGATCTTTCTTCTATATTTATTTATATTTTTCCTTCTTTGCCCATTCTCTTTCATTTGATCCCTTCCAATTGGTATCATATCAACAGATGATGTGAAACTGTTCCATTCTGTTTTGAACTCTTGCAAATCAAACATTCAAATGTAACCAATGCTGAGGCATTACTCTTTTTCACTGGAAAAGGCAGCCAAAAGTCATCTTTTAACTGAGCTATCTTTTCTTTTGTTGTTGTGCTCATTAAAATGATTTGATGAGTAAAATAATGCTGGAATAAGTTTGAGTAGAGAGTGTTCGAAGTAGCAGCAGAAGTGAATGTTGTTTTTACATATTGCCTCTCGATTGGACAAAATCTCCAATCAGCAATTTCTTTCAGCCAATCACAGAAGCAAATATATTCACTGCCAACAACTTTCATACATTATAAAAACCCATGTGTGTACGTCACAATCTCGTCTTGGGCAAAGTAGCACACAAATGATGAGAGATTTTAACGAACTACTAAACATAGTGACAACATACACACACCACTAACCAAACACTCTTTCTTTCTTTCTCTCTCTCTCTTGTTCTTGCTATCACTCCCTCTCTCGCTCCCTCTCTTTCTTTCTCTCTCTCTCATTAAGTCAAATGTAATAAAATTAACTATAATACAGAAGATTTGAACAGTCCATACTAACAATATTAATACTATTTAATGTATAGCTGTTCTTGAAAAGAGAGAGAGAGAGAGAGAGAGAGCGCGCGAGAGCGAGAGAGAGATAGTGAACAGAAAGACTAATTTGGGATTTTGTCTTTTTATTTTTAAAAATTTCACTGGCTTTGCAAACTCACTTTTTCCTTGATTCAAACAATCTAACTTGAGTACAATGAGTGACGGAATGGCTCACATTTTTTCTATTAATTACTAACAGTAAATACAAACTTATGCTATATGTGTGGTGTCGTTGTCCGGAAGATAAAATTGATAACAAAGCTGTATACCAAGATCAAACACAACTTTTCCAACTAAAATGTCTGTTTCTGTTTGAAGATATGTCTGCTTGCCTGTCTGTGTTCACTAATTACTTTTCGGGTCTTAGAAATTGTAAATTTTTAATAGTATTAAAAAACAGCATTGATTTTTCCATTGAGATTAAATATCTTTTAGAATTTATTAAAGGTTTTTGTGTCTCTTTAGAGTCTGTCTTCGGGTTTGTTAACAATAATGATTCGAATTTGAGGAAATTTCAATCATTTTAAGATTGTCCAAATTTGGGCACATTTTAATCACGTTAAGACTCCAAAAATTTAGATACATTTCAATCATTTTAAGATTCCTCAAATTTTTTATTACATTTGCCATAATACTGTCTGTGAATGTGAGGAGCCATGAAAAGTCCACCACCAGATTCTTCATTCAGGCAGCCACAACCAAACGGGCGATCTTACCACTCTCAGCAACCTTGGAATCTTTCAACACAATCAATTTTTCTTAAGTTTGTTCTTTTGGGTCATTGTGCAAGTCTTCTTTCGTTTGTTGGCATCATCATGCAAACACAGGACCAAATGAAGAGTAGATTCTTTCTTAATGTTGTATTCAGACAATCAGCAAACATTTAAAGCTGTTTCCCAGCAAAGATTAATCTCTGTTAAACTGAAAGAATACCTTCTTTGTCTAGGATATTGCCTTTCAGATCTTCAATGGTGTCACTTGATCACTTGGCTCGACCTCACGAGTGATCGTCTTGAGAGTGATGATCTTTACAAATATTTGCATTTTTATTCAAGCGTAACATGATGGGCTAAGATTTTACTGTTCGTTTTCTCAGAGTCGAATCTAAGGGAATTAAATCAATTCACTTTCTCGTTTCCCGTTGGAGCAAACTTGCTTACCTTGGTATAACAAAATAAAGATAACCGAGACACTTTTTCTTCCTTTAGGTTATAACAGAATGTCTTAGATTCTTTAACAAATGGACAAACAGGTTTCGAACCTTAGTGGTTGACACACTCTTCTATACCAGTCAATCTCCTGTCAGGCTCTCTCTATTATCAACACTGCACATGTTAAATAACTTTTGTTTACATCATCCGACGTCAACCACTGACCTAATTCCCTGCTCACTGCTTTCTCAGACAATAACATTCTTTTGCTGGTCGTGTTCTTCCACCTACTAAGGTTATGGACAAGGAATGTTTTACGCTTTATTCATTTTTTCCCAAAATAATTCTTTGTTCCTTTGTTCTTTTTATTTTGATCTCACACCCGTCTGCAGGCAATCCGTGTTCAAAACTCACGTTATATTCTATAACGTTACACAAGCATGAGGGGTGACTACGAATAATAGTATAGTTTAAAAGGGAATAAAATCTCTGTCCTGATTTCTGGGAATAAATGTTCACATGACATAGGTTTCTCAGCAAAAAAAATGTTTATTTCTAATTTTAATGAAAGTTCAGTTGAATCAAACTCCTCAAATTTAAAATCTTCTAAATGATAGCAAAACTTCATTCAAAAGTTTTACATCCAAAATTAAGCTCTATTTTCACACAGTTTTCATAATAGCGATATGTATTTGATTACTTTGATGCATTACTGGGTCTGACGTCGTTCTATTTATTAAAGAGCCCAATGGTGCATCATTATTATTATGAACCTCTATTAGAATATTCAATGATCCTCTAATAATATGAGTGACATGTCTATCTGTCTGATAACTACGTTTAGTCTATAAGATCTAGGAAGGTGAAATTTGGCAAGTATGATACTTTTCCTATACAGATAGTTTTAAGAGAAGTCATAAACTAACAGTTCACATATTCTGGGTATACTGTCGGAAAAATATACATGTATATATTTGACATAAAAACCATTCTGCAAATTTTTGTTAATTTTGGAGCCGGTTTTCTATTATTAGGATGAATAACATGGACTGTATTCATCTGTTTTGCTTATAACAAGATTTGTAAACTTTAGACTCTAAATTGAAACTACATGCACATCACAAAACAAATTGTAAAGGCTCCCTAAGTTTGGGCACATTTGAAGGCTTTTAAAAATGTGAGCACATATCAATCATTTTAAGATTCCCCAAATGTGGGTACATTTCAAGGCTAAAAAATTTGGGCATATTTCAATAAATTTAAGATTCCCAAAATATGGACACATTTCAAGACATCTAAAATTTGGGCACATTTCAATCATTTTAAAATTCCCCAAATTTGAGCACATTTCAATCATTTTAAAATTCCCAAAATTTAGGCACCTTTCAATCATTTTAAAATTCCCCAATTTGGGCACATTTTAATCAATTTAAGATTCGTAAAATTTGGGCACCTTTCAATTAATTTTATTCCAAAAATTTGGGAACATTTCAATCAATTTAAGATTCGTAAAATTTGGGCACATTTCAATCAATTTAAGATTCTCCAAATTTGAGCACATTTCAATCAATTTAAGATTCTCAAAATTTGGGCACATTTCAATCAATTTAAGATTCTCAAAATTTCGGCACATTTCAAGCAATTTAAGATTCTCAGCATTTTGGCACATTTCAAGCAATTTAAGATTCTCAAAATTTCGGCACATTTCAAGCAATTTAAGATTCTCAACATTTTGGCACATTTCAAGCAATTTAAGATTCTCAAAATTTCGGCACATTTCAAGCAATTTAAGATATCACAAAATTTTTTTTAAATGTTTCTTTTTCCATGATTGAGCTCTATTTTCACACAGTTTGGAAAGTTTGTGCTTTCAACCTTTTTGCACTTAATAAATGTCTTTAAGGTATTTCAATAGCCATTCAGCAAAGGGTAGGGCAGGAAATGTGAAGCTTCCCACCAGCTTTAGTTTGTATCTTTTATGGTATATCAACCCTTTTCTGGGTTATTAATTTTACACCATAATACCTATTCTAAAAAATATATAGAATACAATTAATTGAACACAAGTTGATATTATAGGCACAGATGGTTGGAAATTGATGATTCATACCTTTCTCGACAGTATTTGTTGGTAATTAAACACAATAGATTGGATAGAAATTAACATAACACATTCGATCGTTAGACTATTCATGTTCTCTCTAATCTAACAAATCGCCATTATTTTTCAAGTATGAATTTCCTCTTCCCCCTCTGCTCATTCATGATGAAACATTCATAATGAAACATTCATGATGAAACATTCATAATGAAACATTCATGATGAAACATTTATGATGAAACATTTATGATGAAACATTCATGATGAAACATTCATGATGAAACATTCATAATGAAACATTTATTATGAAACATTCATGATGAAACATTCATGATGAAACATTCATAATGAAACATTCATGATGAAACATTTATGATGAAACATTCATGATGAAACATTCATGATGAAACATTCATAATGAAACATTTATTATGAAACATTCATGATGAAACATTCATGATGAAACATTCATAATGAAACATTCATGATGAAACATTTATGATGAAACATTCATGATGAGCTTTGTGCTTCAGCATTAAATTATCTAAAAATGTCATTAAACAAACAAATAAACTTCAGTCTATGCTTCAATTGTTCACCAAGTTTCAGTCATGAATGTTCAACAGTCTTTGTTTTATCACCATTCAATAATATGCGGGAGACACTTTGCTGATCGTAAAAGGTGTGATCTTGAATGGGCTTCACACTCACCGGACCATAACCCCCCAGATTTTTATCCGTTGGGTTATCTCCAAGATAATGTTTATGAAAACAATCCCTAGACTATCCCTGAAGTGAAGAGGGCCATCACAGCCAAAATGAGGGCAGTGCCAAGAGAGGAGTGTGACGTCAGAGTTATTGACAATTTTTGCACGTCGTATCCAGGTGTGCTTATAATTGAACGATGATAAAAGAAAGACTGTTGGATATTCATGATTTGAATTTCGTGGACAAGTTAAGTATGAACTGAAGTTTATTTGTACCGAATATGATTGAATTGCAGAAAGGATTGTGAATATTATCAATGATTCCATGGATGGCATTTTGGGGGTTGGGGGTTGGGGGTTTCACCCTGTAGTTCTTTGGAAATTGAATTATCACTTGCATGACATTGTTTCGTTTTGGGGAATTTGACATTACATTTAATAACAAAATTTCATTATACAAGCAAGGGCAAATCACTATTCCTGTGAAGACTTTGCTTTTTTTAAAGTTCTAATACTGTTTTGTTTCACAGAATAATATGTCTTAATTTGTTTCTGCATCCACTCATATGATACACATAATGCATTTTGCTAAAGGTTCTGTTTTTTGTCTGTAATATAAAAAATATTCTATTATGAATTACAAAACAAAAGAAGGAGAAACACTGTTTGTCACTGTTTTGCAATGTTAATAGTAAAATTCCGTTTTGATATGGGAAAAAACGGTGATTTTGTTTTTTCTTAATTTAAAATTTACTTGTATTTCCCGGTAGTGGCACAGCAGGCGATCTGCTCACAAAACTTCATTTTTTCTCCTTTTCATTTTCATAAGAAGTTTCCCGTTTTCATATGTTTTACATCAAACGGAATTTCCATGAACAGAGTTGCTTTCCAAGAACTTCCCATCTGTGGAACACGTTACCCCGGGACAGCTTCTCTGCAAGTTACAAAATGGTTGTCTTCTAATTAACTCTTGGGTGGCTTTTAGTCTTGATAAGTAATTCTTTTAATTAGTGCGCTATGTTAGAATATAATCAGAATTGTGTCCATTCCATTCATCATTTTCAATCCTCTCATAACATTCTTAACCATTTTCTGCAGACTACAATATGGTCGTCTTACAAATCCAACGCCAACAAATACTTGACATGACTTGTCATCATAAGTAATCAGATCTTGTTCATTCCATTCATTATTTTCAATCCTCTCATAATATTCTTCATCATTCAACTCACAATCAATCCATCTAATTAACCCTCGAGTGACTTTTAACCTTGATAAGTAGTGACTAATTAGCATAAAAATAAATTTGATTGGCCTTTTACAATTCCTCCATCATATGATTAAAGTTAGCCGAAAACTCAAGAAATAACGGAAAAATAAAGTGCAAGACAGCTACATGACTTTTGGCAATTGTTTATTTCCTTTACGCAGTTAAATTTATGTAAGTTTGTCCGAATTTTGAAAAGAAAGATCACCAGATCAAACAGACACAAAATGTCTATCATTTAATGAAATGCACATGAATCAAGTCTGATTTTCATTTCTTTGTCTTTATTTTAGTCAACGTTGTTGTTTCTTTAAATGTTCGGAAACGTGATGTGGAGTCACAAAATCTGACATTGCAAGGTGCATCGTTAACACGCATCATATTGCATTATCACAGTGCAATGGTGGTGGAGTTTATCAGTTCTGGAATTTGGAAGAAGATGCGGAGGGAGAAGGAAGCATGCAAGTGTCATAGAATTGGAATTGACTTATTGATTGTGATTGCAATGATTTGAATCTGGTGTCGTGTCATGTTGCACCATCGTACCACAAGAAGTGCTGGTGCCTGATCAGCCTGGTTTAACATTTTTGGAATTGTTAACGGTAATACCAACTCATGATGTTATTCCTTATTAGCATAGCTCTTTGAAAATTGTTTTTGAGTTTCTTAACCTTGGGTGTCTTTAAACCACATCCGGCAGTGAGGCACCATTAAGGGAGATTTGGGAACGTTGAGTCCTAACTTAGCTTTGAGTTAAATCGAATGTATCCTTTATTTATTTACATAAAATGTGATCACAAAACAAATTAAATAACAAACGATTAACGTTTCGATATAAAGTGAACCAACAAGGTTGATAGTGTCCACCTGAAACATACAACTTTCAGCAAAGTTACCTGAAAAGGGTTGATATGCAATAAAACAAAATAAATACGTTCTTTAAATCTGCAGAGTTGATAATTTTAACCTTTATTTTTAAATAACGGTGTCGACTGATAACTCTGCGGGCCGTGTTAAAGTTCTATAGGTTCCACAAACCCACCTTCACGTAGTCCAACCCGTGAGTACCTTCTTATATCCTGGAAAGAAATGTGCATTGCCTCTAAGGTGTATTGTTCCTTTGTTTTTTGTTTGCGTATTTAAATATGATTATGTGTGTACGTATATATTTGTTACGTACTTAGATATGTCCTGGACATTGCATTAAAATACATCCTGTGGTGAGGACCCATTTTGGGAGCTTTGGGTAGTGTGGTGTCACTGCATTTGCTCTCACTCTGTCAGGGTCACAACTAGGGGTTAAATAGAATCTTTCCTGACATGAAACTGCACGAATAACGAGTTAAAGATATCAATGACTTGAAGTCATAAAGACTTTCTATCGGCATTAAATAATAAAAGGTTTGATATGCCGTAAAGAAAACAACAGATAATTACCACTGAAAATAATTTATTTTATTATCATTATATATACACAAGGAGTCCTCAAACGAGGCATTACCGGTGATTGCTTGTTGGCAAAAACAGGTGGTGTTCTCTGGAATCCGGATCTCTTCAGATTCTAGTACTCTTCGCTCCTTTCAATCACTTTGAATTCTCGCAACAGTCGTTTATCATCCAGTTCTCATTGGTAACGGTTGTTCTTTTTTCTGAAAGTTCAGTGACAATAAGCCTCCTCAGTATTTCAACACTCTCTGTGACCTTCTAGTGGAGGTCTGGATGGTGCTCCCCCTGTATCACTATTAGGACCAATCCTTTGATCTCGGCAGATTATCTGGACAGTTGCTCAACACGTAGACAGCTTGAGTGTTGTTAATTTGGCGACACATAGCAGTGATTTGTTCTCTTTCCTCTTTTGTTCTTAATAACAGCGGTTATAAAAGTTATTAAAAAATGTTTACTAATATTAATATTTTTATTTAAAAAGTTATTAAAAAATGTTTACTAATATTAATACTTTTATTTAAAAAGTTATTAAAAAAAGTTTACTAATATTAATACTTTTATTTAAAAAGTTATTAAAAAATGACACAACAAAATGATTAGTGGTTTAGCAATGTTTTCAAGGTTTTCATTTTTCTCTAGCATACAGTAAACATGCATAATATACTCAATCAATCTCCCATATGGCACTAAGAGCAGCTCTCCAAAACATGACCGCTTTCCCTCTATTGCAGCCCTGAAAAAAAGAGAGAGATTTCATCAGCTTACCTGCTACGTGTTACTACCGATTTCTTCTTTGTGTTGTAATATCCTGACACATAGTCATAACTCTAACGACTTTTTAACTAAACTTATGCTTACAATAACTTAATGTGGAAAAATACCGTTTTAACATAAAAAATAATGTTTTTATGACTAGGCATTTTTAAACGAATGAAAAAACAAAACCCTGATTTAATCTATTATGGTATTATATTTTGCCTTCTCACCCTTTGAGAACGGGTTAGTTTATTGCTAATCGCCTGAGGCGCCCCTACCGGGGAATGCCGACGGGGCTGCCCAGGCAATTTTTAAATGGCCAGAGTGCTCAAATTCTCGAGCGCTGGTTTTTTCCCCACTTTCCTGACCTTGTGTCACATCTTACCTTGTGGGAGGAAGATAAATAGAAACAGTCATTGTCATTAGTCAAAAAACTAGATTTAACATTAAAGAACCCGAAAAGAGTTGATATGCCGTAAAACAAAACAACCTTGCATATAGAGTTTCATTGTTTGTGGCATAATTTCTCAGAAATAAGACTGAAAAATATATTTTAAAAAAAGGAAAAAAGAATGATTCCTTTTTTTCCTTTTGGTCAAAAGCAGACGTTTGTCTCCAAACACGAAAACATTAGATCAGAAACAAATGTATGGTAAGTTGGTAAAATATGCCACATAAAACAAAGGTTTGATAAAAGTAATTATGAGATATCAGTTTGATAAAAGTAATTAGGAAAAAACAAATAAGAAAGAAAAACTAAAATATTTATTTGCTCAAAAGTTTTGGACAGCAAAAAAAAAAAATAATAATATGAATAAATTCCAGCTTTGATTATTTGGGAGGGGAGATACTCGTGTCATGTGAGGCATGTCTGATTCAGTATGGACACCATTGCTGGTACCGCATGTTGTCATCGTCGTCTTGATTAATTCACATGGACACATGACGCTTTTTCAGACAGTGGGGATTGTCTGACTTGCTATTTGCTTTCTTACTTCTTGCTTCCACCACTTGAAATGATTTCATTTGGGGGTCTAGAAAAAGGTAGATTTTTATACTCACTACTTTTGTGTGACGGCACGGATTTATATTTATTTATATATAAATAAATACACATTGGTCTTTATTATAGAGTGGAGGATATATGTGATACTATACAGTGATATTTCGATTAACTAAGGGTTGCTAATGATAGTGACGTTTGTTTTTGGTCCTCAAACATTCAGCTCTGTTGTAGCCAGCTAGTATGACATCACCATAGTTTGAATAGGAAAGTTTGAGTGACACCTTAGGGTGTCAGAGGTGACCCCAGAACATGGAAGTCGACGAAATCACGTGACTTCAGGGCAGAGATTTTCTGTCTCTTGGCTGCAAAACTTCAAGCAGGAAAGACATGTCCGGGGTGCCGTTTTCAATGGCTGGGGAGGTGTGGGGCTCTGGCGCGCATAATGTAATGAGATGAGCTGTCAGTCTATCTGTCTGTCTGTCTTTATATCTCTATCACACATATACAATTAACCTCTGATTTTCGTTTCTGTGACTGTTCTTCTCTTTGTAATAAGCCTTTATTGAAAACTGGATATTGGAACCTGAGTGATTATATCCACAGACGAGCAAGGACCTGGGTTCTCGACATCGACGCGGGTATGTGATTGTCTATTCACGCACCAGTAAGTGAAGATATAACAAGTCAATTAGACGGTCATAGCATCGATAGAGCAACTTGGACGATTCTAAAAGAAGACACGTCTATTCACTCTGTACATTTAGCATGAAAATGATATTTCAAACATAAACTAGACACACAGACCGAAGAACATAATCTCTTATAGAGATATGTGGACGCATATAAATCTGAAATCAATCTGTCATCGCCCGCCAGTGTCTAATTGTTGCAGAACACAACGAACCGCCCAAAACTGTTTTTTTTTTTTTATTAATGGGTCACTACTTATCAAGGCCCAAGAGCCACTTGAGGATACGGATTAAAGATATTGTCAATTGAATGATGATCACCACCATAGGATTTGAAGCAATGGATACAATGGACAGAAGATAACTTAATTTTAATTGATTATCCAAGAGGACGGCTCAATAAGTATTTGTTTACATTATACTTGAAGACGACCATGTTGTAGTTGGTTGGAAAGCAGCCTTGTGGTATTTTGTTCCACAGATGGGATGTTCTAGGAGTGAAGCTTTGTTTACTGAAGTTCTGTTGTTTTTGTTTTTTGGTACAGAAAGAAAGAAAATAAAGTTCTTTTCTTGTGGTTGTAGCTAGAAGAGTTGTTGCTGTGAATGTTTTACAGGGGAGACGAAGGATTGTAGCTCAGTGGATCACCTACCATCGACATAACGATACAGTAGAGATAGGCTAGCAACATCTCCTTTGTCGTAAAGAGACTGTAGGGAAGAGAAGAGATCATTGCCCACTAGATTGTGAAGTCAGTTTTGTACTTTGTCAATGCAAGAAAGAGTTGTCCGACTGACACCTCTCCAGATTTGACACCAGCACTCCATCTTAGAACGTCTCTGGTTACTATACAGGTTGAGGGTCGTTATATTTGTAGATTGGGAGACAGCCCTCAGCTTGCAAGGCCACTATGACTGGGTTAGATGCATGCAAAAAGGCGCAAAAAATGTGCTCAGATGAACTTAATGCACTTATACCCCTTAAACGAAAATACACATGACCTACCCGAATAGTAGCAAAATCCCACTCCTTCACTGTATAGGTCTCTAGATGCCGGAGGATTTTCTACTCTGATAACTTTTCTTCAGATTTCTTACCTTTGGAATTCTCTTCCTGCTCCCGCTTTCCCCAACAGTACCATCATGCAGAAATTTAAATCTAATGTGAATAAACATGTTTCTGCCTAACTCTCCACCCATATTGACACCCTATAAATCTGTCCCCTACCACAGTATCCCTTATGCGTCAGTGGCAATATGCCTTATTTGGGGTAAATAAAAGTAAAAAGCAAATTCTTTTTTCATTAAATAAGAAAGTAAGATACACCAAAAAAAGAGGTAAAAGACACAAAAATGAACTAAACACTTTAGATATTTTATGCTCAACCAGTTTTGATTGTTGGCAATCATTTATTTTTTGTTATTAAATTAAGCTAAAAATCAATTCTAAGAAATAGATTAATAATATTTTCCTGATCAATGAATCTAATCCCTTCCCCCACCATTCCTGTTTTTCACAATGCTTTCTTAAAAAGAAAAAGGATTATTGCAATTGAGTGGAAGCTGCTATTTGTCTTGGATTCAAATTATGTGAACACAGTTGTGTGCAGAGGTCTGATGATGCCCAGGGCCAACTCTTGGATTGTATGACCCAAAGTCTCAAGTATAAGTCCTAGTATTGAGAAATATTATGAGAAAGGGGGATTATATTATGAGAAAGGGATAGTCTGAATATGATTGGATGCTCCACCAATTTGAAGGTCCGACGTTACCGCCTCGTCGCTTCCCTCCCTCTGCACAACACTTTCTAAGAATCACAGATGCTGATGTGGAGCTTCCATTGATGAGTTTGGTATGCATCCAATCCCTTGTTGTCATAGTGTTGGTCGTTTTCCAAGACATGCAGCAATAGACAACATCATAAGAAGAGGGCTAGATATAGCCGGTTTCCCTTACCAAATCGAAACTGTAGCCTTCAATCGTGATAATAGAAAACGACCAGATTGAAAAAAACATTTCCCTTTTAAAAGTTGTCATGTTGAGATGCTATCTGTGGCTACACATTTTCGGTTAGCAATATGGTCAGGTCCGCAATTGAATCAGGGTCTGTCATTCGAAATTAAAAAAATATGGTCAGGTCCGCAATTGAATCAGATTCTGTCATTCGAAATTAAAAAAATATGGTCAGGTCCGCAATTGAATCAGGGTCTGTCATTCGAAATTAAAAAAATATGGTCAGGTTTGCAATTGAATCAGGGTCTGTCACTCGAGATTAAAAAAATATGGTCAGGTCCGCAATTGAATCAGGATCTGTCACTCGAGATTAAAAAAATATGGTCAGGTCCGCAATTGAATAAGGGTCTGTCACTCGAGATTAAAAAAATATGGGCAGGTCCGCAATTGAATCAGTGTCTGTCACTCGAGATTAAAAAAATATGGTCAGGTTCGCAATTGAATCAGGGTCTGTCACTCGAGATTAAAAAAATATGGTCAGGTCCGCAATTGAATCAGGGTCTGTCACTCGAGATTAAAAAAATATTGTCAGGTCTGCAATTGAATCAGGGTCTGTCACTCGAGATTAAAAAAATATGGTCAGGTCGGCAATTGAATCAGGATCTGTCACTCGAGATTAAAAATATATGGTCAGGTTCGCAATTGAATCAGGGTCTGTCACTCAAGATTAAAAATATATGGGCAGGTCTGCAATTGAATCAGGGTCTGTCACTCGAGATTAAAAAAATATGGGCAGGTCTGTAATTGAATCAGGGTCTGTCACTCGAGATTAAAAATATATGGTCAGGTTCGCAATTGAATCAGGGTCTGTCACTCAAGATTAAAAATATATGGTCAGGTTCGCAATTGAATCAGGGTCTGTCACTCAAGATTAAAAATATATGGTCAGGTCCGCAATTGAATCAGGGTCTGTCACTCAAGATTAAAAATATATGGTCAGGTCTGCAATTGAATCAGGATCTGTCACTCGAGATTAAAAATATATGGTCAGGTTCGCAATTGAATCAGGGTCTGTCACTCAAGATTAAAAATATATGGTCAGGTTCGCAATTGAATCAGGGTCTGTCACTCGAGATTAAAAATATATGGTCAGGTCCGCAATTGAATCAGGGTCTGTACCTCGAGATTAAAAAAAGAAATATTTTTCTTTTACAGCAGATGTATTCTTACTCCCGTGGCAGTGAAGACTTTTGGAGTTATTGGCCCTTACACAATCATTTCCCTTTCTGCTTTGCTTTGCAAATTGTTTTTGCATTTTCGTTGTTGAACACACAGACTGAATGGATGTATCTGAAGAATGCACAAAGAGAAATTGTCAATCACCATGTCCTGTTGACTATGTCTACAGTCTGCAAACTTTGATATACATATGCTCTATCCCCGATATTGAGCACTCTCCCCTTATAAATATAGCAACTAATGGTGTATACTTGACCTTCTGGGGTGGTGTGAAGACTTACTTCAGGGCTGTTTTTGACTTGTTATTTTTCCTCTATATTGATGGCCTGGAAGATGTCTTGTAGAGAGTCTTCATAAGAATGGTTGTGGCTGGATCGCCGGTTCTTACCAATGATTAGGGACAAAGATATTTGTACCAAAGAAATATATAGTTCTTTATTAATTTCAGGATATATGTTTTGGAGTGTGTGAGAGAGAGGGCTGGGGAGAGATAGATAGAAGGAGAGAGTTATTAGCAGCTTTTCAGATCTTATATTTATTTTACATCTGTTCTTGTCTGCTCCCTGATGAAAATTCTCACCTGTTTAAATAAACTCCAGTTCAAAAATTCTTAGCATGTTTTAGATCACGTGGTCCCTCTGACTTCTTAAGGAGACGATTATGAATTCCTATGCACATCCTGTTTAAACTCTGATCCCTGTGACAGTTAAATCTGATCTCGGTCATTTGAGCAGGGATGAGATGGCTCAAGGCCTCCATAATGCAACACTAATGCAACTTTATTTACTGTATATATCTATAATAATATTATTAACATTATTTACAATAATAATAATAATAATAATAATAATAATAACACACAAAATTGTTGTGAAAGGTCAAGGAGGATTGGAAGACCGAGGAGGGAGAGCACTAACCAGACCTCCACTGGAAGAGTGCAGAAAGTACTGAGACCTTTTGGAGGCTTATTGCCGCCCAAATCTCAGAGAAGAACAATGGTCGTTACTAGCAAGAAATCAATGGTTAGCAACTGTTGCGATACCGCAAAGTCATTTGCAATGGTTAACAGAAAGAGGTGGAGAATACTGGAAATTTGGGGAGGCTTGTAGTCACTCAGACTCTAGGGAACACCATCGGTTATTATCAATGAGTAATCACTGACAATGACGTGTGTGAGAACTCCTAGTGAGTAAATAATAATAATAATCAGTTTAAAATAATGAAAATTGAATGATTTCATTGAAATAGACTGACATTTTAGTGTTAAAAAGGTCATTAGAGTCTATATATAATTTCAAAAGGTTTTTAAAAAAACTTTATACAGAAAATGAGAGGATCACAGGTTTTTTTGTACTTTAGTTGTCATTAAACAACAACAACAACAACAGCAATTATTTTGAGAATGAGTAGATCACAGCGATCAGCAGGAGTTTTGCAGCTTTCTAATCCCGGTTCATAATGTTATTTAGAATATTTTTAATAAACACTCTGAAATGTGTATGAGATAATGAGTGGCAAAAAAGATGCTAATAATGAGAAGCAAATCTCTTTATCTTTGAGATATCATGCTGTCAGCTCAAACATTGCCTTGTTACGTCATTCAGTAACCACGTCTGAAATAGATCATTAAAATAAATGCCCTTATTACGATGTTACGTCATGTTCGGTTGCACCAAAAGTCTTCTAGTATTTCTTTTAAGATTATTTTATTGGTCTGTATGTCCCTATTGACTTGCCTCCCCAGGAGAATAATGTTATACGCAAAGTATATAATGTTGGGGAAATAAAGCTCCTCACCCTCATAAATGGGACTCGGGATGGGAACAAAAAATACCTGCATAGTCCGGTTAGCACTCCCTCGTGATTGAGAGAGCTTTAGGCAACAAGCAATATACCAATCACCCCTGTGCAGAAGGTTTTATTCATACCAGTCGAAAAGTCAGGCCGTTGTGGCATCTTTTGCCCCAACTCTATTGAGCTGAGGTTAGGGTTCTGTGCAGTTCCAGGAGGTTCACCATCCCAGCCGTTACCTTTTTGCATTTTGAGAAAGGGTTAGTTTATTGCTAATTGCTTGTGGCGCCATTACCGAGGAACGTCGATGGGGCTGCTCAGGCATTTTTTATAGGCGAGAGTGCTCTACCTCTTGGGCACTAGCTTTTAATCCCCACCTTCTGAACAAGTGTCACATCTTCCCGTGGTGGGAGAAAGATAAATAAACCATCACTCCTGCGGAAGAGGGAGGTAATGCCTGGGAGGAAGACATCCTCAGATTGAATAGATACTATACTTTT